>SCDZ01000115.1:134256-248464 GCA_004143845.1 Drosophila lacertosa
ATAGATAGATGATAGATAGATTATAGATAGATGATAGATAGATGATAGATAGATGATAGATAGATGATAGATAGATGATAGATAGATGAAAGATAGATGATAGATAGATAGATAGATGGAAAGATAAAGAAATAAATAGATATATGGATAGATACATATGTAGATAGATAGTTGGATAGACCGATAGATAGATAAAGCGATAGATGGATAGATATATATATAGATAAATAGAAGATCGAGATATTGTTAGATATTTAGACAGGCAGACATAGGAAGATTTATTAAGAAATAGATAAAAATAGATATTTAGATACAAAGAGTTAGTTAGCTATACAAATAATAAAAAACATATAAACCTTTTAAAACCGTTTGAGAAAAAATAAAAACAGTTAGCTACGCTTCACTTGCCTGACATTAAGCTTCCATTAAGAGTTGCAAAATAGTAAAAATATGATTTTCGACTGCTGCCAAATTGCATTTGGCCCGTTGTTGTTCTTGTTGGCCTGGCAAAAAAAAGGGCCAAAGCGATTCAAAACAAAGAAAAAAGCGTACTGCAGCATTTCGCCATTTTCTGTTGTGTTTTCCTGTTCTGTTTTTTTTTTTATCTGGATGAGTTGCTAGTCATATCACGTAGTATCAACGAAAAGCTGATACGCCGTGTATAATGGGATTTGTTTATTGGTATCATTTGCGCCAACGTTTTTTTTTTTTTGTTGCTTTTGCTCTCTTTGTCTACACAAGCCCCTTTCAACGTATCCATTTTCCCAGTTCCCAGTTCCCAGTTCGCAGTTCGCTTTTCCCCCCCTCGGCTGCAGTTCCGGCAAAAGTTTCGTATTGCGTTTTAGAGTGCACAACGGTACATAAGTAGCTAAAGTGGCCCGAAAAACGTACGCGTCGCTAATCCCGGCACAGCCAGAGACCCCAAACAGCGGGATACCAAAGGGGGAGTGGGGTGGATTAAGTTGGGGGCTGGTTGCCAGGTGCGGGCACGTGACGCCTGAACGCAATATTGACACTTTCAACGACTTGACGCGCCAAAAGTCATAAAGGGAGTCAAAAAGTTTCAGCGCCTCCGATTGCACTGCCAATGGCCAAAGGAGCAAAGGACGAGCGAGCTAGCAGCCCGGCTGGCTGCATAAAACTAAATCCTTGGATTTTTGTGTAGCCACTTAAACTTTTTCGCACCCCGTGCGAAACCTTTGCACAGTCTTTAAGTGCTTGGGGCTTCCTTCGATCTGGACGTCAGACTGCAGCTCCCCTTCTCTGTGTGAGTGTGTGTGGCTGTGTGTGTGTGCGTGTGCCGGGCATTATTTTCATTGTCGCATTTTTCATCATCAGGCTGCCTGAAGTTTTTATGGCTCTCTCACTCTCAGCACACACTTTTGGCTTCGGCCTGCACCTGTGCGTCCTCCTGGAACCGGAAGCTGCACATCAGCACACTGCCATGTGCGTGGGTGGATTGGGTCTGAACTGGGTTTGGTCCGGGTTTTGGTCTGGGAGTCACGCTGGCTGCTTTCTAGTCTCCTCGTTGTCATTGTCGTTCCTGGCAATTGCCACTTCGAGTCTGCAACGTTGCTTTCATTGTCTTCTGTACAGGTTTTTGTCTTCCTCTTTTCTTTTTTTTTTTGGCTGTGTTGCGGCCAAATCTCTTTTGAATTATTACTGTAATTACCGTTGAGTTTCGGCAAAGTTGCTGCTGCTGCTGCTGCTGCAAGGAGCTGTTGTGACACCGCTGATGACTGTGTTGATCCGACGATTATGATTTTATTACGCTTTCGTGTAGTTGTGCTTTGTTTCCTTAATTCGGTGGCACTCCTCGTGCCTCCTGCCTCGTGCCTCCTGCCTCGTGCCCCAAGCCCGTGGCGTGAGTTATGGCACTCGATTTGGTTCCAAGTATTTGCAGCATTTTCTTCTTCTTCTCCTGCTCGTGGCCCACAATCAAATCTAATCGCTCGCAATGAAGCAGCTCCATGGCGTTTCTTCGGTTTTGTCCACTGGATTTTCTCCATGATAAACGACGCCGGCAACTGTCGCGTTGAGCTGCCCGTTTAATTGTAATTGTGCCCCCGGGGGGACCACATCGGCATCTGGAATCTGAATACCTCTATATTCTTAGCTATTTTTCCCAACAGCATTCTTTATTTTTTTGCCTTTGTTTGCTGTTGGTCAGCTAATCAAAATTGATGCATTTGGGGCGTTGTGTTTGGGTGGTTTCTTTATTTCCGTCACATTTTATTATTGTGTATAGAGTGGACATTTTTTATGAGCAATGTGAATGTATTAAGCTTATGATTTGCATATATATTATTTGGTGGATAAATTATACAAACATTTATTGTCATTTATGATGTTTGTCTTAGTGGGATTTATTTTTTGTTGTTGTTATTTTATTTTGGAATAGTCAAATATTAAACAGATTTTATGAATATTATTTTATATACATACACAGATGAAAAGATTATAAAAATGTATTTTAATTATTCAGATTTAGATTAAAAGTTTACGCAGAATTAAAAACTTTCTTTCTGCACGAATTTAATTACTTATTAATTATTTCTATCGAATGGAGCCAACTTTAAGCCAACAAGCTTCATATAATTATTTACTCAGCCTCGGTATTCTATCTCCCACATACAACTAAAAAGCACTTTTAAGGTAACACAAAGTTCCATTGACTTCGACAAAGAACTGAAAAACAGTTTCAACATTAATTCAGCTGCTAAGTGAACCTCAAGTTAAGCAAGCCTCACCCGGGCGCTTCTTTAAATGTCACGCTGTTAATCCTGGTGAAAATCCCACACACAAACAGTTGCCCAAAACCCGTCCATTTAACTACGCTCGACTGTTAAGTAGAATGTAAACCGCGTCGCACATTCCGCAATCCAAACAACAACTACGGCAAACACTAGCAGACAGACAGACCGACAGACAGACAGACAGCCAGGCAGACTGCTGCAAATGTGTTCTACAGGGTAGCGTGGGGGGTAGTCGGATTTGAGGGGAATTTCGACACATGTTGCCGCAATAAAAATGTCAACACACACATAAAACATCTTCTAAAATGGCGTTTGCACAGCGACGTAAAATTCCAGCAGCCGAAAAATTTGAAGCATAATAAATGGTGCTATGCCTGGGCGAACAATTGCCACACACACCCACACATACACACACTAACAGCGAGCACGTGCTTAAAGTTGTGGCAGTGCCATATACGCACATTGTTGGCCATTAAACACGCATTCCTTGGCCATATATAAATTTATAGACCAGCAGCAGAAGACGACGGCCAAAGCGAAAGTGTGAGCAAAGAAGAAAGTGTTGAACGGAGGGGGGGGGGGGTGTGAATGGAAAGGCGAGCAAAGAAAATGGCGAATGTGTCGCGCAACGTCGCGCGACGCTTTCGCTTTCTGCCCAGACACCAAATGGCCAAAAGTCGCGGCGCTTTCGATTTTAGTTTTGTCTGTCCAAAGGATACAGACCCCCCACCCCCGTATCCTTTTAAAGGCTGTTCGCTGTGCGTGTGAGCGGAATTTAAAAAAAAGAAAAGGAAAGCAGGAAGAAACATGCGCGCCTTTAATGAGATAATCTGCGCTCAAAGTGCTCATTTTATATAATTGAAGGTTCACTTACCGCAGCCCCCAACAACGACCGCCTGCTGATTACAAGTGCTGAGCCCTGCTGCGGGGGCAGCAGCTGCCCCGGGGGGCGTGGTAATGATAGTGCCCCGGCCCGTACGTGCGTACAGCAGAGACGCCTCGCTGATGATGGGGGCTGCATTTGCGCCACATGCAGTGGCAGCCACAAGAGCCGACAACTGGAGCTGAAGCTGAAGCTGGAGCCCTGGCATGGTAATCTGCAATAAATGAGGCATGTTGGAAGATTTATTTGATTGCTTTATTTAATATTTTAGAAAAGGCAGATGTTTCGCTCCCGATAAACCCTCAGCTAGCATGTCTCGCAATTTTACAGTCTATGCCGGCAGTTGGGGCTGCCGTCGTTGTTGTTGACGTTGAATTATGACAGACGTAATGAAATTTTTTAGGGCTCACCCAAAAAGCCAACAAGCTAGGTGGAAATTTGATTGTGACAGTCGGAGACTGTCAAGGTGTTGACATAAATGGAATGCCAAGCATACATGACGTAAAATTAAAGCCAATTTGCATATAGTTCATCTAAAATTTCTACTTTTTTTGTTTTTATATTTTTGAAACAAACTTTCCCGAATTTTTTCAATAACTTTGCCAAAACTAAACCGATTTTCATGTTTGATACCATTTTGATCATGATTCGTCATTTTCCTTGATTCTACATTTAAAGTTTCCCTTTTTTTTAGACTTTTATTTTTTTCGAGTTTTTTCTGGAAAAAAGCATGTACCCCCCCCTTGTGAAATTTCGAAAATAAAAAATTTGAAAAATTTAGAATCGAGCGATTTTATTTTTAATGGATTGCGGGTATCAAAATTAGTATAAAAATCAACTTTAAAAGCATTTCTGAGGGGGTCAATTTTTTTGTCAAAAATCATGCAAAAAATTGAAAAAAAATTGGCTTGTAAACTTCCCAAATCCTTATAAAGTACTCCTCCCGGATTGCAAACTTCAATAACTTTGCCAAAATTTAACCGATTCTTATGCTCAATACCATTTTGATCATGATTCGTCATTTTTCTTGATTCTACATTTAAAGTTTTCTAATTTTTTAGACTTTTATTTTTTTTGATTTTTTTCTGAAAAAAACATGTACCCCCCCCCTTGTGAAATTTCGAAAAAAAAAAATTTGAAAAATTTAGAATCGAGCGATTTTATTTTTAATCGATTGCGGGTATCAAAATTAGTATAAAAATCAACTTTAAAAGCATTTGCTGTAAATACAGTCATATACTTAGAAACAATTAATTCATATTATACTTAGATGCATATATAATTATTATTATAAAAAGCAATAACTGTAATACAGTTTTAAATACATACCATTCCTCATTAGATCTAGAAAACTTGTTCCCTTTGTAATGTCGTAACTTATTCAGCTCTTTATTAGTGAAATTTTAAAATAACACATACATCATACGCCCCGTGGGCAGCGTGTTGACCGGCAAGGCTACTGCAACGCCCCCTCCATATGGCTCAGCTCAATTGGGAAACAACAGACCTGGCCACATCAATAACGTTTATACAGAGCGTATACGCACCGTTGTACGGCGCACACATCTATCAGCGATCTATGCATGCAACGTATACGTGCAGCAACTAACAACTAAATTTCATTAAGCCGCATCGCACAAATTGAACTACAACAGGCGGTGGCAGCAGCAGCAGTAGCAGCAGCAGCGACGACCGAAAACATGCAGCAGCAACAACAATGATAAAAGGGGGCCCAGGCAGAAAATTTAAGTGCCCCAGCGACCAGAGTGGAGAGTGCCCCACGGCACAGACCAACTAACCAATTTCGCAGCGGGCAGCCATGTGCCGCTAAAAAGTGGCAGCAGCAGCAGCAGCAGCAAGTCGTGCATGAAGCGCAGGACGAAGGACGACAAAAATCAGGCAACGGAGCATGACAAGCAAACGCAACGTAGCGCATCCTGTGCCGCTGTTGCTGTTGTTGTTGCTGTTGCTGCCACCACCAAATGCTGCCTGCCACAAGCCAGCAGATTGTCTGCTGCTTCTGCTGCTGGCCAACTTCAAAATGCTGCTGCTTGCGAACTATTGGCTAGCTTTTTCTCCCTTTCTATTTTGCTCTTTATGGCTGGCTGAGTCCCACGCTCGTGTGATAATAAAATGGAAACTTCGAGCCGAAAGCGGACCAGGGCTAACTGACGGCCAGGCCAGTCCAGAACAAGCCGGGCCAACGGCGCACCGCATGTCTGGCATATTTAATTTATTTATTTTATGCAAATTTCGGATAATGTATCTGCGGCCGCAGGACACGAAATAACAACAACAACAACAACAACAACAACAACAACATCGACAGCAGCAAGGGGTTTCTCTAAGGTGGCGCATCAGCAGCAGCAGCAGCATCAAAAAATTCTAATGAAAGCAATTGTTGCCAAACCGCGCACAAAATTATGTTGCATGGCCACGCCCACACTACAATAACGCCCACCGAAGCAGGCAACGGCTGGTTGCGGTTGCCAGCGCGATATTTAGCATTACACGGTTCATTGTCTAAAGTGGCGCCCGGGGAGGCGCCCCCATATCCAAAAAATATACCTTCATTCCCCTCAGCCCCCATATATACATACATATGTATATATATATAAGTATATATATATATTGTATTTATTCAAAAGTTTGAAGCCGCCTGCTTG
The DNA here is from genome assembly GCA_004143845.1 of Drosophila lacertosa. Taxonomy (NCBI): domain Eukaryota; kingdom Metazoa; phylum Arthropoda; class Insecta; order Diptera; family Drosophilidae; genus Drosophila; species Drosophila lacertosa. Next base: position 140,562 of record SCDZ01000115.1, read on the forward strand.
CACTAACTACTAATGTGCGGTTGTCTCTCTGTGTGTGTGTGTGTGTGTGTGTGCGTTTGTTTGCTTGTGTGTGTGCGCAAGTTGGATCTAGCGCCATTTGCTTTTTATTGTTAGACTGCTGCAAAGTTTTGTCATAATTTTAGCCAGCTTTTAGCTTTGTGTATTTTGGTACTTTTTGGAAAGGACGAAAGAGATCTGAAGAGGTAGAGAGCACATAAGTCAAAGCTTCTATATCCTTGAGAAAATAAAAGAGTTTTAATTACTGTTAAAATTGAAATTCAAATTTCAAAAGTAAAAATTTGCGTGCAAAGGCTTTAAAAATCGGACTAAAATTATTTGTATCTTAATATCAAAAAAAAAAAAAATTTCAGGTTTCATTTACTATAATAAGAGCAAATTTAATATATTTTATTCACTATATATGATATGCAATTATCCAAATATATATTTTTTTATCTCCTTATAGTACTTTATTAAAAAAATCTCTTTACTATTATAATAAATAATTTTTGCTCAGTGCTCAACGCGAATTCGCTTGAATAATTAAATATTTGCGTCGTTACTTAAGCGCCGAAAAAAAAAACGTTCACATGCCCCGGACTCATATTGAATTGTTTATGAAAAGGATTCCGCTTAGCAATATATTACGTATACGTGCTGTGGGAATTTGCGCTAATTAAAATGGTTTTTCCGCTGACGTTTACCGGCCCCACGCAAACTTTCCGTGTAATTCCCACACAGATTCGCAAATCCAAAAACGAGAAAGCAAATGAAAAATGCAAAAAAAAAGGAAATTAAAATATATATTTATATATGCATATATATTGCAGCTCATAAATATGTCGAGGGAAAGCCTTTCCACATGTGAGTGCGCACGCCATAAATTAGCATTAAAAATGCCTTGGGGCGTGGATAATGCTCTTTCATTTACAGTTTTTTTTTATTTGCTGCACCTTTTGGGGCTCTTTGGCAACTATCACGTGCAGCTAATAAATTCGGATTGGGCGCATTTAAAAAGGATTGCGAATCGAAGCACTGTCGAAAAAAGTGATTAAGTCTGGCTAACCCTTTCTCAAATTGAATGGGTTCCCTTTGGCGCCTGTCGTTTTGTGCAATTGTTTGTGAAACATTTTCAACTTCAACCCTGGACATTCGCTGGGGATTTTTATTTTGGTTGCTTGGGGTCGCTTGCAGTCCATTTACCTGCACAATTGACTGAGTTCCTAACCTTTTTTTTTTATTTGTTTGCCATTCAGACTCCAAAAAAGTGGAGAGTTTAAAGTGATCCCATCAAAATTTATGTAAATGCTTAAAGGGTTTAAGAATTTCAATTATTTTGCTTGTACGCAAATAAATGAATTTGCATTTAAAAGTAACAGAAACTGGTTTTCCACTTTAAAAAATGTAGTTATTTTTTATCTATTTTCAACTAAATCTCTGTTATTTGCCAAGACTTTCCCACGTAAAATAAATGTGCCAAAAAAGTGTTATTCTTTTCTGCAAAATCGTAAATATTCACTAGCCCTGGCGACAGCACAAAAATTACATTTCTCGTGGTCAGTTCTTTCAGTTTTTTCATTTATTTTTATTTTTCCTTTTTTTTTGTGTGTTGTTATCTCAGTTCATATAAAGAGCGCATTTCCGGCTTTCCCGTGGTTGTCTGCTCGAGCATATTTATGCGCATGTCGGTCCGAGGCGGGCAATTTGCTGCTTTACAATAAGTGCCAGGACATAAAAATAATAATTATGCTTGTACCTTTTATGATTATGGTGTGAAAACAACAATTGTTCGTATTGCGTGGGGCATGTTTTTCGGCCAAAAGGACAACGAGAGCAACAACGACAGCGACAACGACAAGGACAACGACAACACACACACACACAGACACACTTTGGTGTAGATTTACGAGCCATGTAGGTGGAGCAAATTATTAAAACAACATCGCTAAAAAAAAGATGTTCTCTGTTTTGGTTAATACACGACTTAGCCATACCCTGTGATGCAGTGATGTTAACCTAAAAAGTTGGTAATCTTGAGCTTGAGGTTAATGGTCATTTAAAACAGGTAAAGATACTTTTAAGATATATATATATTTTTATATTTATATATATTTTTTTATATTTATATATATTTTATTATTTTAAGAATATACATCAGAATATTTGCATTTAATTCATTTTCTGCCAGTTCATTTTTATTGTAACTTTATTTATTAATATCTCCTATCCAAAACGATTTCCCCTCTTTTAGATACAACTTTTTTTACCCCACAAAAGATACAAATCAAATAAAAAGCAAATATTGTTAACACGTTTTTTTTTTATTTACAGGGTATATACATTGTTAGGCAGCAGACCGCAACGCGAACAACTCAATGTTATTGCCGGGCAGGTTCGGTTGGGGCTGCTCTGCGGCACCTTGGCCTTAACATTAAGCTTAGCGTGGCTTTCAGCACAATAAACAAAAAGTAATTTTCACAAATTTGCCAACTTGTAAGCCCGCGCCGAAAGTGGGCGAAACCATTGGAATTTATGTGGCGTGCAGTTGCCGCGTCTCGCAGCTACCGCCCTTCGACCCCGCCCCCAATCGTTGCGTCCCCCACGATTCTATTTGCTGAGAGTGGACGCAGGTGTTTTGCGGCGCTTGTCGTTAGCTACAAGCCAGACACGATGGTTCTTAATACCGGATACACAAAGTTTTGTTAAAAGGAAACTGTCGCGACGCCATTTATTATGGCCGTCTGAAGGGTCGTTGTCGCCCCACAGATATCGCTAATGTGTGTGTGTGTGTGTGTGTGTGTGTTTTTCAAGGGCCCTTAAAGAGAAACGCTTTCACATATCCATATGCACATATATCCCTGCGCATATGTGAATTCGTCCTTTGCGTCCTTATCATGCGCGCCTAATTCAATCAGCCGTGGCAAATTAAAGCTCCATCTTTCGGCCAAGTCAAGCGGCGAAGCGTTCGAATGCCACGAGAAAAATTACATGGATTGCCAGCCTTTGTCAGGGTCAAAGTTCGATTGCCAGCTTATGCGATGACACCAGCTGATGACAATATATGAAAGCAGGGGATTATTTAGTAAATATATTTGCTGGCAGTTTAGCTCTATTAAATTTAGACAGAGAGAGAGAGAGAGAGAGAGAGAGAGAGAGAGAGAGAGAGAGATCTGTACTGCTTAAAGCTCACCTTTTTATTTGATCCATTTATTGGAGTTTAAAGTCAAGCTTTGCATATCATAATATTCATTAAAAGCTTCTTAAAGCTTTTTTCGTTGCAGCTTTCATGTGCTTTCAAAGCTCTTCAATATTTCTCAACTGACAATTAGATTAAACAATATTTTCTTGTATGCAGGATAACATACAGTCCTTACGCTCAGTTTACAATGCAGATTAATCTGTAGCTAAGTTTAAGCCAATGTCATTGGGACTCTCACCATATATGCATAAATCACGCGTTCCCCCAAAATGGGCTGCCCCAGCGGCAGGACAATCGGAATTGCTAAATGCTACAAGGACAATTCAAGCATGTAAATTAAAGCACAAGCAGAAAAAATAAGAAAAAAAAAGCACCCGGAAGAGGAAGTGGGGCGCAAACAAAAGGACGTTGCAAGCGAAATCAAACTCCAGTTGCCAGCTCCTTTTTGTAGCCTTAAAGACCAGCAAGGATATCGGCAGAGGCTGCGACGGCGGCATCGGCGCGCAAATGAAATTAAAGGCGAGCAAACAAGTTACGGTCAGACAATCAGCATTGGGCCAAAAGGACACTGGATAAGGACAACGGCCGACGCTGAACAAGCGACAGGGGACAACGGAACAACGGGACAACGGGACACAAAGTGCGTTGTGCTGCGCTGCTTAAAGCAATTTCATTCGGTAACGCCTCCCCCCTCCCTCCCCTCACTCCCTTCCCGCCCGCGTCCCTTTTCACATCTGCCTGGAGATTGATTTGTGCTGCCCGCCGCATCAGTTCCTCGTCCTTGTTGGCCTGCTTGGCCTTTGATTAAATTAAATTTCATGGGGACATATGTACACATTGAACCGAATTGGGTAGCTAACGGTATTTTTCGGGGGTCCCTTTTTTGTGGGTGTGTGTTTTTTTTTTCTGTTTTTTGTTTGCCCGGATTTGAAAGAAAAGTGTTGAAAAATGGCGCGTAATTTGCAGCAAATCCTTCGTGTAATTTGTTTGTCAACAAATGAGTGTGTAAATGTTGCACATTTAACATTCTTTCTCCTGTCATTTTCTCGTTTTTTTCTCGCTTTTTTTTCTGACCCATCCGGGACACTGTGACATTGTCTAATGAGTTAATTAGGCTGCTTTATACGGGTCGGTTTCGGGGAATTACGTTTTGGGCTCATCAGCAGGCGCATCAAATTGATGGGTCAGTGTCCTTAATGGAAGGATTTGTATAGCAGGGCTAACTAGTAAAATAATGATATCGAATAAACTCTAAATGATTTGCATAGCTGCTTAGTGAGTTAAGATAGATTTCAAGTGAATTTTTGTTTATAAAAAAGGGTTGCTTATTTGGTTTTTAAATATTAGCCAAATCTTTTAAGGAAATTCCAATAAGAAACGTCAATTTATTACGTTTTTTCCCCACTTTTATTTCAGTCATAAAATTCTTTTTAAAGTATTTCAGCACCCTTAAAATGTGCACAGTTCACATGTGTCCCAGTCAACTATAAAAAGCGTACAATAGCGTAAATAATGTAAAAGAAAAATATGAAAAACATAAATAAAAGGGAAAGAAATGCATAAAACTTCCCGCACTGGAAAAGTGAAGGAAAAAAAAAAACAATTGAGAGGGAAACAAAAAGAAAAACAAAAACAAAGTTAAACCCAATACATTAATGGTATTTGCATTTGTACTGATTTTATTTGGTTTTTATTGAATTGATAAAATCACGAACGACAAACGCCCCAAACACAAACGACGAGGGCTGCGGTCCTGCTGCGTCCTGTTTCGTCCTGCTGCCAATTTGATATTCCGATTGCAATTTATGTGCGCACACTGTAATGTACATTACATATGGTTGTGTGTGTGTGTGTGTGTGGCTGCGGGGGCGTGTCAGGCAAGTCGTTGTGATTCTTTGGAGCCCCATCCCGCTCCCCCTTCTCTCCCAGCATCCTGGCCAGCTTTATGTTTAAACATCTGCAATATGCTGCGGCAACAAGCGCGAGGGTTGAGGCCAGGACTTTCGGGTGGATCAATGCAGTCAGTTCTGGAGTGTTTGGGCTGTGGCCATATGTATATATATGTGTGTGTGTGTGTGTGTGTGTGTGAGTGTGTGTGTGTGTGCGTGTTTATTTGGCACCACAAATGCGTTTCCTACGCGTGGTTGGGAATGGTTACGGGTTGAATTGGTGGCTTGCTGCCTGTGGTTGTCGTTTAATGGAATTCCTCTTTTGCATTAAATGCGACACACACAGAAGCTGCCAATTGGAATGCACACACACACACACACATTTCGTCAGTTACAGTTACAGTTACAGTTACAGTTGAACAGGACACTGTTGAGGCTGTCCTGCGGTTTAGCTTGTTTAAGTGTTAAATTAACGTTTTAACAGTTTCGATTATTCTGCCAGTTAATTTTTAATGTTTAAAAAAGAAAGTTGAAGTGAACCCAAATTGAGGCCAGAACATATCCGTATCCTTTTTGCGTTGTTGCCAAGTTATGTCCTTAGCCATACAATTTCATTAGTTTAATTAAAATTTTACATGCCAAATGTGTGCGTGTGTGTGTTTGTGTCTGTGTTTGTGGGTTTGTGTAATTGTGTGCGTGCTTCCTTTTCCAAATTGAACCGCAAAAGTTTTTGTGCGGGAGGAGCTGGCAAAAGGATTATGTTATTGCTTTTGTCATTTATGTTGCCCATTGTTGCACTTGAGTTGTTTTGTTGTTGCCACAAAACTTTTGCCACATGGCATTCATTTCAATTTGCATTGTTTCTTTTAATACCCTGTAACTCCAATAGCTAAGAGTAAGGCGTATATAGTTATGCTTATTCCATGTCCAAGTCAACATACTCTTATTTTATATATATTATTTAATTATATTTATGATTTAACTCAGAAATTTATTCGCTTGCTCTTTACAGGGTATTCCATTGGCCAGCAATGCTAATACATTCATAATTCTTGCGGTTGTTGGACTCAAAAGTTGCATATCCTGCAGATCCTTGCCATTGACAGGCATTGTAACCGCAGTTTTCTTCTCGTTGCGGCCAGTTTTCTTAGTTTTCGGCAAACTTAAATAAATGCCGGCCAGAAAGCTAAGGCCACAAAAAATTATTGCGGTCATTGACCAAAAATTCTCTCTTGCCTCTTATAAAAACAGATTAAAATTTAATGTGCCTTAGGAGCATAGTTTTCAATTTAATGGATTAGATAAAATATGGGAATAAACATATTTAAGTTGTGGCTTCGAAGTTTCCAAATCAAGTTGAAAATGTGACCGCAACTTGAGGAAAGTAAAGCTGAAGTTATTAAAGGAAAATAGTAAGATAAAAGGAACAATTTAAGAGGGATTCTCTCAAGTATCCAACCTCCAATTAATCTACTAATTAGCGAGCACCTGCAGCTGCCATTAACTATTTTTAATCTGCTATCAGACTCATTTGGTAATCCTATTAAATGGTAATCTATGCAAGAGCTAATTTCAATTTCTGGAATCCAGCAGATGTGCCCCATTTGTTATTCCTTATAGCCTCGGCTAGCTGCTAATGAACTCTTGGCGTGTGAACGGATATCCTAAACAATAAGCGTCAGGACTGTGTATGATATTCACCTTTCAACGGAGCTGCCAGCCGGCCAAGCACAATTCAATTATTATTTTATAATTAATATTTTGCACATTAGAAACGCATCAGCAGCAGCTGGAAAAAAACCAGGACTCAGTCTTGGGCTCGGCACACGCCACACGCCATCCGGCAGGACGTGGCGGGGGCAGCATCAGCAGTTGGAAAAATCCGAGGCGTGTTGCGTGTGCCGCAAAAGGAAAAACAAGAAGAAAAATTAGGCAAAAAGTTTCTGCTGAAAGATGGAACGAAACAGGCAAAGCAATTAATAAAAACGCGCAGCGGGAAATTCAGGAGGGTGCAGCGGGAAAATCTCATTTTCAGCACGAAACTTGATAAACTACACAAGGAAATTTGCGACGTTTTATATGAAGATATATTTTCTTCTTATCAATTCCAATTAGAATCGAGTAAAATCTATACAAAGTGAAAGTCGCCACGCGCTGATCGATAACTATCGTAAAAGTGCCATCGCTAGTGAAACAACAATAATGTCCATTATCTGTTCGTCCCTTCAACTTGACTCTCTTCACATATATTTTTCCCGTTCTTTTGTCTGAAATCAAATTAAAATCCAATCTTGCATGTAATTATGACTTTTAGCAGCTGCTTTCACAACCTGCATGATTGATATGTGTGTGTGTGTGTGTGTGTGTGGGGGCATGTTCCAAGGATAACCGAAGGATAACAGCAGAATTAAAGTCAGCTCTTATGCAAATTTTCAGTGGCTTCATTTGAAACTCAATTAAAAGCAAAATATTTACTCGATAGCTTAAGATTAATAACTTTTTAAAGACTAGAAGTAAAGAAACGAAACTCAAGTATACCCTGTAAATAAGTTACTTGCTAACCATTTCATTAGTAAGCAGTTTAGTTGTGTTTAATCAGTATATAAATATTGTATAGGGTATAAACTTTGGTTTGTTTAGGCATAAGCTACCCTCTAAGAGCTAATCTCTGTTTACAGGGCATTGAAAAAGATAAAGCTCGTTAAATGTGTAGGCGTGACTTGTGTCCGAGCTGGAACTGCTACGACATGGCACACTTTGAGTGTGTGTGCCGCAAAAGTGTTGCATGCCACAGATATATATATGTATGTGTATGTATATATATAATTATTCCTTGGCTGGCACTTCCCGCACTGCCAGTGGCAACTCCCAGAAGTCTACTTAATTATATTGTCGTAACTTTAAATGTCATTTTGCCATTGTGTGTCTGTCGCACATGAGAGATAGAAAAAGGGAGCTGGAGACGGAAAGGAGGGAGGGGGGGGGGGGAAGGAGGAGTCGCCACTTGCAGAGAGACAAATCAGTCGACGTACGTGGTCGCAGTCCAAACAACAGCATTGAGATTCATGTGGCAGTGTCGGGCTGGGGCCAACGCGTGCCACAGTCTGTGACTGGCCTAATCCCGGACTGCTCTTTCATCTTTAGCAAGGAGGAAGAAACTTAAAATCACAACATGCACTCGACTCATGATATTAGCCAGCTTCCGTTTCCGAGCCCGTGCGTGACTTTGTTTAGTCGCAAATATGTTGCCCATATAACTCATCTGGCCAGATAAATGCGGCAAAGCTGTAAAATACTCGACGCTGGCCGCAGTTCATGTTGGGGCTTTAAATTCGCATTATTATTTCGCTCATGCCTATATTCAGTTTTTTTTTTCTTTCTTTCTTTCCAACTCAACAGTCGACAACAACAACAATGCGCTGAGGGCCTGTGAAAAAAAAACCCAACAGACCTGTTTGAAGAAACGTCAGTTATAAAATAATAAAATTTATTTAAGCGATTATCATTTCACATACACATTAAATCAGTTGTCGGCCAGGCCTGAAAACTTGATGTTCATCTCGAACTTATGTAACTATCGCAGTTTGTGTGAGCCTATTGAATATGTAATCAAATTCGACATGCGAAGTACAAGTTTTGTTTAAGTAACTAGTTAATAAAGAAGAAGAAGCAGGGTATACTATAGATTAATCATATTTGTTGTATATCCGCATATAAAGAGTTTTAAAAACTTTGTAGGGTTTTGCTTTGAAGCGCAAATTAAAATATTATATTTATATATGGGAATATATACTCTATTAAAATGTTAATAATTACATTGCAAATTGTGTTTAATTATAACAAAATTTTTATTTAACAAAGAACTAGTTCCATTTTTTTTTTATTTATATATTATATACGAAATGTAACTTTGGCTTATTTTAATTAATATCAATATACTTTGAACTAGTTTAAAAAGAACTGGTTCCATATGGGCTATATAAAAAGGAACTAGTTCCTTGTATATATATATATGGGAATATATACACTATTAAAATGTTATTAATTACATTGCAAATTGTGTTTAATTATAACAAAATTTTTATTCAACAAAGAACTAGTTCCATTATTTTTTTTTATTTATATACTATATGCGAAATGTAACTTGGGCTTATTTTAATTAATATCAATATACTTTGAACTAGTTTAAAAAGAACTGGTTCTATATGGGCTATATAAAAAGGAACTAGTTCATTGAACTTTTTTAATAGATTTATCAACTGATTGTTTTTATTTAATCCAATAAAGTTGTGTTTATCAATTAAATAAATATATGAAAAAGAACTAGTTCCTTGAACTTTTTTAATAGATTTATCAACTGAATGTTTTTATTTACTCCAATAAAGTTGTGTTTATCAATTGAATATAAGAGTAGATTTATCTTTATAAATACGAGTAAAGCGCATTAAAATTGTCGTTGCGATCTTTTGATATAATCGTCTGAAGTCGTCGCATGTTTTTGGTGTTTTTGTATTTCTGTGGAACGTGATTAGAATGCTAAATGAAAACTCTCTACAATCTATCTAAAATATATATATATATATGTATGTGTGTGTGCATCTATAAATATAGTCTTATAGAGCGACTGGCCGATCGTGAACAGCGCAAAAATAAAAAAAATAATTAAATATCTTTGTTACTTGTGGCTTGTTGTTTTTATCGCCAAGCCGGGCAAGTTGCCGGCCTTGTCGAGCGGCTGAGCTTGGCGTGCGGCAGGCAATCGAATCGAAGCGTTTGCCCAGTTCCAAGTTGACAATCGAGACAATCGCAACGCAATGGAAACGCCAACGAAGCGGAACATATTCTGGCTGCTGCTGCTGCTGCTGCTCGTGGGGCTGCAGTTGGCGCTGACCTTGGACGAGGTGGGGGATGCGTCAGCGCATCGACGCGTCAAGCGCATTGTGGGTGGCAAGAACGCAAAGGCGCCGCCCGTCGACGATCCCGTTGTGTTTGCGCGTCTATTCAATCGGGATGCGCGCGTCGAGGGCTTCCGCAATCCAAACACGGGCATCTACAGCTTCCTGGGCATGCACTACGCGGAGCCGCCCGTCGGCGAGCTGCGCTACTCGCGGCCCGTCTACAAGCGGCTGGCGGGCGACGTGAACGCCACACGGCACGGCTCGCCCTGCATCCAGCCGCATCCGCGTCAGCCAGGCCGCATCGTGGGCGAGGAGAACTGTTTGCTGCTGAACGTTTATACGCCGCAGATGCCGGACGAGACGACGGGCTTGCCGGTGTTCGTGTGGATACATCCGGGCGGCTTTCGGCACGGCTCTGCCGCCCAGTACGATGCCACGCCCATGGCGCAGCAGGGCGCCATTGTGGTGGCGCCGCAGTACCGTTTGGGCTCGCTGGGCATTCTGGGCGACGGCAGCAAGGAGTTCGACGGCAACCTGGCCATGTTCGATCTGGCCGCCGCCCTGCGCTGGGTCACCGACTACATCGAGCACTTCGGCGGCAATCCCAAGCAGGTCCAGGCCATCGGACACGGCTCCGGCGCCGCCAGCGCCATGTATCTGTCCATGTCGCGGACCGCGCGCAGTGCCGGCAACGTTCATGGCGTTGTGGCCATGTCCGGCACGGCGCTCTCGCAGTACGCCATGGACAAGGAGCCGGTGCAGAGTGTCCAGGAGGTGGCCAAGATCAACGGTTGCCCCACGACCAACGAGCTGCAAATTGTCAAGTGCATGCGAGCGGTGAGTCAAAGGCAGAGAAAGAAAAAAGAAAAATGTATTTTTATGTTTTCCCTACAGAAATCCGCTGAGGAGATCATCAAGAACGACGAACAGGTGCAGACAGAGCGTTTGGCTGGACGCGCTCTGGTCCAGGGATTGACGGGCAACACGGGCTTCCAGCCGCACACGGAGGCGGAGGACGACAACAGGTCGCTGCCCAGTCTGCTGATCGGGGAGCCGGAGCGGCAGCTACGCAGCGGCAACTACACGGGCATACCGCTGCTGACGGGCGTCACCAAGCACGAGACGGCCAACGCGGTGACGGTGGACACGCTGGACAGGGTGTTCGGTTCGGCGGAGAAGTTTCTCGATTCGCTGCAGGGTGCACTGCAGCAGCTGACGGGCTTTCTGCGCATCGATCAGCTGACGGGCGGCATTGCCAAGCCGGTGCTGCCGGGTTTGAGCGGCGTGCTGACGCCGACGCTGCAGGAGGTGTGGAAGGTGCCGCAGGCGCTGAACGTTGACCAGGTGCTGGCCAAGGTGGTTGAGTCCACCACCGATGTGCTGTTCAATCTGCCCGCCGTGCTGACCAGCCAGGTCTGGTCCAAGCTGGCGCCCGCCTACATGTACAGCTTCGAGTACAACGGCACCAAGTCCAAGGGCGCCAACTTCCTCCAGGGCCTGCCCATCGTCTCCGAGCAGGCGCGCGACAAGCCCGAGACGGTCGCCCACGGCGACGAGCTGGGCTACATGTTCGATGCCAACGACATCTTTGGCGATCCTTTGCTGGAGACGCGTCTCACCAGCGACGACGATCTTCTGGTGCGCCAGAATCTTATCGGCATGCTGCTCCAGTTCGCTCGCCAGCAGGGCGAGAAGGCAACCAGCTCCTCGCTCTTTCAGAGCGTCACTGGCGGCGCCACGCCCTTCATCAAGGTGGACACCCAGCTGGAGGCGGCCAGCGATTTCCGGTTCTGTGAGCTGTCCGTCCTGGGCGCCTCGCTGTCGCCGCTGACCTCCACGAGCTGTGCGGCGCTGGGCAATGTGCTCGGCCAGCTGGGCGGCGGACTGGGCGACGTGGGACAAACACTGGGCGGCGTCGGGCAGACGGTGGGCCTGGGCGGCTTGGGCAAAACGTTGGGCCTGGGCGGCAACAACAACAACAACAACAACAACAATGGAAACAGACGTGGCGGCGGCCTGGGCTTGGGTCTATTCTAAAGGGGGCGCCATATTTAATAGAAATAAATAAAGCTGGTATTGATATAAGCTGCTGGTTGCCATGACCCGCCGCTCAATTAGCACAGCCTGGCACTAATCTCTCCATTGACTCCACTCGCCAGTCACTGAAATGCGCCGATAAGCAAATTTCCGGCCAAGCTCCGCGCGCTAAATTTAAACAAAAGCAAACTTTTAAGACTTGTGGGCAGATCCGCCAACCCACAGCCTGCAGCTCACTACCCGCATCTGGGGAGTGGGTTCCATGTTGGCACTGGCAACCCAGCTGGAGCAAACAATGCGCATAAGCTGGCAGTGAGGATTTGGGGGAGGGGGAGCTGCTGTCTGCCTTTGGTTGCCATTGGCGTCTTTTGTGCGAATTCCTCGCACGCGCTGAACTATGGCCAAAAAGCTAAGACCAAAGCCGGCTTACCTAGAGCCGGGCCCAGACCCATTGTAACGGCTCTTTCATGTGCTGATATTAATATTATTAAAACTAATTTCATAAATTGCGATTGCCTGACAGCCAACAGCGTGGGCGTGGCAGTAGGCGTCAATTCACACTGAAGACCCGCCCTTCACAAAAGGACAAGAAATCCCAGATTGAATTGCTATTATAAATGGAGACTTTAGCTTAGAGAAAGTATTTATTTAAAAAGGGAAATTATTTAAAGAGAATTGTTCAAGTATGCAAAATAAGGTAACTTCTATAACTATACTAAAAGTTTAATCTAGTATACAATAAACTTTACTGTGTATACAATTTCTTTAATCCTTAAAGGCTTAACCTGCAAATATCTGTAGTATAAATAGTATAGAATCTCACAGTTTGTTGGGCACTTAAAGACACAGGAATCTTTTTAAAACCTTTATCTACATTTTGCAGCACTTGTATTTTACCTTTACAAAAAGCTGTCCTCCAATCTATTTGGCATTCCTTTCCAAAACATTTCAATTAGCAAAGTTTGATGTATTAATCATGGCCAGAGTTTTGTTTCGTAGACTGCGACATCTGTGACAATATTAATGGGCCGTTTGCGGGGCTTTAAAAGAGAAACTTTACAATTAATTAGAGACCGGATGACAAATGATAATTATAATTATAAGTAAGTAGTTGGCCGGCCGTGCTGGCCATAAATACTTGGCTAACTAAAAACAAGAAGTTGCAGCACTTTTAATGATGGTAATAAAAATTTACGAATCGTTGCAAAAACTTCTTCGGCCATAATAAATGATCAGAGACAATGATGGGGCGTAATCAAAGCAAGCTGTTAGCTGAAGTCTCCCCTCATTCCCTTCCTCTATATAAAACTACTGACGGTGGATAATCATTTCCCCCAACTCGGTTCATTCAGTTCATTCAGTTCATTATGGAGCTGTTTACCTGGGCGTTGCCGCAATTGGCATAAATCACGTACCCGTTTTATGGCCAAAGTGTCGCTCGATTTCCATTGCAATTTGCCAGGCCGAAAACTTTTTTCTGCTTTGTGCTAGTTTTGGCTTTTCAATGGAACGACGGGGTTGCAAGTCTTCCCCTTCCCCCCTTCCTATTTTTTCGCAATTTTTCTTCATTAATGTGTGGTTACGCAATTTCCGCAAAAACTTTTCTAACGTTGCGTTAATTTTGGCCAATTCAGTAGCCGGTAATAGCTTTGCTTACCAGCAGCAACTGTATTTGCCACAAGGGGAGTCCCCGTTCTCGTTGTTGTTGTTGTTGTTGTTATGTCGCTTTGTGGTTCGGGCTCAGCCTATTTCGAGTCTTTTGCCAAATTAGTTCCGCCCCTCGATTTATATTGTCATTTCGTGCGTTTCGATTGTGCAAAGCAATTTCATAGGGCCCCAGCTCCGGACTCCGCTCCGTCCGTAGTCAGTTTTTGCCTATTTGATTCTACGTTCCTTCCTCCCCCCCTCCTGAAGCCTCTGCTTAACTGTCATTTCATCAATTCTGGAGCAGAAGTTACGGCATTGCGGCGTGTTTTAGTCTCTGAATAGATGTGTTTACCCATATGAAGTACTCGAACACACACTCACTCCCTGTCTGTGTGTGTGTGTGTGTGCAGCAAGGCACATAAATTGGGCTAGTCATTTGATGTTAATAGTTGCAGCAGCTGCTTTTGGCCCTGGTCTATGCCATGTTGTTGATTTTACATGAACTTGTGTACTTTACTTTAATTGCTTTGTTCCAAGTTGCAATTTTGTAGGTCATTCACCTCTTAGGTTTTTCTTGATAAGCTGCTTTTAAATTATATAAGAATATTTCCAAATAAGCTTTAATCTTATTAGTTTTCACACTCGAAAATAAAATTTCTTTCATCAATTTATATTTTCTCCAATCAAATCAATTTATTTTTAGCTATTTATACGCATGAAGAATTTGCAGAATTTATCAATATGATTATTATTACCCATTTGGCCCCCTATTGGGCTTAAAGCCGGATTTGCCGATTTGTCAGATTCAATTGGTTAATATTAAATTTGAAATCAAATGTAAGTCCCCAGTGGGAATTGTGGACGGCAATCAAGTATCCAAATCTAATCCGAAACGTAATTAACTCCATTCTAATTTCGATTATTATCAATTTTGTGATCAACAGAACTGACAAGGACTGCTGCTATCATATTTATGGACGAGTTTCGAATGAATGAAATAATCTGCTCAACGTGATGCAGGCGAAGGCCCAACTAACCAAATAACCAGCCAACCAGCCAACAATGGAGCCCAGCAACAATTGGTCTAATCCAAATAATGGAATTTGGATGCTCTGCTATGTGCTGTCCATCGGGCTTTTTTGAAAGGTGGTGCGGGACCGGGGACATAGGCCAGCAACATGAAGGATGAGGACCTGGGGGGGGGGGGGGCTTGTTGCCGTCATGCCGCTGTCAGGCTCAATTTTGGGTAAAGCCACTTTGCCATTGTTCGAGTTTTGACATAAGCAAAAATCCTCTTTGTATGGCCTCAATCTAAAGGATGAGTGTGTGTGTGTGTGTGTGTGTGTGTGTGTGTGTGTGTGTGTGGGACAGGTCTCTTTTCTAATGTGAAGTCGGTACTGTTGGATTAAGTCTTTGTTGCTGGACTGCACTTGGCTACGCTTTGACAACGTCAATTGCAGCCCTCATTGAGCGCTTTGCATTGGGTGGTGGGAAGGAGCTTGGTACTGGTTCTGGTTCTGGAACTGGAACTGGTTCGTGGCTAGCGGGGCTCTAATTAAAATTGATTACTATAATTAGTATTGATTGCGGCACGGCACGCACAATGAGCACGCAGCCCACAGTGTCTCGGCCATCATCATAATATTGGCCAGGCCTTCTGGCCCGGCTCAAATGTTAACAGTTTTGACCCCAGTTTAATAAATAGTTGATGTGTGTTTGTGAGCAACACCTCGCGAAGCCAATTGTCGCAGACACTAATTAACTGCACGCAATTGGCCGTCCGTGTGGGCCAAGTTTATTGATTGGCCAGTTCGTTTGGGCCAAGCGGCCAACGCCTCGTCGCCATCAAATATGCAATGACTTATTTACGCCGTTGATTGTGTTTGACATCTGCTGGAATTGACACATTTCGCAAAAACCAACTGAATGGCAACTCCAACAGCAAAAACGGGGAAGGGGGTTACCTTCCCCTCCCCCTTTGCAACCCTCATCATGATATCCTTTATACTCTATTAAATATTAGCAAGCTTTTTAGTTGAGCTTCAGCTTAGGCCTAAGAATAAAATTATTTTATAAACTAAAAGCAGAAGAAATTTCTACTCATTTTATTAAAGATCAAAATCAAATTCGATAAATCTATGAGATTTAAATGCTGAGAAGGCTAAAAAATATTTATTTTATTTTACCTTGTTTTGCATCAAATTTTAAATAAAAATTTTTTTAAATAAATAGTTTTAAAATAATAAAAATTAATGTATGTATGCAGTGCAAATAAAAAGCTGAACGAATGCTTAAATAAGGAAACATGTTTACCTTAAAAAAAATGAAATATTTAAACATAAGTTGAGAGAAAAGTGATAAAAATAGACAAATTTCTGGAAGTCTACAAAATCTAAATAAATGAAAGCAACAAAAAAATTATATATAAATTTATAGCTAAAAAGATATTAGCAAACAACAATAGAGAGTTTTATGGAGTTTTATCTTTCTACCACTCCAAAACTAAATCACATTTTAACTATATAAAAATATTATCTTTAATTTCAAATTATACAAAATCTGTTATAAAAAACAAACTTTGCCCAGCTTTCAAATTGTTGCAATTCGAGCTGCCAAAAACGCGAATTTTACAAGCGCAGCGGGAGCACTGAACATGCACCACCCGGCACCACCCGGCACCACCAACGTGCAACCACCGAGCAGCGCTGCCCTTTTGAAAAGTTGAATCCTGTTTATATGGCTGCTGCGTTGTTTGCGGCGCGGGGGGAGAGGAGGGGGCAGGGGCAGGTTGGGGTGGGAGGTGTCATGAAGTGCATTGGAATGTGTGGCAGCTGCAATTGTGCGGCAATAAATTATTGTGCAACACGCAGACGGCGGCCTCACCGACACCGACTGTGACTGTGACTGTGACTGTGACTCTGACTCTGAGTGAGTGGCAGTCGCAGTTTTGCTTGCGCCAGGGGGCGGAGGGCGGGGCATACAAAGGATGACTGCGTAATGAATGCTACGAAAATTTTTAACAATTTTTTAACTTAAAAATTACGACAGCGCTGACAATTTGCCATAAAAAAAAAAACAGAAAAAGAAGAAGCAGAGCAGAAAAGGCGGCGCCCAACGCTGACATTGCTGATTCGCAGCCAGACTCGGAAATTGCTGAGCGTCTCTGGGTGGGAGGAGACTTTCATTGCTGACTGTTGGATTTTTGCTTTTGCTTTTGTTACACCCATTTGATGTACCTTCAATTTGCATGTGTGTGCGAGTGTGTGTGTGTGTGTGTGTGTGTGGGGTGTGTGTCTGCTGGCAGTGCAATATTTTACTTTGCCAAATGTGCGTTTTGGGCGGGTGGCCTCGTCTCATTTGTCAAATGTCACGACTTGATGATGCAATTGTTGTTGGTGCCGAGCGCGCTGCATTGTCGTCATTTAGTTGGGCCTGCAGATTTACGACCTCGTTGCAGCATGTTATTTATACGCATTTATTTAAAAAAGCTGCCCATTTATGGCTTATTTGCGCAGCCCTAAAACGAAAACTCTGTCAACTGTCTGTCAAAATCGAGGCTGACACTCGCCTTGCGCCACCTGAACTCGAGCAAACATATCGTGTTTCTAACAAGGGTTACTTGCCAAAGAATAACACTTAAAGATGAGCACAAGCTCAAGCAGCGTACACAATACCACCCACCCCACCCCACTACAGGGGGGAGGGGTTGGGGGTGGGAGGAGTGCTGCTGCAAACATCAAACAACCCCGTGTGCAATGTCAACCTGTTCGAGTTGGGGGAGTTCGTGCTGAGCACCCTCGCTGCCAATACAATTTATGCGTTTTTAAAGACTTCTGCTTGAAGTCGACGCTCTGTTTCTGTTTTTTTTCTACTTCTATGTTTATTTAACTATGCCCTAACTGAGGGTATTGCAGGCTTGTCATAAAGTTTGTAAGCCTGAATCTTATTAGGAAGAAAAACATGAGATGTGAAGATTTTCTTTACGTTTCTTCTTTACTCATTGAAACTTTATCTAAATACTATAATAAATATTAAAGAAACGTAAGCTGCATTTAAAATATGTTTGCCTACCTTTCATATAACATATTTTAATGCATGTTTATCTCTGATTTTTTTATATAATTCAATCGTAAATTTATCTCTATATTAAATTATTTTTATTTAACTAATATTTATTAATTTAATTATTTCTTCATTAATGTTTATTTATTAATTATTTCTCTTCACTGGTGTTCTTTTTTTCTATCCATCCATCTTTACATATTTTATTATACTTGTTTCCGATTTTCAGTAAGGGCATTCCCTCTGCAGCTCGATCACCGTTCAATTTTTTGTTTAGCTTTCTGTTTTCGTCTATTTGGTTTTTTTGTGGTCTTACGCTCGCCTGCATTTCGACTGTGGCCCTAAGAAAATATTATTCTTTAATTTCTGCGCTGCTGCATTCTGTTGCCATTCGGCTAGCTCGTTTTGGTTGATTTTCCCGTTTTTCGATTTTTCCGTTTTTGCCGCTTTGCTGCTGCAACCAGCGGCAGCCAAAAGGCATAAATATACAATGCAGGTGTTTTTTTTTATTTGCTGCTACCTATGAGTTACCGTTAGTTGCGCCTTTGGCTCAGCAACTGCTTTGCAAACTTTCGATTGCTTCTTTTATGCATTTCACCCGAAAAAAAAGAGCCAGCAAAATGGAATCCGCTGCATAAGTTTGCCATAACTTTACAATTGGCGCATAAAGTTGTGCTTTACTATCATGTAAGAATCGCTTTTTTGTGTGGCGTCTCAAGCTGTTTAATTGTCAGCCAAATTTCTCGGTTCATTGAATTTCGTTGGCTGCCCAAACTTTTATATACAATATTTCGACTTGCACATAAATCTTTGCCCGCAACTTTTTCAAAAGAAAATTTATGATCTGAAAGAAATACGGATCTAAAATTGAATTGCCCGCTCAAATTACATTTTTGTTTTACATCAGCAATTAAAGTTGAATTTCCAACAGCTTAAAGATATGTGCGAAAATTATAGAATTGGAATGCGTTTTTTAAAAATGCCTTCGCACATAAAGTCTGTGAGAGAATCCTTGTTGTGCTTACGTGTAAATATTTTGCAAAGTCTGCAAAGCATTAATCATATTAAGCGCGATTTTTTGTGCCGTCACACAGTGCGTATGATTATTACCACTATTATTAATATTATCATGTGCCCGACTCGTGCAACGCTCGCGGCTTGTTTTCCGCCTCCACGTGGCTCGTTACCATCGTCATTGCAATTATTTAGAAAATCAAAGCACGTGCGCGCTCTGCTTTTATGCGCTTACGTGTGTGCCAGCCCACGTATGTGTGTGTGTGTGTGTGCGAGTGTGTGTGTGTGTGTGCACTAAAATGCTTTGAGCCGCCTCGCTTATTACGCCACACACACACACACACACAATGAAAGGGGCACAAAGGCACAAACAATGCGCAGTTGTTGACAGCTTCAAGTTGCGGGCTTTGCTTTTGTAAAGTCATATGGCTAGGGTGGACCAAAAGACACAGGAGGCAAGGGGGGTGGAGGGTGCATTTTCCTTGCTCTATTGGCGCATAAAAATATAGTTGTATTAGGTTCTGAGGTAAGCATTTTCTGGCTAAAGATAACTTGTTAAGCTCTATGTGGAAAATGTGTTTGAAGATTACGAAAAGAAACAAATTAAATTTAAGTTTATGAACTATTATTTTAAAAGTTTAGAGTTGTAAATGATTTGATTGATTTTAGTTTAAAATTAAAATTTAAAAACAAGCCTTTATTCTTTTTTCAATTTGTGCTTTTATTATTTTTTATTGTATTTTTAAATTAAAAAAAGAAGATTATTTTTCCTAATCTTTCTTCAAGTTTGATCTTAAAAGCTTCCAATTGAATTTAATCCACGAAAATTTAAGTTTTAGCAGAATCATATTTAATTTTTCTGCTCGCTTTTGTTTATTCAATTCTCAGTTAACTGCCCCAAAATAAAAATCTTTTCAAGCCTTTCCGTTTAATGATTAGCTATTAAATTACTCGATAAAAAATGTAGGAATTAGATGTTTTTGTCGGCTTATCACTGCAGTGATACCCTTTACTTTTTATGTTTATCTCATTAAGTCGGATATTTTTTTAACGACTCGACATTACGAATTGTGCAGCTAACAACTTTTAATTTCCCAATGCGCTCATCCCGGGAATAGGAATAGGAACGGGAGTGGCGATGGGGGGATCGGGGGTTCGGGAAAGCGAGAGGCCAACTCCATTAGCATATGAAGTGCAGAAATGCAGACATAAACAAAAGTTTTGCTGCTGCTAATCCGCACGTTCGCTAATGAAATATCCATTTGCCCCACGCCTTTGACGGCATCTTCCCGAGTTGCTGTCAGTTAGCTTCCATATGGAGTGGAGCTTATGTCTTGTCGTTCTGTCGGAATGACTGGCTGCAACTTTTGCGGCAGCGGTTTTAATTTAAATTGACAACATCAAGCAGTTAAGTACTTGCAGCGACATTTTAATAGCTTGTAAGCCCCGGGAGTATCAAAAAAACAAAACAAAAACAAAAAAAAAGAACCAGTCAAAAGGGGGCGTGGCATTCGGTGGACAGAAAAAGACGCAACGGCACAAGCTAAAGGAAATAAATACAACGGACTCTTATTTACATATTCCCAAACGTAAATACGCGCCATTTTTATTTGCCCGACTGCTTTTTATATATTTTGGGCACTCAACGCAACCAGCGAATCCTGTGAATCCTGTGAATCCCCTCAATCCTCCACGTTTTTTTTATCCTGTGTGCTGTTTTCTTTGCCCCTTGCTTTTCATTTTATTTTAAAGAAAATTTGCATAAAGTGAAAACAAGCATTTTAATTTCACTCGACGCAGTCAAAAATAAAAAAAAAAAAATAATGTGAAATGTACGAATCCCATATTCGAGTAGGTAGTAAACGTTAGCATTTACCGTTGCCCCGACCCCGCCCCCCCCGGTCTGCCTTGGCCCCCGCGTGACCGGCAACTCCCCCGAGCAGTAAAAACTTTTGCGAGACGAAAACCATTGCAAAACAAGAGTACTTAACGGATTGGTTAGCCGAATTTTAAATATGCTAACTAAACTGATTATTAAATTAAGTTGTTGCTAAATATTTATATTAATAATAATTTGATTTTCTTAACTGTTTTAAGCAATAATTTAATACGAATTTTTAAACTAAGTTTAAATAAGAAAAGTCAGGTTTAATATTCAGGTTCAAAAGAGGATTTAAAAAAAACCTTATTTTTATATATGACAAATTTAACTACAAACTGAAAATACCCTAGAATAGAGTATATGTACGTAGACTGGGGGAAGGGGGTCTCAGTTGTCGTAATTGTTGGGGACCTGGAAAAAAGCGCAATGCCCACAGACAAAACAAACCAATTTAAATTAGACTACCCGCTGGGCCCATGGGGCACACAGGCGGGGGCTAATATTTGGTGAAAAGTGTTGAAACTTTGCTGAGCTCCAACTTTTGACATTCGCAATGCACTAAATGTAAATGCCCCAATTGGATCGGGAGGGGGGGGGGGGGGCGAGAACAGGAAAAGGGAGCTTCACTGGGTTCATGATAAATGTGCATTTTGTTAGCGGGAGCGGAGAGTTTTCCTGTTTCTATACTGGCCACGTAGTCTGTGAGGTGCCATTATGAAAACAATTTCGACAGATAACCGCAACCAGAACTTGAATTCGACTAAACATTTGCTCATTTAAATGGAGAGTAAAGCTCGAGAGCATTGTTTGAAATGGGACACATGCCACGTTGGCAGTTTAATATAATTTAAACCTAAACACATACCAAAAGTTAGTGTGTGAGTGTGAGTGTGTGTGTGAGTGTGGCTGTCAGGGGTTATTTGTGTGCGGCTGTCAAGTAGCCAGCCGTCTGCCTTTTGACGCTGTGCCCCATAAATTACCGAGCACTTGGCAGCGCAGCATCTTCTTCCCAATTTGGTTAGTCATTTTGTACTGGGCCCCGGGCACAAACAAAACTATTAAGTGGGCATAAAACTCTCTTGATATGCGAATTAGGGTAGAGGCAGAGTAACCAGAATTGAAGTGCCATCCACACAAATGGCAGACAGTTCTACGAGTCGAGTCGAGTCCTTATTCCAGTTGATGTTCGTTTAGCAACCCCCGAAGAGAATATGCAAACAATTTTTTTTTTTTTTATTGAATTAAACAAACAAAACATTTTTTTTTAGTCTTGTGTAAACATAAATATTTGTTTGAATAGTAATTAAAAGTAGTATAATGTTTGGCATATGATATTTATTTATTTACTTAATTATTGTTAGCTTGTAAGTATGGGTGAAAAGTTTTAAACTATTCAACTAATGGCAGACAAAGTCATATTCAAAGAATCCTCATTTGAATTTTTAATTATTATTATTATTTAATGTGTATATCAAAGTTAACTTGTTGAATATTTAAAGGAATTCACAGGCAGCTGGGAATATTGAATTTAATATGAGAAGGCTACGAAGGTTTTCATTAATACGTATTTAATTGATTAGAAATTCTTCTTCTCTCTTCAATACATCTAAAACTTATTTACAATAGTGTAATGCATAAATATTTTAAATACACCCAAGCTTTGTTAAATTGCCCCGTTTACAGGGTATCATTCAGTCAGTTACCCTTTCAACTGATTACGTGCCCCGTTTGTAATCGATAATTTTGCAGTTTATTTGCAACTAATTTTGCATTGATTTCAATAAATTTGCATTTAATTGCTCGATCGTGTTTTATTTAATTATTATGTTTTAACGTTACCGTTATCCATTTTCCTCAGCGCTACTTTTTTGCCACAATTAATTGGCTTAATTGACGAAACAAAATAAATGCACATGGCAAACGTGGCCAATTGGTTCGGGCCTTGGCAGCTGGCCCTGCATACCCAATGAGCCAATGTGCAGTTTTAATTGGATGCCCGCAAATCGAGCTGTCAAATAAATAAAACACAACAATAATATAGAAAGCATTTATTTGTTTAAAACCAAACAAGGGAAACAGAGGGGCAAAAACTTTACGGCAGCTTTCAAAAACTTTACCCAAAGACATTTTCAAGTGCAAAGTTTTTTTTTCTTGTATACTTGGCCAAGTGACAATCTCCTGGGGACCAGCTACTGGTTGAATTGTTTCTACTTCAAGTCGAAGACGCCGCTTTCACCCCCGTCTGTATTTAGCGTGTATTTTTGCCAGGGGGTGTGTTCAGGGGTGTGTGTGTGTGTGTGTGTTTGTGTGTGTACGCTGATTTCGAGGTCTAAAAAGTCAATCACAATTCCCAGTGCAATCAGAAGACGTCGTATTAATATTTAAAGAGGTCATCGGAATTGCTTTCTGCCCCCTTCAGCGACACGCCCCGCACTGCAGTTAGCCAGATAAGAAGCCTGGCTGAAATGTAGCAATTTGTGGCCTGCAATATTTTCCACTTATTTGCCGATTTGTTGCAGCTAAGTGGCCAAAAGCAACCCCTAAGATGCGATTGTATGCGATTCGAGCTAGCTCCTTTCTTTATGTCTGGGCAATTTGGGATTTTTATGATTTGCAGCATTGTCTCAGGCTGGCTTTTATGATCTCACATCGTTGCATTTTTAATGCCAGATTGAATACACATTTGCATTCGCTTCGTTTGCTATTTATGCTTTTCCGCTTTACCCTAGCTTTTCCGATGACAGCTCCAGTGTTGTCTGCCAACTGTCTGGTCTGAAAGTTGCTCTTGCGAAAGTGAAAACTTTCGCTTTTTGCGCATTCTTCAAGTTGCGGCTATTCAATTACATTCAGCTGCAATCAATCACACTTAAAGTTGAACAGCTTTCCACTCCCAGCTGGGAAAAACCTTTGCACTTGTTTGTTTGTTGTTTTTCTCGCCTCTGCCATTGAAGCTGGTCGTGTTGAAAGTATTTGCATTTGAGTTATGAGTGCTCTCGAGCAGTTTTCCCTTAATAAATGAAAATTCAGTGCAAATTTTCTTTGTTTGCAATGAAGAAATTTGTATTTGAAAATAATCTGTGAATGTTCTTTGACTTTAATTTTTGCTTTATATAGAGATATGGAAAAATATTCATATATTCTTATTTCCTGCTTAAAACTTTAATGAAAATCCATTTCCTTTTCATCAAAAACTTGTTGCTGTTTTCCATACATTTTTTGTTAGTCCAACGAATTTGGAGTAGTTTTAATTTTGTTTATTAAGAAACTTACAAGTTTCGTATAATTTGCTGAGCCCGGCTCTACTTAATTTGTGTGCCAACTTTTAATTCACAAGAACCCCAAATGAATAAAATAAAATTATGGTAAAAAAAAGGAAAAACAAATAGAAAAGCAAGCCAAAAATGAATTAACACTTTTTGCCAAGCCCCACTCCGAATGCCTTTTGGGATGCCAGCAGTCGTCCTGCTGCTCCTTGTGCACTACTTGGCGTCCCTTTGGCAACTTTTGATGGCCCGCCGAGCCGAGTTGGGGCGAGCCTGCGTATCCTGAACTTCCTTTCCGTGCAGTGCTCAAGTTCTGCGCCGCCGGCTGTGCCCGCAAACTCAACGGGAAACGGGGGGGGGGGAGGCGAAAATAAATTTGTATTGTTTTTCTTTATGTGTGCGTGTGTGTGTGTGTGTGTGTGTGTGTGTGTGTGAGTTGCTGTTGCTTTTGTTGGTGCTGCTGCTTTGTTGTTCTGGCGCGCCAAAGAGCAAACACAGTGAGCGCAAAAACCGCAGCCACTAAATGCATTAAAAGCCAGGCTCCATGAAATGGAGGCGTTGCAAATTGCGGCTGTGTGTGTGTGTGTGTGAAGAGGGGGGTGGGTGTGAGTGTTTGTGCGTTGCCCTCTTGTGTTTGGCTGCGGTAATATTGTAACGGCTTTTGTGTCTCGCTGCCAAGTTTCGAGTTTGGCATTGTTTTCCTGCACGGATATCCTTAATGAGTGAAAACTGGGCTAAGGTTCCGCGTCTCAGTCTCCCACACAGAAGCCAGCAGCAGCCATCATAATTATCACTTGCCCACTCTGTTTAGCTGACAAAAACACACACTCGACACTCAGCCCCCAAAACTTGAGTCCTTCTTTCGCGCCAAGAAGTCCTGCTAAAGCTTATCTGACCACATGCCAGCGCATAAATCTTGGCGGTGCTGATGGTGGTGCGGACCACCCACAGTTGGGCCTGTGTAATTATCATTGTGATCACTTTTCAACAGTGCGAAGAAACTTTTGTATTAAAAGTAAACTTATGACAGGACGAGCAGGACCAAGGCAGGGCCAGGCGTGTTGTTGTACGCACGGCACACACAGGACACACACAGGACACACACGTCGCCACTGGCCATTGTCAAGTGTAATTTATCATTCAGTCAACGTCCTTCGATTGCAGTTTATCATCCTAGTCACCCTCCGCCTGGAGAACTTACTTCACTGGGTCGTCCTCGCTATCTGTTCGCCCAAGCCCCAGTTAAAGAAAAGCAAAAGCAAAAGCAAAAAGAAAAGAATGGAAAATCAGTTTCTGACCTCAGGTTGTTATTTTTCTTTAAAGCCATTGCGCTGAGGGGGATGAGTGGGCGTGGGCGGTTGATGAGGTGCCTGCTAGCTGGGTAAAATAGCAATTAATGTGGATTTGAAGTTTCTACCTGCAATAATCGGAAATAATTGAAGAAAAAAGACAAGCAGGAAAAACGCAAAACCAAAAGAAAAGCAAAGGAAAGAAAACCCTGCATAGTTCATGGGGCTCTTTGAAGGATGTTTGTACGTGTAATTTGTAACGTTTTAATTGTTGTTTACGTAGCTGCAGGCAGCGAAAACGAAGGGGAAGGGGAAAGGGAAAGAGAATTCTGATTAGCTGCTGGGGGGTGGGTGGTGGCGGTAAGTGGGTAAGAGGATTTAAATCGCAACCACACAAGCCACTGGGGCTAATTTTGACGGTGGTGCTTGTGCATGACATAATGGAAATGACATTAGTTTCCAATTAACTGGGCCAATCATGTGAGCTCTGTTCGATAAATGAGTGAAGGGAGAACAAATGCTTAACATGAAAGGGAAGAATTTAAATTATGCAAGAAATCTATCTAGGTTTAAAGTTGAAGCTATTATATAAAGTATTTAAATTTATTCCCAGTTTTATATGCTAGCTGAAATATTTAAAATCAACAAATCTCTCTGCATTTTCCTTATCAATTTACAGTTACCCTTAAGTTAATTTCTTTCGAATACTTCCCAAGCAAAATGCATTGGCATCTAACGGTTTTTCGCCCACATATTTTCAAAAATTCCACTCGTTACTTTCCACAACATTCTCTCAGAGCGAAGGACTCTCAGCTGAGTGTAAGCACCGGAATTTGAACAACTCCGAAAAAGCCGTGAAAACTCTTTTGGCCAATGCGCAGACTCAACATTTTACTTGAACGCCGGCAGAATTCAGCAACAAATGTTGTTTATGCTGCCAACTTAATGATAAACAAAACAAAACGTGGCAGTAAAAATAAATAAAACTATTTAATTTATTTGTTAATGAGTGAATAGTGATGCAAAAAAGTGTTAATAAAAATATAAAAAAAAAACTACAAATGTTAAACAAAAAATTATTTAATAATTTTTTCTAAAATTTTTATTATTGTATATTTATATTTAAACACAACTCCTCCTTTAGATTTCTAGGTTTGGGTTACCAAAACAGCTGATTTGTTTGCTGCCCGCAGGAATTTCGCTCGCACTCCGAATTTCCGAGTCCGCAACGAAGTTACGAACGAAAGCCCGATGGGAAAAACTCACCACTTTAGCGCGGGGGGACGGGAAGGAAGGGGGCCGAGGCAGCATAACTGTAAACTGTTGGGCCCGTTGGCGTTTCAGTTGAGTTTTGGTTACTGCCGCCAACGGTTAACGGTTAGAAGCGAGCCACGCGTTTAATCACTGCCACATTGCCACTTGCCACATTGCCACTTGCCACAGTCGCTGCGGCAGTTGACAGCTGACAAAAGCAAACAAAAAAAAAAACAAAAAACAAATTGAGAAAAACATATAAACAAACAATTTTGGTTGAACATTTTGGTGGCGGTTCGCGAGGCGCGTGTTTCAATTAATTATTTATAATTTGGCGAGGCGTCGCAAAAATGCGAAACTTAAGTGGCCACCAGGTGGCGGCGACGCCGATGCGCCGCAAGATTTTGGTGGCAAACGGAAACGCAAAGGCAAACGGAAGCGGAAGCATTTAAGCAAAGTGCCTGCTTTCTGGCGCTATGTGTGTGTGCTGAGTGTGTGTGCGTGTGTGTGTGCAGCTGAAACTTGCAATAAAATTGAATACGAAAACTTACAAAATAAAAAACGAAGGAAAAAAACACACAGCAGCTGCACATCCTTGGCGATCCTTTGCGGCAGTGTATGAGTGTGTGTGTGTGTGTGTGTGCAAGCAAATAAATGCTTTTGCAACGCTTTTTTAGCCATTTTATCTCGAGCCGAAGTACTGTAAAAAATTGTAAAATGGATTTACGTTTCGTATTCATCGTTTTCCTGCTGAAGTGGACGCATGCACAAGGTAAGACCATGTTTCGAGTCCTTGTTTGCTTGGGCATTCTGTTTGTGCAGCAGCTGCCACTGCTGAACTGCAGTTTCTCGCATTTGTTCAAGTGCCGCTGCTGCAATTGCAAAAATGCCATAGAAAATGCCTCAGAGCTCGACTTTATATGAGTATTTATTATATGTGCTCAAATGTGGTTCTCTGTGTGTGTGACAGAGTGTGTGTGTGTTTGGCACAGTAATGAGGCGCATTTAGCTGAGGTAACAGACCGAGTCTACTATGTTGTGTGTGTGTGTGTTTTTGCCACTCGTCGTATTTGTGGCAAAAGTTTTGCTGCTTGCCACACAATCCAAAAAGAAACTTTTGAATGCAAATGCATTTTTTTTATATTTTTTATTATTATTGATGTTGGTTATGCAGGTGAAAGGCGAAAGGTGTTGCCGAGTGCCAACAAGTCGAATGTATGCTCAAGTATAGATTTCTATTACAAAATTGTAAAACATATTTACTTGCAAAAGTTTTCCTGCAGTTTTTAAATTATATTTAAATGTTAGTTTGATTTTATATATTGAGAATTGTGCTTCAAAGTTATTTGAATATATTCCTTATTAAACAAAAACTGAAAGGGAACGTTTCCTTTCACACACGTCTTCCAAATAATAAGTTAACCAACTCAAGCCAAGTTCCAGCTAATAACCACTTACGTATATTATTTTTGGTGAAGTAACAAGAAAAGTATTTAAGTTGTGGCCAAGTTATGAGCTAATGTATTGATTAACTGGCTTTAGCTTAGACTGAATTTCTTGTAGTTAAGTTTCATTTAACATTCATTTACTTGTGCTCAAATAAACTTATTTGCTTGCTTTTCATGCGAAAAACTTCGGCCGACCACAAAGCAATTTCCGCACTCAGTTTTCTTCGGCTCCCTCCCTGAAGACCCTCGTCTCGCTGCCTAACAACTCAAACAAATTAGGCGAAAAAAATACATACATATATACTTATATATTTATGTATATATAAAGGGAACAGGCAAGCAGCCAAAACTGAAATCGGAGGCGGAGACAGAACCCGAGCCCGAGGGCAAACCAAATTATGAATGAGTTTCTTGTTGCTCTCGTATCTGTTTTTCCAGTTTTGCTGTTGCATAAAATATGCGCATTTAATAAGCCCCAAACCGAATACAAATACAACTCGAGAGGCGCCCTGTTTGAATAGATGTGAATACCCGCCCGACATCAAGTGAACCAAACTGAATAAAAGCGGAAGCGAAGCGACATAAAACAAAAGCGTTTTACCGCACATTTGTTGCAATCACTACAGGGTATATATAGTATATATATATATTATACAAATATTTTTGAATACCCTCAAGCTTAAATAGTTATAAAAATGTGTATAAAACAACGGCAACTTAATAGTTGAAAATGCTTGTTAAACTTGTTGCCAACTATTTCCCTCGAACTGAGAATATCCTTTAGAGTTAATGACACTAAATGGTATCCTTAAGAGAGATTAGCTTTTTGTTGAAAGATTTGTTTAATCACTCATACCAAATAAAAGCATAACTTGGCATAAACTCTTATTAAATGTTAACTTACAGAGTATCTTTGAGTCGATCACCATTTATAAAAAATGATTTGGGTTTGTTCTTTTCATTATTTTGTAGTTTCATGCATGTAAACGAATTCAATTGAATAATATCCTGTCATTTTGTGGAGCAGTTTCCTCGGCGACTCGTTTGGCATGTCAAAATTTTTATCATCGCCACGAAAAATTCGCTACGGAGCAGTAAATAAATAAATCCCTGTAAAACTCACACACACATAGAGACAGAGAGAAATATGCAATAAATTGTTGTTTCGGCCAGCATTGGCAAATTTATTGGCATTTTAGTGGCGGCAACTCGCAACTCGGCTGCAAACATCAAATAAAACAAATTAAATACTTTTTGTTCTTTTTCATATTATTTCTTTTGTTGTTTTTATCATCGTGTAAAACTTTTTCTTTCGCTTAATTTATAAATTATTCATTTGGCAGCAGCCAGCGGGCCAATTATCATTTTCATTGCATGCCCAACTCGGTTCCAGTTCCAGTTCCAGCTCAAGTTCTAGTTCCAGTTAGTTAAAGGGGCGCCCCGAAAAGTAGGCTATGGCAAAGGCAAACAAACACACACACACACACACGCACGCACTGTGTGTATATGTGTATATGTATGTATATATTTTGTTGGTTGTTATTTTGGTCTTGTGCCCTGCGGCGAAAACGTCGGGCATAAATTTATTTGGCAAAAACTTTCGCAGACCGGAATATTAATGAGTATTTAACCTAAATTGTTGCCTTTGATAAGTGGCATGAAATGTTGCATGCCCCGCCCCGCAACCATGCGATATCAATGTGCCACAGACAGTTATCTGTGTATGTATGTGTGTCTGTGTGTGTGTGTGTGTGTGTTCTTCGTTGCGTTAAATTACTTTAAAAAAGGGTTAAAATTATTTTATATGGCCCTTTAAGACTTGGCCCAAAACAGGGCTTAGACCATAAATGTGCCTTCTGCTCTTTTCTTGCATTTTGTTTGTTATCTCTGTTTGGGCTTGGTTATTTTCCGTAATAAGCCCATCAAGTATTTCATACCAGTTATCCTTTTGTCTTCTAGTTAATTGAGACAAAATGTACGCACTTTGTGAGGTTTTATTAGAAAGGTATTCGAGCGTGAAATGAGTTTGCCAAAATAGTCCCGCAAATTGAAAAAAGTTTGCATGTGATTAGATTAAAAAATGGCCAAAAAAAAACAATTAAAGTTATGAATTTATTTAAGGTTCAAAAGGAATAAAATTACAAAAATATGTAACTGATTCATTTTCGGTAAATTAAATACTAAATTTAGTATGTTTTTGGAAGTGATTATAAATATTTAAATTTAAATATTTTGTAGTTCAGAGCAATATTTAACTTTGAATAATTGTATAGCATCGAAACAGAAGATAAAACTTTTTTCTCTTTATTTTTTTACAATTTAGATAAGTTAAAGCTTTAGTTTTTATTTAAAGAACATCAAATAAATGATTTTAATTAAATTTCAAAACGATTTAACTCCAACTAAGAAAATCCGTCGGCTTTTTCATTTATGTAACTTCGGGTTTTTTTTTGACAATTTATGCCAATCACAATTTAAATTATATTTTGTGACATTATTTTTGCTAACTTCCATGTTAAAAGCTTAAAAAACTTAAGCTGTAGTTTGGCAATAAATCACATCAAATTGAATTTATGAATAAATTGATATTCAAAGCGGCACTCAATTAAAATAAAATCGGTTCAACGCATTCTTTAATGCCAAAGCATTGCAATCCTCTTAATTAAGCCGCATTTAAGTGTCAATTACTTTAATCCAAATTGAAACTTTATTAAAATCGGACTGCCAATTGCAGCTAGTTGGTTTCCTTGAGGGCCGCTTCAACTTCGAGAGAAATGCGCAAATTTTAATTAATTTCTGCAACATTTCTGCAATTAATTTGTGCTTGTCATAATACAAATAAGGCAAACACACACACACACACAAACACACGCACACACACACATACACACAAAGATATAGTTTGCGTTGTCGAGCAAACAAATAAATCATTAGGGATAGACACATTTATTTATTTATTTAACGTATACTCTATGTGCTTGTATGTGTGTGAGTAAACAATGAAAGGATATGCAGGACTCTGAACTCATATTATGCTGATGCCTTTCAGCGCCTGCAATAATGGCAATATTTTGATTAGGTTAATTAAGTGATTTCTCGTTTTTACACACGCCCCGCCGACAACAACAACAAACAGGACAAACAGGACAATGCCTATCAACGGCAATTCGTGCTCCTGCAGCGCTAATCCTGGCGCAGCTTGACATGATTACCCGCTGAGCTTTTGTGTGTGTGTGTGTGTGTGTGTGTGCGAGAAAGCGTTTGCCACATGAAAACATATTTCATGCTATTATGCGCAAAACTAGGCCAAAAACAACAACAGACACTACAACAACAACAACAACAACATTTAACAATTGCGTCTAATGAATTGCGCTAGTAAATTTTGTTGAAGCAGCTGCCAAGGCGCAGCTTGGCCATCAAAAGTTTAAAGTGGCCCTAAAGAATGGGCATAAAAGCAAACGAAATAAAAACAATACCAAAAAAATGGCCAAGTCGAGCTGTTAATACTCTTTAGAGACAGGATTTAGTTAACTATATTAAAAGATGACTGAAGATTTTAGTTAAACTTTGTTCATTTAAAAAATGTTGTCAAGTCAAGTAAAGTTCTTTCCAAATGTTGCTTTCCTTAAAGAATAATTGATTCTTGAATTAAAGATTAAGATTTAAGAATTATTTCAGCTTAAGCCTATCATAATGGCAATCTTCTAGTCTCAACTTTTAATATTAACCAGTTTTTTTTTATTAGCTTAAATAAGATTCTTTTCTTTATTTTATATATATTTTAAGCTGCATATCTCATATTTAATACACCCACTTAACTGTTGAAAATGGGCGAGACAAGCAGCGCTGACATAAACAAGTGTTGAGCATATTTTGCACGACAAGTTTTCGTATAATTTTTGTTGTGCTTTTGCTGTGGCAACTCTGGCGCCAGCGCAATCATAAAGCATTGAGTGACCGACGGCCGAGGGGTTGTCTGCCGTGTCCGTGCCAAGAATGCCGAGCGGCCCTAGCTGCTGTCTGCCGAGAGTCCTGCCGTCCTTGGCTGTCATCGTCTGGAAGCTCTTGCTTGATTCGCTTGGCACTTGTTCGCATTTCGCATTTCTCGCGCATTTTTTAAATGTTTACCCTTTCGACCCTTGAACCAAGCCACCCGCCATCGCCGCCCGCACGCGCGAAGTGTCATTGACATTTTAATGTGCTAATGAAGATGAGGGCCAAATGGCGAGGAGCACGTGGAACCGGAAGTCGACGAGCGCGCAGAGAAATGTGCTAAAAAATATTATGAAATTGTTATAAAAATAGTCGGGATTGGGCTGGCAGGAGCAGCAGAAGGAGCAGGAGTTGTTGCAGGAGCAGCAACAACTTCGCCTTTGACTCGTTCAACTGGCTCATTATGGCGAAGTGCGGTTTTTAATTTTTATATGAACTTTGTAGACATTTCTTCGAGGAGGACCTGCCCAAGGACTAGCGGTGTTTATGAGCTGTAATGTTTTTTATTTTACATCATTTTGGTCGTCGCCAGTCCTTTAACTCACTTTTCTCTCGTTCTCTCTCTCTCTCCTCTTCCTTTTTCGCTCGCTCTGCTTTCGCTTGCAGTCAATTATGTCAAAGTTGTCAATTCAGGACGAAAATTGCAGGGCTTTAGCGTAAGCAGCTTTTTACAAGCAGCTGAGTGCAAAATAAAAACAAATGTTAAATGTAGGTTATGATTTTATGAGCGAAATATCTGCAAGGACCTTCCATCGCAGCACTCCTGTTTAAGCAGCTGAGTGGATGTGGAAGTGGAAGTGGAAGCACAAATTGCAATCAGCAATAAGAATACACAAGTAGTCGCAGTTTCTGCTGATTCCGCATTTTCAAGTACAGCTCTTATAACGGAGAGCTCTGAAAAATAAATACCAATTATGTTTAACATTGCTAAGATGCACATTAAATATTTGTAGTTCCATTTTTACAATAGAAAATAATAATTTGGCTCTAAAAATGTTCTTCACTACTTTAAAGATTTATTCCTTTAAGGACTTTGTAAGCTTCATTTTTAAATTGTTTGCTAGCTTCAACCTTTATCTCAGCTTCAAAGCTCTCTCTTTTAAGATCGAGCTGTTACATAAAAAAAAAATATTTTACATCTTTGTTCAAAGTTCGCAGCTTTAATATTTGACATAAATATCCAAAAAAAATCCTCTCCAATTCTCGTGGTCCTATAAAGAACTTTAATGGGCCTTATTTACCACTTATTCCACTTGCTCAGTCACAAAGCAGCAACAAACAACGCAGGCACTTAAATTTTAAATGCCATGACGCAAAACCATTTTGTTAACCCTTTGCTTAAAAAACGTTTATATATATATTTATATAGTGTATATATATATATATTTTATATACATATTTTTATGACCTTACGGCAACGAGTCATAATTTTTGCCGACTCATTGCCTTTTGAGCCGCACGGCGAGAAAATCTCGGCAAGGACGAGCAGCGCGCAACAGCTTCTTTGGGCCCTGTTGCTGACGAAAAGGACGAAAGGGATACGAAAAGTAGTCCTAGTTAAAGGCCTGTTTAGCCGTGCTGCCAGCTGCTGCATAATTTATCACTGTCAGCAGGCGATGATGAACGCGCTCGAAATGTCAACCCAGCAGATTGTCAGGACCGTGTCCTGGCCGACAATCTTTGGCTGCGAATCGATAGGCCTGAACTTGTTGGACATTCTGACCAGAACGAATGCCAAAGAAAGCGGCCAACAAAGAACGAAATCAAATCAAAAGAAAAGAAAAGAAAAGGCCATAAAACTTGAGCTTTTTAACAAGCAAATCAAATGAAAGGCGGCCCGAGACGACGACGATGGACGCGGTCCTTGTGAATGGACCAAAGGACATGCCTGGACCATCTAAGCTAAGCAAAGTAACTGTGTGTGTGTCTGTGTGTGTGTGTGTGTGTGCGGACTCACCTTTTCTTTTCTTTGCTTTTGTGCGCTTGGACATTTTATATTTATTAAAAAAAGCGTCGACAATTCGCAACGTTGGGAATCCCCCTAATAGGCATCCGGTCATAAAAACATGAATTGTGGCTCTTAGCAGCAAATCCAATTGGGCATAAATCGGCTTTGTCGTCGTGCCAAACACATGAGCACGCATAAAGGACCTGCCTGCAAATTTAATGGCATTCTGTCTCCTCCTCCTTCCCCTTCCCCTCCCTCCCCCTTCCCATTTGAGGCTTTGCCTTTGGCTTTGCTTTTGACTTGGGCTTTATTTTATGTTCATTTAAGCACAATGCGCTTATTGACTTAATGACAAATGTTGTTGGTCATCAATGCTGCTGATAGGTTGTCCTCCCTCTGCATTCCCTACACATTAAGGACCTGCGCCTGGTTACCAATGGCTAATTGGCAAAGTGCTTCAGTTTTTGCCTATACCAGAGCATTATAAAAGATGCACTGCAAATTGCATTGCGGCTGTCATCAGCAGCTGCAGCTGCCGCGGCGACCCTTCGTCCTGCGCAGGCAACAATTCCACTCTCAAGTCTGCCTTTAGCTATTTTTTCAAGGATGTTTACAAATTTACAACACGAAAGTGAATTTTCTTTCAATTTTGTTGCGCTGCCTGTTTGTCAGGAGCAGCAGGAGCAGCTGCTGCTGCGGCAAGGACTTGCCGTGAGTCCTGTCTTCCCAAGTCGAGTCGAGTCGAGTCCTGTCGAGTTGAGTCTCCGTCTCCGTCTGCGTCTGCATCTGCGTCTTCTTGCCTGCCAGGCAGGATGCGCGCCTAAGTAGTTTTTGTATAATTGCACTCGTCATTGTCGTCCTTGTCGACATCCTTGTCGTGCCTGTGACTCTGTGTGCACTGCCCGCTTAACCCCCAGGCACAGGAACAACAACAACAACAACAGCAATTAAGGAATGTTAACAAGCGCACTTTTCAACTTTGCTCGCGGCTCTTGCACTTCAAAGGTGTGCATGCCACGCCCATCGAGAGATACCGCCCCCCCTCAGTCGTTTGTCAGGTTATCTTGTGGCTGATTTGAATAGCAGACGAATGCAGTCAATCTACTCTAAAAGCTTATAGGTGACCTGATTGAAACAGAAAAATGATTGTTAAAGAAATATTGACAAATTGAATCTTTAAGTGCGACATTCGTTCCGAGAAAAGAGTGAGATACTTGAAGTATCTGTGAGATACATCAGACGCGTTCTTAATTAAGACTTGATTGACAATGCTCGAGTCGCACACTTAAAAATCAATTTGGATTCAAGTGTAGGCAGACGCCATGCATGGGTAATTAAACAAATCTGAAAATAATTGAAAGTTTGCCTCGTAAATCCCAGACATAAACACCCAATACGCACACACACACACACACATAGAGACTGACACACACAGACACATTGTATATCAGCTAAACTATGCAAGTTGTTGTTTAGCTTAAAAATTCCCATGTTGACAATTAAGTTAGCAACAAAACAACAACAACAACAAAAACAACAATAAAGGCAAAACGCGTTAAAGGCACGCAACCCTTACAGAAGTGGGTGCCCAGTAAGGGTATGAGCTGGCGGACAGTAGTCGTTGACAACCACCCACCCACGCAGACAGCTGGAAAACTGGTTTCTGGTTTCGTTTTGCTGGTTAGAACAACCCTAATTTACTTTTAATAACTTCATAGGCAAAATGCGATAGGGGCGAACGGGGCGGGCAGGATGCCTTAAAAGTGTCCTGTTTTTACCATGTGAACTAAATACATAAAGCGTTAATTTCGATTTTGCTTAACGAGGGTTAAATGTGCGCAGCCCTCGAAACAAAAACAGTTTAAGCCCAGTTACAGACAAGCCAACTGTGCGTATGCGCGATATCGATAACGATAATTACACATGCCGACATGGCCCTGATGCATTCAGGTGAGAAATTCAATTTGCAAGGCGTCCCCTGATTAGAAAACAGCGCTCACACACCCCGAGGCAGGTCTGACTGTGTGTGTGTGTGAAGTGTGTGTGTGTGTGTGTTTTGAATGGGACTTTTGTTTTTTGGCCACGCTGGATGTAAAAAAAGAGATGAAATGGGCAGTGTATCAAGTGCTGCGGCTGCATGACTGAGTGACTTTCTGTCGTGCCAAGCGATTTGTCCACACACACACACACACACACACACACACACACTTGAGTAGATGGAATCCGATGCATTGGGGGAGGCATATGACAAACTCAAGTGTGCGGCAGTCGCATTCAATGCTGACGCATGTCATGAAGAGCAATGCGAGAAATCGAAAAGACACCCATCCATCCATCCACAGAGTAGAGAGGAGAAGTGGGAAACAATACTTCATTTCCATCTCTGTCTAGCTGTGATTTCAGGCGAGCTGCTTGACGCCTGCTCGAGACCCAACAGATCCTGACATGGCTGCTTTTGACAGTCGTTTTGCAAACATGTCGAAGCCATTAAGACAATCATGCGTTTTGCCAGCTTCCCTCTTTCTTCCTCTTCTTCTTTTTTTTTTTTTGTTAAGACCTAAAGCGTTTCACATCTTCTTTTTTTTAATTTTTTTTTTTTGCAGAATTTAGCATGTTTCATTCATTTTTTTTTTTGATATGGTATTCGCCTTATTTCGCTTGGTTTCTCTTTGCTTTGTTTTGTGTTTTTGCAGACTGTTTTGTTTTTGAAAAATGGCTGTCGCATCACTTCTATTGTATTTGTCGAGTGTGTGTGCGAGTGTGTGTGTGT
Source organism: Drosophila lacertosa (assembly GCA_004143845.1). Taxonomy (NCBI): domain Eukaryota; kingdom Metazoa; phylum Arthropoda; class Insecta; order Diptera; family Drosophilidae; genus Drosophila; species Drosophila lacertosa. Next base: position 177,158 of record SCDZ01000115.1, read on the forward strand.
GTGCTGGGTGTTTGTCACAAAGATTTATGCGTTGCAATTTACACACACACACACACACACACACTTGAGCAGGCACCCACAAAGAGCAGACAAAACAAAAAGCCCACTTTGTTTGACGCTTACATCGTGTGGAAGGCACCAAAGTGGTGCCCAAACTGGAGGTGTCAAAGGATATAAGGGCGAATTGGGAGGAGGGGCTAAAGTGCTTACTGCAGAGCTGACCAAATAAGTGCTGCATTGTGGCTAATGGGACATAACTCAACTTGGACAACTTGGCGATAAGTGCTCTATTATGGACTTTTACAAATTAATCAGCTTATAACTAATTTGGACGCTGAATACATTTAGAATTTAAACATTTATTTTCAATTATATTTGCCCTAGCTTTTTTAGATATTTTATTTTAATTTTGCCAAAATGAAAATACGAAAAATTAATATGAAAATCGCATTTAAATTGACTTTTGAGTGCGCATAAAATAAAAACTAAATTGACGATATTTAACGAGTCTAGTAAACAGCCACGCCCATGCACAACTTACGCCCACAAAAGCTTAACCTATTGCAGCATTAACAAAAAGTTCAGAACACATAAAAAACAACAACAACAACAACAACAGCTGTAAAAACGTTGGCTCTAATGAAAGGGCTGTGGCGGGGGGCGGTGGGCGGGGCACAAGTTAAAAAGTGAAGCCAACAACATTCGAGGGGTAGAGAATGGAATGACTATAACGACAGATTGAACCCTTCGCTTTTAATGCAATTAAGTTTAATTGAAAATTTTCACTCGAAATTATGAGCCGAACGTGTTGTTATGGGGCACTTGAAGGACGGACGGCAGGACGGAAGGACGAAAGGACCTTTGTATAGACAACCCAGAAGAGACACCCCCGCAATCAGGCAGATGGAAATTAACATGCACACACCCAACACACACACACACACACACACACAAGCACACACTCTCACGCAAGGACAGCGAGTCCTTTGGTGCTTTGCACGTACTGCGGCCCTTGGAATGGGTCGCCGTTTGGCTGCAGGAGCCGCAGGATGAGTGAAAGCAATCAAGCGTCCAAATCACTAGCCGAAAAACCGAAGGCAGCTCAAAGTTTGCTTTGATGCGAGCCGCAGCGAGTCCAGGACTTTATTACAAAACAAACAAGCAAGTCGACTCTAACGCAGGACCAGACCCAGCTCCTGTTCCTCTTCCTCTTCCTGTTCCAGTTTCAGTTTCAGTTCCAGTTCCAGTTCCAGTTTTAGCTGCCCTCAGCCCACACAGCATTTAACTTATCTTTTATCTTGATTGCTGTTGACGATGACAAGGATAATGATGATGATGGCGTTGACGTCGGCAATGTCCTGTGATTTTAGTTTACCTGTGCCGTGGCCCCCGTCAGGATATCTGTTTATACAGGCGAATGCCGCTTGATTTTAATTAGCATTTGACACAGCAGCTTGACACGGACAACATTCTGTGATCAGAGCTGGGAGGAGCGGCAGGTTTGGTCCTTGCTCCTGCTCCTGCGCGTATTTGCTGCTTAATGAGCCGTCGCACAACTGGAATTTCAAATGTCCCGATGTGCAAATAAAAATATCGTATGGCAACAACTGGCGGCAACTTTCCGCTCGGCCCGGCCGTAACATTTTCCGCTCCACAAACTTTTGTTGCCAAATAGCTCGAAAAACAACTCAAAATATGTGCAAGGCTAACCAAACTGCTTTTGCAGTTGGCCAACAAATACTCTATCTTTTAGCCGATAAATGCAATTCGAATTAATTTTGGTAGATTTTTAGCTGCGAAGTTTTAATTAAATTGAATTAATTATAAAGCGTGTTGTAAAGAAAAGCAATTGGATTTAGATTGAAGTTCTTAGTCTTTATCATGCTCTCAAGATTACAAAGTTTAAAACTAATTATGATCATTATTGAGTATAAAAGTATTCACCATTAACTAATTGTATATTTAAACAGTAAAACTTACTTTTTTTTGATTTAAATGGAAATGTTCAAAAAAAGATATTTGACTGCTTTAAAGTTTAACTATAGAAAAAAGACTTGCGCAGCTTCTTCTGCCAAATAATTGTGTTTGCCTTCAAGTGAAGATTTAATTGAAGAGACTTACTTTATTTTTAAGATAAACCTTTAAAGTTACTTTATACATTAAATCAATTCCATTAAACATTTTCATACGCAATGTTGTATTTTAAAATAGTCATCGCTTCTCTTTGTAGAGTCAGCTTACTAAAATTATTTTAAGTTAATGCAAATCCTAATACAAATTCACACAACCCAGCAGAGCACACAACAAAGCTACGGACAGCCACACACACACACGCACACCCAAACACACACACACACTCAGTAACACACACTCAAAGCTTTAGATACTTTCATGTATCTGCGAATTTTGTCGTTCAGTGCGCTGTGTCGGAAAACTCAATGTGAAAAGTTTGCATTTGAGTAGAGTATGGAAGGGATTGGGTGGTTTAGTGGGTGGTTGTGGTTGTAAAGGTGGAGATGGAGGTGCGCTAAGCTAGCGTCAAGGCTGCAACTTTTTGGCCAGAGCCAAACGCAATTGTATATACTTAGTTGTATCTGTATCTACATACACATTCGACAGATGTTTCTTTTTCTCTTCGGGGCGGAACTGGGCTGCGGTTGCAGGTGGCCGACGAGAATGTGGAACAGTCTCAACTGACTGACTGACTGACGGACTGAGTGGGCGGGCGCCTGCTAGGGATATATATGGGAGCAGGCTTTGGCCAACTGCTACGAATGTCTAAAAGTATTTGCACAGCTGGGCGGGCGGTGCGGTAGATTGCATTTGGCATTGTAATGCATTTAGTAGGAGCCGCAGCTCCTGCAGTGGGCCAAAGTTTAGACAGCAACAAGAGCTCACTGTAAGTGTGTATATGTGTGTGTGTGTGTGAGTGTGTGGGTTTCCACTTTGAAGTGTGTCAATGCAATTGTGTGTGTGTGTGTGTGTGAGTGTGTTCAGTCTCTCATGTGTTTTGAATTATTTATAATATTTGCACTTTATATGCAGCCAACGACGAGGCCACGTCGCTGGCAGACACTTTTTCTCTGGAAAATGTTTTGCAGTTGTAAAACTGCGCAAAAAAAAAAACAAAACAGCATTTGCAAGCGACATTGAGTTGATGCCAATGCATCGGTCGTTTGCTCTTTGAATTTATTGCATTTCGCAATTTAGCCACAAAAATCTTGACTCTTAACACGTTTACAATTCAAATTGAGTTGGGTTCGACGGGGTGGGGCGACACAATTAGGAAGAGTGTCAGAAAAAAACACCCTAAAATAAAGCAATTCATTTGAGAAACTTGTGAGTCATTGTCAAAAGCCGCCACTCCGCCACAAGGGAAAACCCTTTCCACTTGGCAGCTGGAGCGTGAAAAAAAGAAAAATGAATGAAAAGCAGAAATATATTTGGTCTAAACGGTAAAATTTATAGCCACATTGCTGTTGACTGTTGTTTTGTGCTGTTTGTTCTTGTTGCTCGTGCGTTGTTATGATTCATAACTAAACAGAAAGTTTTCACAACATCCCCGGAAACAATTTGCTGCACACGAAGCATTTACAAACTTTAATTTGACTCATTTGGGTGTTGTTCTTGGCCATTTGCCTATTCAAAAGAAAAATGTTCAACATTTCTCTCCAACCAAAGTTGAGTTCACAACTTTCAGTGGTTGAAAGTAAAACTCGAATAAAACCGAAATGGGGTCTAAATTATGTAAAATATATTAATAAATTTAGTAGAGTAACAATATTGATAGGGAAAATAAAAAAAGTAAAATATATACATTTATAATATATTTATTTGCACTTTAATTTAAGCTAAAACTGAACTGCCAGTTTCCATGGAGTTGTTGTTGTAATAGTTGTTATTGTTGTTGTTGTTGTTGCTGTTGGGTAAAAGTTTGCGTGTGCATTTAATGAAACGAGTTGCAACTAAATAATTCAATTAGCAAACTGAAAACTGCATTCAGACGCTCGGCCTGCCCATAGCCCAGAGGCCTACTAATTTAGTTTTAATTGCATGCCAGTCCTTACCCTATATATATATATGGGCCTATATATAGGTATATGTAACGGGGCATGCATATATGCATGCGTTTATAAAATGTGTTTTTATGGAGGTTGTTGTGCGGTGTGTTGGCCGGGCAAACAAAGAATGTAACAACATGGGCCAAAATGCACGAAATTTGCATAAATTGCTAAAACGACAAAGGCATTTTCGAGCGCTTATGCAAAATGCAAAACTGCCAAGCGCCGAGCGCCAAAAGGACTCCAGAAATAGCCCAGAAGAAAAAGGGCATGACGGCGGCAGGACGAAGACGAAGACGTTGACGAAGACGTTCTATGAGCGCCGTCGTCCTTCGGCATGGCGAAATGCCAGCAGAGAATTTCTGAGTGCAGTTTTCGTCGGTCGGTCGGTCGGGTAAAAACGGTTTTCCAAACTGGGTTTCACTTAACAAGCAAAATATTTGCAGCAATTTCCTTAAACATTTTCTTTTTGTTTCCCACATGTGTGTGCCAGTGTGTGTGTGTGTGTGTGTGAGTAAGTGTAATAACACACATTTGCATGGTTGCTTTTGTTGGCTGCATTATTTGCTGCCTGGCGGCCAGAAGAAGAAGAAGAAGAGGAGAAGTGAAGAGAAGAGAAGCAACAAAGTCAACTTCAACGCGCTCGCCTCATGTGCTGCATACTTTAAGGCGTTTCGCCTCTTACATCATCAATCAGTGGCCCTAGAGGAGCTCTCTGCTTGTTGTTACATTGTTGTTTTAATTAGGGCGCTGCTAATTGTTTTAGTAGCATACTTTTGGGCTCGTACGAAACTGTGTTACGAGTAGTTGCCAGTGTCCAGTGCGATAATTAAATTCTGTGCCATTATTTATGTGCTGCTGCAACAGCAGCTGCTGCTAAGCAAATTTATCTAGTGGGTGGCCCACAGCGGCATTAAGCCAAATTTGAGCATAAATAGAGAGCTTGCCAATAAATATGGCCATGTGGCAAAGTCAGCTTGCAAATTAAATAAACTGAAAGTTAAATGGCAAAAACAGCTTTTAAGACTCGTCGAAGTCCAGAGAATTTAATTCTATTTTTTATCCATTTTTGAATCAAAGAGATTTTTTATAAAAATTTAAGTATTGAGTTTGTAATGCCAATTGATAGTTTTAATCCTTAAGAGTCCTTAGAGGTGTGACACTCCAAGATCTTATCTTTATAGCCCTAGATATGATGATTTTATTGGTTAAATTAGAGTAAAAACGATCGTAACTCAAACAAATAATGTTTGATCTTGGTGATTTTTAGCTTTTTAGACTCGTGGGAGTCTAGGAAAATAATCGCCATCAAAAAATTCCAATTCTGTTTTTTACCCATTTTTGAAAAAAAACCTAGGTTAGCTCTTTTGAGTTTTTGATGCCAATCGATAGCTTTGATCCTAACGAGGCTAGAAAGGTAAAACATATAAAGATCTGACATCCGAAGCCAAAGTACGAAGATTTATGTAATCTAAAACGATCATAACTCATAATAAATAAATGAAAATTCAAAAAATTTATCGCAAATACAATTTCCAAATTTTAAATGAATTAATTGTTAATTAAATGGGAATGCCTAACTCAGTTGCTGACACACTCAAGGCACAACAAAAGTGGGAGGGTAACCTGACCGGCGAGTCCCCACCCTTAGGCCATTCCCCATCCCTCTCCAGTAGTTTGTCATTTATAAAAACAACCTTTTTTAGGTGTTGAATATTACCGCAGGACATCAACCACAACCACAACCAGCGGCCAGTTCGCTTCTTGGTCCCCGCCTGGTCAGCAAAGATATGTAAACACAAAAAACAGGACAATAACAGAAAATAAATATAAAAAAAAACTCCACGGTCCAGCAACTTTTGTTCTGGCCCACCCAGGGGAAGAAGAAGAGGAGTGAAAAAAAACGCACCCACATGCGACATTTAACCCTCAAAATGTGCACATCGAACACATTTCGGCTGAACTTCAGTTTCATTTGTTGGAGTTTCTTTTTTTATTTATTTTTTTTTTTTGGTTGCTGCTGTTTTGTTTGCGTGTTGATTTTTGACCCGGCCATAACTCGCCCCTCGGCCCCGCCCGGCCCCGTCCGCCTGCACCAGTTGGCACTTCAGTGTTTTTATATATATTTTTTTCACTGCTGAAACAACATTGACATGCGTCTTGTTCTGGGCGAGACCCTCCGGCAACATGCAACACGTCTCGTCGCTCCCCCCTCAGCACGACTTAGAGTCGGAGTCGGAATGGGACTTGGATTCGGGTTCGAGTTCGGGTTCGTCTTTTTCCCCCAATTTCAATTCGATTTACAGCTCGACTTTGTGCAGCGTCTGTTGCATGACATGCAACTTTTGCCTGGAGCTGTGAATTTGTTGCTGTTGTTGCTGCTTGTTATTATTGTAACTGTTATTGGTGTTGTTGTTGTCATGTTGCTGGCAATGCAATCAGCAGCAGCAGCAGCAGCAGCAGCAACAACAGCTGGGGTTTTCCCTTTATTTAATAACGTTTCAATATTCCAACATTTTCTGACATATCAATTTTCAAACGGCTTGCCAGCTTATAGCTACAAAGATATATTTATACATATATCCATATACAGTTACATTCACATAAACATAAACATAAGTACAGCTTTATGGATCTGTGCTGCGATACAAAATAAAGTTTTTGCGTTGTCGCCCAAGTTGCGTGAGTTGTCAGCGAGAAGGGTGTGCGTGTGTGTGTGTGTGTGTGTGTGTGGCAACAAATTGTTTATATATGACACGAGAATTGAAATTTATGTATTTGCCACTGACAGATTGCTTATGGCCACACACAAACAAAACATAAAAACTTTGCGGCAAGCCAAAAGTGTTTGAATACTCATCGAGGATTAAATAAACGAGTTGAAATCAACTGATTGTCGGATTAGCATAGATTTGTAAGGATTGATCTTTGCCTGTTAAAGCCATAATTATTGAGATTTCTATACTTTAATAAATATAAAGAGCTTCTCTCTTAACTTGGCCAAGATTCAATGCTTGCCCAGTTTGCATTATGCAACATTTTCAAATTGTATACATTTTAGTTTCTATGGTAATAATCCCAGGACAGTTGTGAATCAAACATTGCTCAGCTTATTTATTTGCTTTGACACAGAGTCGCAGGCTGCATTCAAAATGCACGCAAATGAAACCAAAACTATGTTAATCCCTTTGCTTATCGCGGCTATCTCAGTGCGCCAACCTGTGCGCAAAGCATTAGGGGTAGTCCCTCTCCCTGCGTTCACTCGGTTAATTTAGCAGTTTCGTAATATGCAGGAACAAAAAAGTACTTAGCTGCTAAGCTGCGCTGCGGTCCTTTGCCGCGCATATGCAAATTCTCACAAATTAATTCCGAACTGAACCTTTGAACGCCCTCCCCCTCAACGACGGGCGCCGGCTGATATAAAAACGTTGTCGTCCCTATCGTTGCCATCGTCGCCCCATCCTGCCGCAGTGCGACAGTTGAATTGCAACTGCAACTTCATTTGCAACGTCAACGGCAATGCGCATTAACATTGTTTTCATTTGCCAGGGAGCTCTTTTAACATTTGCCAAACCGCTGACGATGACGACTGGCGACTTGCAACTGACGCAGCGGAAAACGGAAACCCCCTTCCCTCTTCCCCCTTCTCCCCATTATCCACCTTGCATTACATTTTCTCCTGTGCAATTTGTATAAAATGCGCTTTAACCTCTTCATTGCTCTTTCTGCATCTCCGTTGCAGGTTCGCATCCGCCGCGAATAGTGGAGCATCCCATAGATACGACGGTGCCGCGACACGAGCCAGCGACGCTTAATTGCAAGGCGGAGGGCTCGCCCACGCCCACCATTCAGTGGTACAAGGACGGTGTACCGCTAAAGATCCTGCCGGGCTCACATCGCATAACCCTGCCGGCGGGCGGCTTGTTCTTCCTCAAGGTAAGTCGCGAATAGCCCACAACAAAAATACTCTTTCGAGAAAGGGTAGTGTGAACTGTATAACAATTGATTTATATACTTATTTTTATTATTTTCGACGAAAATTAAATAAACGCTTAAAAAATCTATTCATGGGAAATAAGACTAATGAATATAAAATTTACAATTTAAGTTAATTTAAGTATTCATTTGTTAATTTAAATATTTTAATGTTTTATTTTTTTTTATATTCAAATAATTAGTATAAAAACTTTTTTACATTAAACACATTTTAATTTCAGTTTTTAAAGATTTTCTCTATAAATATATTATCCAAATATAAACACTTTAAAGGGTTCAAATTAAACATTCAGCCTTTGTTAATTGTTAGCAGACCACGCCCCCTGATGGCAACAATAATCTTCGCACATTGCTGCAGAGCAAAGCTCAGCGTTGAGTCCATTGCATCCTTTTTTGGCCGGGCTAAAGGAGCGAGCCTGTGGCGTATTTACATTATTCTCACTGGTTCGCTTACTTATTATAATATCTCATATTTTTATTTCTGTTACTGTTTTTCTTTTTGCTTCATGCATAATTATTATTTCGCTGCTGCTGTCTCCGCGCTTTCATTCAGAGAAAAAAGAGGCGAGGTCCTGTTTAAAAATATTCATTTTGCCAGGCCATCTGTTGAGTGATGAACAAACTAATTGCTTTTTTTCAGTTTTATACATACTTATATACATATATAAATGTTGTTTTTTGCTTGCTGCAAAAATATTTTTGCAAGCATTTCGCTGGGGCGGCCAACAACTTCATTAACGTAAGGTAAACAAACATTAAGAGCAGTAGATGAAGAAGAAGAAGCAGAAGCAGCCAGACAAATAAAGACAAACGGAAGTTGGCAGGCAACGCAGCAAAAGTCAGCAGTCTGATGAGCTCCAAATATGTATGTGTGTGTGTGTTCTCTGTGTGTGTGTGTGTGTGCTGTGGCAAGCAGCAATAGCTGTGGCAGCACTTGGACTGAGCACTCAGCAATTTACGACGCAAAAAGCCAACGGCGCGCGCGTTGATTATGCTGATGATGCAGTTGAAGGCTCCTGCCAGGACATTTGGGTGGTGCACCCAGCACCCAGCAGCCATCAGCCAGCAGCCACATCAGCTGCAGCCTGCCACTTTTCACACTCGATCTGCCTCTACTCAGCTCCTGTATTCGTATTCCCATTCGCATTTGTGTTTGCATTTGTATTTGTGTTTGTATTCGCCCGATGCGCGTGTATTTGTTTATCACTTAAGTGCAAAAAAGGATTCGGCATGCAGGATTCCAGCAGCCAGCAGCCAACTTCAGACACGCTCTTCCGCTTTCTAAATGTTGCTTTTATTTATTTTTGCTTTAGCTGCTTTTTTTCTCTCTCTTGCCGTCTAACGAGCTTTAAATTAAATAATTTCAAAGGAGCTTTTGCAAACGTAGCCTGCCAACTGTCGCCGTATCCTTGGTCGGCTTCAGGGTCATTAATTTGAGTCCGCCCGCCTGCTTTTGGCCACAATAAATTTGTCCTTGCCCCAACGGTATGTGCGACATTTTTGGCATTTTTGTCGTCCCCAATGGGTGCAAAAATGGGTTGATTATTAACATTTTCTGGCCCCAGGTAAACGAATGCATAAATTTTAAAAGATTTTTCAATTTGCCACCAATTTGCTGTAAAGATGTGCAAATGAATAGAATAATATAAATATATATAAAAATTTTCATATAATAAAATAAAAATTCAATTTCTTGTAAATACTTTTTTATTTAAGTTTTATATAAAAAATCAGTTTTTCCATTCTTTTGTCTATGCGTTTGATATTGTTTGGTTTTATTCATTTTTAAATAAATTGAAAAGTTTTTGTATTTTATTTTAGTTATCTTTCTATTGTTATTCTATTCTAAAGTTTCGTTTATTGTAACTTTTAATCCGCTATTTTTTTTGTTTTAACACACAGCGCTGACCCTTGGCAATTGCACAAACAGTTTTCATTTATTTTATTCCGGTTAATCCTCGACTTTTCCACAGAACTATAACTGCACAAAGAAATGAATCCTCCATAAACTAAGCCACATGAATTTGTTGCCAGCTTTATTTTAAATTTAAGCCAAGCATTTTATTCCTTTTATTATATTCTTTTGGAAAGTCTTCTTGCCATTTTTCTATGTCACTTGCATAATTTACATTCTAATTCCGCCAGCTTTTCGCCAGCTCCCTTTTCCGCTCTCGCTCTCTTTCAATCATTCTCTGTCTCTCTTAAGTTAGAGACAATTCATCTTACTTATAATGCGAGTGAAGCTCCTACTTCGCCCGGGCATTATAATAACTAGGGGCGCCCCAAAAGCTGGCCCCGAAAATGATAGCCCAAAACTATGCAACACTATCAAAGTGCGCTCTGCTCCCAGGGAAAGCGGGAAAACACAATGTGAAAAATTTAATGCGGCGCTAAGTTTTCCAGTGTTGCGTCTTTAAGTAACAATGAAAGACAAGCGAATGGGGAATATGCAATAAAATACAAGAAGGCACAAGTGTGTGCCAGTGTGTGTGTGTGTGTGTAGGAAAATCGCGCACCCGAAAAAAATAAGAGCTGAAGTGTAGTGAAAAGTGACAATGGAGGAGCAGCGAGGAGCAAACAGGGAGGCAGACAATAATTTACGTAACTGCACGAACGAAAAAAACAGGACGCAAGGACCAGTCAGACAAATGTTGAAGGCGTACAGGGCCTGGGGGCGTGGCAGGGCGAGGGGAATACACATGATTTGTAGCAACTATGCGCTCCACTCTGGTTCTGCCTGCCGCACATCATCAACAGCAGCAGCAGCTGAAGCAGCATCAACGGAATGCTTGTGCCACGCCCCCCACTCCACGGCGTGTCCTTGACTGAAAGTTGGCTGTTTTGGTTATTCGGCATTCGGTATTTGTACATCTGTCTGGCTCCCGCTCGAGTGCTGCGTTCGTTGGCTTTTGCCGGAGCGTCTAAATGTTTATTTAAACGCCTGCCACATTTGGCAGTAGAAGTAGTTTTGTGGCCAGCTTTAAAATGCAATCAACGATTCGAAAGGAGCGCGCATAAATCAAGGACCTAACTGAGCGTCTTTGATTGCATTTTTATTTTACTTCCTTATTTTCTTTTTTTTTTTTGGCTGTATTTCATGTGCTTAATTAAAAACTGGCAAAGCACTTGCGGCAGGTTAAACGTTGCGCCCGTTGCCAACTTAATGCCACATTACTGCAGCTGCCACTTGCCACTTGCCACTTGCGACTTGCGACTTGCCACAGCGCATAACTTTCAGCGGAGTGTATTTTAATGAGTTTACAAACGCTTGACACATTCGCAGCTTCATAAAAATAAGGAATTTCATACTTACGCTCCAAGCGGGCCAACGCTGCGTATGCTTTATTTATTTACATACACACTTTTTTTTATGACTACTTCGCATTCCGCGTGTGTTTGCGGACGCTTATTAACTGTACACGAGCAAAGCGCTTTTGAGTGCCGTTTAATGAAGGACCTAACAGGTGGCCAGGAAGTCGAGTTGGGGCTGGGGCTGGATTTGAGGGGGAGTAAGATCATTTGATTCGCTGCCGGTGGCATTTATTTGATTTGTTTGTGCATAAATTACAAAAGTTTCGTATGAAGTGTTAACAAAATATAAACACAGATCATAAAAACACTTTTTAATTGCGTATGCTAAAGTGCCAAGTCTTAACAAGCTTTTCAAATGTGAAGGGAGAAATTGTTTATGCAGCTTTTCCTCAGCAAGTTGTAATAAAAAACTGAAATTCTTTATACATATTAATTGTTTCAGCTTTAAGCTGTATACTTTTTACCATAATTTTTATTTTTATATTTTTTTATTTAATTTATTTATTTTTTTCCCTTTCAATAATCCTCTATTATCTCGGTTTTTTCCCCATCGATTCTCATTTACCTGTTGCTTGCCCCAACTCACACTTTCTCTGGCCCTTATGTGCAGTTAGTCGCCGACATTTAACCAATTTTGCTGACTGGCTCGATTTCAGGCTCAATTAAAAGCGTTTACACGCCGCATTTTACAGACTTTAAATTTGAACAAAAATTATAAAACACTCGTCCCAAAACACACTTTCTCCTTGTTTATATCTGTTTCTCTGTTCTACTCCCTCTCGCACACACAATTACAAAATGTAACAACATGAAAACGAAATGGCTCCCAAATGAAATGTTGTAAATTTATGGGTATTTTAAATTAAAACGGAAGCGTGTTTTCAACGCGCGACTTCACACACACACACACACACACACACACATACTGGTACTCACACACAGTCAATATATTTTATAGCCGCAGCGCTGCGACTCTGCCCCTTGACTCGTGTTCCCCTCCTGGCCGCATGTTCCCCCTCAGCTGAATTCAAGACGCACGTAGCACACGGCAGAGCTGCTTCTGCTTTTGCTGCCTGTTGTTGTTGGTGTCAAATCAGTTTCAATGTTTGCTGGCAGCACGCACAGCAACACAAAAAGAACAGCGCCAACAACAATAACAACAAAGCGCAGCCAATTCGCAGCAATTCGCGTGGCTCAAGTCATTAAAGACATAAATAAATTTATGTGACTTTCGGCGCAGTTTCTTTTCCTTATCCTGTTCCTCGTTGCTCCTTCCGGCTCCTGCCCGAAAAATGAAGGAAAAAATGAATTTAATTTTACCCAGCAAGCAAAGCACAAAATAAAAAAGGAGTCAGCAACATATAGATTACATTGTCTGGCTTAGTCTGCTGCGCGTATTATATTTTTATTTGCTCACATTTTTATTTGTCTATGTTGGCATCGCAACGGATTTGGATTCTATTCTTTTTTATATTAGAAAAGATGCTCTTCATTTTTTTCATGTTATTTAAAAAAAGGAAGGCAGCTTTCAGCTAAGCTTTTTTCGCACCAACAGCAGTTGATAATTGAACAGTTCACAACGTTACGGCCCACGTGGCGTATGCGTTATATTCATACTAAAGCAGACATTGGTTTAAAGAGAAGAAAGAAGAAAGTTGAAATAAATTAAAAACTAAAAATAAATGAAAAATAAACTAAAGAACACAACGAAATAGAGATAAAGTGGGAAAATATGGAGTAGAACACAATATAGATTATAAAGTGACAAATAAAAATATAATTAATATATTAATTAATTATTATTATATATAATAATAATTATATGGAAAAGATTGCGGATATAAAAATTAGTATAAAAATCAACTTTAAAAGCATTTCTGGGGGGGGCAATTTTTTTGTCAAAAATCATCCAAAAAATTGAAAAAAAATTGGCTTGTAAATTCCCAAATCCCTATAAAGTACTCCTCCCGGATTTCAAACTTCAATAACTTTGCCAAAACTAAACCGATTTTCATGTTTGATACCATTTTGAGAATAGTTTGTCGTCTTTCCTAATTCCCTATTTAAATATTCTTTTTTTCTTTGTCTTTTGCGTTTTACACTTTTTAAGGATAAAAGCATGTACAACTGGAGCTGACAGATATTGTCCCAATCGTCTTTTTTTTTAATTTTTAGGTAATTAGATATTGAATGATTAGAAATTAAAGTGTTTTCATATGCTTTACTGTTTTCTTCGTCACTCGCTCCGAAATGCAAAATATGCAAACCTGTTCTAACTTTTGCTTCCAATAACATTGCTTAAGAATTATTTGCATTTAATTGCTTTACATAATTAGAATGTATTATAAATAGCATAAATTTACACTTCTATTGTCGAAATGACTAAGCTGCTTTAAGAAATTACAAAATAATAATTCATATCGTGTACTATACAGGACATAAGTCATTAATCCTTTTTGGCCGAATAGACAGCAAACACAAATTGTGTGGTAAGGCAAACATATGATAAGCTTAATAAGATATATTGAGGAAAATGCAAGTACAAAGTATTATAGAAACGTACACACACACATACATACGTTTATATGTGTCTTAAGAATATGTATTAAAGTTTTGCCTGAAGTAAGCGCTTTTCCTTTGAGTTGGCAGCATGACAATTGAGACGCCTGAAGCGCATTCGCTTATTTGTTTTACAAAGCACACCCGCGGCACAACACACACTCCAGACACACACACACACACATACACCCGCGTGCACACACTCATGAGAAAGATTAAATGAAAGAATAATAGAGCTGAAGAACCCTTTTGTCATCTTCACTTAGCGCAACACTTAATTTCACTTGGATGAGGCGCAGAAGTTGTGTAAATTGTGCGAACTTTGTTGCTGCTGAGATAAATATGACAAACACACACACACTTACAACACAGACACCCACACACACACACACACACACAGAATGCTCAACACACATTTTGACATTTAATTTTAAGCGCATGTTGGGGAATTTCTTTTGTGCTCGAAAAACAAATAAACAAACTGAAAAGACAAAAACAGTCAGCGAAACAACACAAGACGCTGGGCCCGGTAAGGAAAATAAGGGGGGGGGGGGGGGGGGGGGGGGGGGGGGAAGGGAAGGGGGGGGGAAGAAAAAAAAAGTTGCTCGAGAGACATTTTATGATTTGAGCACTTGAAGGCAGCAGACGCGCAACAGACAACAGATTGCCGACTGTTTATTATGGCCAAAAAGACAAGGCAACAACGTAAAAGCGGGAAGGGCAAGAGAGAGAGAGAGGGGAGCACATGAGATAGAGACTGCAAATCAACGTCTTGCGGAGTTGCGAAAGCACTTTTTGCAGCCCATTTGTAAAATGACAATAAGAATGAAAGGAAAGCAATCTAAAAGATGACACAACTCTAATATACCCTGTAAGAGTTGAAGTGAATGGGTGTGCTAAACTGACATGTGCTAAAAGTGTATCTGTAAATATATTTATTTTAAATGATAAAATATATTCCATCAGTCAAACTTCCTTTTTAAAGGGTATTTTTGTTTCCAAAAAAAAACATTTTTTACCCATTTCAATTATAATTTGCTCACATTTGGCCCTTGGCTCATGCCATTTACTTACAACTTTTCAACTTTAACTTCTTTTCCGTTATTCCTCCCGCAGGTTGTCAATTCTCGTCGCGAAACAGATGCCGGAATTTACTGGTGCGAGGCCAAGAACGAACTGGGCGTGGCAAGGAGTCGCAATGCCACGCTGCAAGTGGCGGGTAAGTCTCCTCCCTCTCTCTCTCTCTCTCTCTGACTACTCCTTGTAGACACACACTCGACATCCTGCGGGCCACAGCATTTGCCATGCACGCGCTTGCGTTTTTAATATTCTAAATTGATGTTGATTTTTGCCACAGTTGTTGCTGCTGCTGTTGTTGTTGTTGTTGTTGTTGTTGTTGGGCTTCGATATATTCAGGGCAGCTATGTTGCCGTCTTTTTTTTTTTGTCTATCGAGTGTGGCGTGGGCTGAGCACCGCCCACTTAACTAACTAGCTGAGCTGCGTTTACAAGTTTGCTGCATGAACGCACCCACTTGTCTTGGCAGAGGTCTCCGCCTTCTCTCTGCTTCTATTAACCCGTTTTAGTTGCCCCTTTTTTGCGCTCTTTTCGCTTTTCTTTATATTTTCTATTTTCTATTTTCTATTTTTGTCTGTCTTCTTTTTGCCATTTTTGAACTTTTAAAGCCTTTTCAGCTGGTTAGTTGGCTGCTCGGTTCACTGAGCGAAGCTGGCTGAAGTTTTTCTTTCATTTCTCCGTCCGTGTGTTCGTGTGTGTGTGTGTGTGTGTGTGTGTGTTTTTTGATTTATGGCTGCATGTGGCACAGGGTGCAGCTTTATTTGGGTTGGGAAAGGTCTGTTTGACAAGAACTTTTACTGTCGCAACAAATTTGGCAATGAAGCACTTAACTCGTGCAGAAAAATAATCAAAAAACTGGACTTATAATAATAATCACATTATTTTTAAGATGAAGTTATTTTGCATTTCCAATATTTCCTTTTTTTTTTTTTGTTGGATAATTTTTCAGTTTCTGTTTCGACATTTTTGTGGGCCAAAAACGAGGCATTTGTGGCCCCATTTGAACTCCCAATTGGCCTATTGCCACCGCAGACCGCCACTTTGTCTTTCGCTGGCTAATATTTCTTTTATTTGCTATGCGCTTTCATTCCTTACCGGCGCCCACATGAAAATCGATATTGCTTCCTGACGTTGCGAGTTCATTTTTTGTTCCCTTTTATTTTTTGTCAGTATTTTGTTTGCTTGTTTTTTCGTGTTTAGCTTTAGCCAGGTTTGGTTTGCTTTTTGCGGTATCCTTGGGGAATATTTTTCAATATTTGCATGTAAATCACGAAAAGCACGTCAAATTTGTTTGCTTGGTTAAAACGTCGTTATTGCGACTCTCAAGCGGGTAACTTGGCCAAGAGCAGCATTGAGGGCAAGGAGCGTTCACATTGATTGAGTTAGGCAATAAAAGCGAAGAAGAGGAAGCAGCTAAAAAGGCGGTTCACTTGCTGTTTTGTCGGTGGCTTTGTCAATAATAAACATAAGTTGCCTATTTTCTCTTTCCTCTTTTTATTTTGATGTTGTCAGCGTAATTTTGGTCGAACGCCATCACATTACGCATACGCAATGTGTGCGCACTGCCAAAAAGGGGTTGGGCGATTGGGGAAAAAGAAAAATTGACAATATGGTACATAGGTTGAATAAACAAAACATAAATCTGGCTATATATATTTCCTATATATATCCTATGTTCCTTGAAATTGCTTAAAGAGTTTATTTAGAGAACGTAGTAGAACTTTATTTTGTAAATCTCAAAAGTAAATCAGGGATCTTCATAAATATTAAATCCTTATTATGCCTTTTCCCTAGTTTAAATGCATTCCCTACAAAGCACTTTAATTGATATTTACTTAAGCATAGCTCCTTATTCATATATGTAGTTGGTCACTTTCTTGCAGTCCAGAACTTTAATTGAGCCACGCTCTATCATAAATCTTCCACACACACACACACATATACAGGCAGAGCTTGGGGCATGCCTTATAAATATTGCCTTAACGGTCATTTATTAACTCATTATCAGCAGCTGGCATTTTGCACCTTTTCAGCGCGCGTTTTCCGCTTGACTGAGTCACGACCCCGAACCGAAACCGAAACCGAAACTGAACCGAACCGAACTCGAATGGCCTACAACTTTCGCCAGTGCCACTGAACCTGACACTGATTATGACTTTGATTAATTTATTGATGGTTGGCGTGTTTCCTGCTGTGCTCAGCCTGGGTCCCCGTAACGATTCCCTGTCTCCTCTGGGCCACGTTCTGTGTCCGGACTTGGCTGCCAGTTTTGGGCTACCAGCTCCTCAGTTGTTGCTATTTTGAGCGCATTAAAAGTTTTGTTTTTGTCTGTGTGGCGTTGTTGGGGCAACATTCGCTTTCGTGTTCACTTTCGCCATGCGTTGAAATATTTTGATTTATGTTGATTTATAGCCATCACTTTAAATTTAATAAAAGTCTTTTCGGCAAACATGTTTAAACTAAAGCCAAAAAATAAATGCGCTTATTCACTTAACAGATTAGAATAAAAAAAAAACCAATATTGAAATAAAGTACGTAAAGTAAAATTTAATTTACGTAAAAGCAGCTGCCGCATTTGGATTTATTCGTTATATATTTTGTGTGCTTTGAATGCGACCAAGTTGAATGCACAAAGCTCGCTTTTCAGGGCAACAGAAAATATATATATATATATATATATAAAAATGTACTTTAGTCTGCTTTTCAAGTGCTTGAAAGTTACTTGATTTATTACACTACTCCCACGCTTTTTCTATGTGTGTGTGTGCGTGTGTTTGTGTGTGTGGGACAAATATTCGCCTAGCAAATTTATAACTGAGCAAATCGGTCTAGCAGCAACGTCAGATGCAACCAGAGCCAGAGTTGCCAGGCTTTCTCGCCGGGCGGGTTGGGTTGAAGGTGTGCAAATTACAGGTTTGCAATTTGACCACAAAAAGGAGCCGAAGGACAGCGTATAAAAGATGGAAAAAGAAGATGGAAAAACGCAGCGCATGCCATGCAAAATAAATGCAGACAGCTGAGTTAGTGCCTTAAATCTGTGGTTGGCAAAAAGCAAAATGTTGATAATAGCGTGATTTACTATGGCCCCTGCCAGGGTTAAGAGAACCACATTCTTGGTTAACGTTAACGAAAGTAGCGCATGAATAAATACAAATGCGGGCATTATTCCATTTCGATTAACTAAGACATCTGCTCAATTTTTTAAAAAGAGCTTAAAAAAATTTTAAAAAAATAAAAACTCTTGAATCTATGTAATGTGGCATCGATAACATAAGTTACTAAACTTCACATTGACAACTCTAAATTATCGATGCCAATCGGTGTCAATTGGTTTCTGTAATCGATTCTTTATAAGCCTTTCTACTTCCTGCTCATTTCTTTTACCTTGAACTTTCAATTGAGATACAGTGTTTGCTCTATAAAATTCTAAAAAATCGAACATGGATAAACCAATTGTGTGGGCTCGTGTTGTGAAGGTGTTGGGCCGTACAGGATCCCAGGGCCAGTGCACCCAGGTCAAGGTGGAGTTTCTGGGCGAGCAAAATCGCCAAATCATACGCAACGTGAAGGGCCCAGTCCGAGAGGGTGACATTTTGACCCTGCTGGAATCGGAACGAGAAGCGAGGCGACTGCGCTAGAAGACCCCTAATGAAAGTGGGTCGTATCCAAGGAACTACGAATCAAGTGGAATTCGTAGAACTTGTTACACATATATAAAAATAAAAATAACATAATTTCTGTTAATCATTCTGCAAAAGTGAATGGGTCAGACACTTTTGCAAATGCTTAAATAAAAATGAAAATACATAATAAATTTGTTATTGTACATGGTATAGTACATAATGAGAAGTAATGTTTATTTAAATTATTAGAATGCATTGAATGATTATTGATATTTATATGCTTTGTTTAATTATTTTAAAATGGTAATTTATCTTTTATTGAATACATTTGTATTTATATAAGGCATTTACATAAATTGTTAGTCATAAAAAGTACTCGCTACTCGATGCTGTAAAAAGTACTCGTGAAATGTGAAAGCTTTGCCTGATTTATCGATTGTCAGCAATGATTAATATCGAAAGCAAAGCAGACTTAAATTTGTTTTATTTTTTGATAGATTCACCTGAAGCGTGATTAAGCTAAGTGCCCACAGTTACAATATGTAGAGTATATGAACGGGAATTGAATTAAGTAAAAAGCAGCGTGTCTTTTTTATACAAACGAGAGTAAAATGGTGTGTGTGTGTGTGTGTGTGTGCGTGGCCATGGCGTATAAAAATCACATTTATGCCATTTACCAACAATTTATCTTTGCTGTCAGGCCGCAAACACCCGCACACACACACACACACACAGCGAGAAGAGCTGCACACGGCCGCAGGTTAAGGCAGGACAGGGATGGACATTTATCATGCAAAACCAAGATAATTTATAACCGCCACCAACAACAACAGCAGGAATCAAATGGACAGAGGCCATCACACACACACACACACACAAAGGCACGTTTACACCCAGTAAAGCTCATCGCTTGTTGTCCTGGTCGTTTTTCAGTGCTGCGCGACGAGTTTCGCCTGGAGCCGCAGAACACACGCATCGCACAGGGGGACACAGCGCTGCTGGAGTGCGCGGCCCCGCGCGGCATTCCGGAGCCGACGGTCACGTGGAAGAAGGGCGGCCAGAAATTGGATTTGGAGGGCACGAAGCGTGTGCGCATCGTCGATGGCGGCAATTTGGCCATACAGGATGCACGTCAGAGTGACGAGGGTCAATACCAGTGCATTGCCAAGAATCCGGTCGGTGTGCGTGAATCAGCCCTGGCCACACTCAAAGTACATGGTGAGTGGAGCAGCCCCAAACTCCCCCCCCCCCCCCCCCGGCCACCTCCCCCACCCCCACCCGGCCCCCCCCCCGAATGTGACTTGGGTGTGCTGGGTCGGGTTGGGCACCTGTGTAAATGCCGCTAAGCGCTTCCATTATGCCTATTGCAGTTAAGCCCTACATCATACGCGGTCCCCACGATCAAACGGTGCTCGAGGGCGCCTCCGTCACGTTTCCCTGCCGCGTCGGCGGCGATCCCATGCCGGACGTGCTCTGGCTGCGCACCGCCTCCGGCGGCAACATGCCCCTGGGTGAGTCAATAAGTGATTGCAATCAATTTCAATTTTTAATACCAAGTTTCCGGTGCATGGCAGATCGTGTTAGCGTCCTGGAGGATCGCAGCCTGCGCCTGGAGCGCGTCACCATTGCCGACGAGGGCGAGTACAGCTGCGAGGCCGACAACGTGGTGGGCGCCATCAGCGCAATGGGCACTCTGACAGTGTTTGGTAAGTTCAAAGTTTTCAACTAGTTCCCAATTGCTGCTCAATGATATAAGCTGTAGCTTTAAGCTCGTGTCATTGTCAGTGTATTTAATATTTAGCGCTAGTTCCGCACAATTAGTTAACTAAACTAGTCTAAACCCTACCCCCGCACACTGTAGCGCCCCCGAAATTCGTACAGCGTCCCGCCAGCAAGTCCGTTGAGTTGGGTGCGGACACCTCGTTCGAGTGCCGCGCCACGGGCAACCCGAGGCCGACGATCTTCTGGACGATACGGAACAACAGCACGCTGATCTTTCCGGGCGCACCGCCGCTGGATCGCTTCCACAGCCTGAACACAGAGGAGGGCCACTCGATATTGACGCTGACGCGTTTCCAGCGCACGGATAAGGATCTGGTGATCGTGTGCAATGCCATGAACGAGGTGGCCAGCATAACGTCGCGGGTGCAGCTGACGCTGGACTCGCAGGAGGATCGCCCGCCGCCGATCATTATTGCGGGTCCGGTCAACCAAACGCTGCCCATCAAATCGCTGGCCACGCTGCAGTGCAAGGCCATTGGGCTGCCCAATCCGACCATCTCGTGGTATCGCGACGGCATACCCGTGCATCCCAGCGCCAAGCTGAACATCACCACCGCCGGCGACCTGATCATATCCGACCTGGACCGCCAGCAGGACCAGGGCCTGTACACCTGTGTGGCCAGCTCGCGGGCCGGCAAGTCGACGTGGAGCGGCTTCCTGCGCATCGAGCTGCCCACCAATCCGAACATCAAGTTCTATCGGGCGCCCGAGCAAAGCAAATGCCCCACGGCGCCCGGCCAGCCGACCGTTCTTAATGCCAGCGCCTCGGCCATGACCATTGTTTGGCCCACCAGCGACAAGCTGGGCGCCTCCCCGTTCCTTGGCTACACCGTCGAAATGTATTGCACCAACAAGAGCAAGACCTGGATTCCGATTGCCGGCAGGCTGAGCGAGCCTATTGTCACCGTGGACAGTTTGGAGGCGGGCGCCGCTTACATGTTTATTGTGCGCGCCGAGAACGCCTTGGGCTTCTCGCCGCCGTCGCCCATCTCGGAGCCCATTGCGGCTGGGAAGCTGGTGGGCGTGCGTGACGGCAGCGACGCCTCGTCGGGCTCGGCCAGCTCGCAGCTGCTGCTCAGCGATGTGGAGACGCTGCTCCAGTCGAACGACATTGTCGAGCTGCTCGAGGCCAATGCCAGCGACTCGACCTCCGTGCGTCTGGCCTGGGACATTGACAGCGGCCAGTATATCGAGGGCTACTATTTGTATGCGCGCGAGCTGCGCTCCGCCGAGTACAAGATGCTCACCCTGCTGAACAAGGGTCAGGGCCTCAGCTCGTGCACGGTGCCCGGTCTGGCGAAGGCGTCTACGTATGAGTTTTTTCTTGTGCCATTTTACAAGAGCATCGTAGGCAAACCCTCCAATTCCCGTCATGCGCGCACCCTGGAAGATGGTAAGGACTCCCAAATGCCAAATGCTTGCTCCAGCTTTCTAGCCTAGCTAATCAGCCTTCATTTGCCTGCCTCTGGCACTAATCCCCATTCATTTGTTTTGGTTTCTCTTTCTCCCTCTCTTTTCCCATGTTTGCTAACAGTGCCCGAGGCGCCGCCTTTTGGGATGGAGGCCATCCAATTCAACCGCACCTCCGTCTTCCTGAAATGGCTGCCTCCGCAACCGAACCGCACGCGCAATGGTAGGTACTGGACAAATCCCCAAGCTGAGCCTTTAACAGTAGTAGGCACCCAGCTGGGGGTATGCTAACTAGCTTATTTAGTTTGTAACAGACAAAGAGAATAGAACTAGAAATGTTTTATATACATATAATACTATTAAGGAACAGCTTCAGATAATGTTTTAAACATTTATATAAATATATACAAAGCAATCATGAGTAAGCTGTTCAATTAATCTTCATCAGCTATAAAAATCCATTCACTTTTTTAACTGTACATCAATACAATTGTGCTGCAAGGGCATTTAAGCGTTCGGTTGACCGAATAAGTAACTATTTTCTTTGTGTCCTTGTTAACATTTAATTTCATTTGTGTTTTACGCAGGCATCCTCACCAGCTACAATGTGCTCGTCAAGGGCCTCGATGTGCACAATACGACGCGTATATTTAAAAATATGACCATTGATGCGGCGACGCCGACGCTGCTGCTGGCCAACCTCACGACGGGCGTCACCTACTACATTGCCGTGGCGGCGGCCACCCGCGTGGGCGTCGGTCCCTTCAGCAAGCCGGCCGTGCTGCGCATCGATGCGCGCACCCAATCACTGGACACCGGCTACACGCGGTGAGTGAGAGTGGCGAGAGTGGCGGTCATTGGGGAGGGGGGGATTGTCCGGACGGTTTATTGTGTGTCATTGTCATTGCGTACGTACGGGGAGCTCATTTGACTGCTGCCGCCGGGACAAAGGCCAGAGGCGGCCGCTGCGAGCTCGGTGCTGGACCACATTCACATCAATCCATTAACAGCAAACGACAATGGGCGGACCGTTAGACTGCAGGACGGACAGGCAGACAGACTATGTGACCATTAAACTAAGCCTCGCCGGGGCACGTACTTCCTGGCAGTATCAATGCTCATTCCGTATTTCTTTGGCTATTCTCTTTCTATTCCCATTTACCATTTACCATTCAACCGTTGTGAGCAGCTATCCCATCAGTCGTGATATTGCCGATGACTTTTTAACGCAGACCTGGTTTATCGTCCTGCTGGGCTCCATCATTGCCATAATTGTGTTTCTATTGGGCGCATTGGTTCTATTCAAGCGCTATCAATTTATCAAGCAGACATCGCTGGGCAGTTTACATGGTGAGTTATTTAACCCCTCCCCGACGAGTCCTGTCGGCAATTTAAATATTTTTTTTCCTTCTTTTATTTAACTTCTCCTTTTTTATGTGGATTAAGTTTTGGTGGCAGCAGCTTAGTCTGAGTAGATCCTTAGTTTGGAATGGGTAATTTCTTCGATTTGCGACGAGCGGTAATTGCTTTGGCAATAGAAATTTATGAGGCGTATGCTCTATTGAGCATCGAGCATGTCGCAGCTTAGCCCCAACTAGGATTTATACACAGATTTTCCCCTTTAAGCCATTTAAATCTTTAACTCATTTGCACTCGCTAAGTCGAACAATTAATATTTAATTGTATTTATTATTTATAGTTGAGCGGACAATATTCATGAAGTAATTTAGTTTAAAATAGTTTTTGATGTACACTTTATTTAACATTTAATGAAGCTTTAATTAGCAAGAGGCAGTTAATATAAAATGTTGTGTGTTTTAGTTTAGTTTGAAGCCAAACTTGAATTAATTTGAATTTATATCCAATTTTAAACAATTGTAAATTTTAGTCAAATATAAATACAAAAGATTTCCCACAGCACAAACAACTCTATTCGTCTGTAAAAAAACACGCACTCAAAAAAGACTCATATATTTTGATAGAACAATTCTGGCCAGCAGCGAGAACAGGGCCAAGAAGAGCTCGTATAATCTATGATTTATGAGCGCGCGTTTATGGCTGGTCTCAATTAGGCTGCCGCTTTGTAAGCCACAAAAACTGAGCACGCACTCATAACATTAGCCAAGTCCTAGGGTAATAATCTTGGCTGGGCCGCGAAGGTTGAACCGGCGATAAAAAGATAAACATTATGTGAGGGACTGGCGAAAACGGGAAATGCGCACGTGAAAATCACATCAATTGTCTAGTAAAACTCTAAAAATAAAGTAGCAAAGAGCGAGTAACAGGAGAGGAGAGGGCGGAGTAAGGACAACTGTTTGCCAATTGAATATAAAATGTTATTTCCGTCTTTTATTATTTGCACGTTGCCCTTTTTTTTGTTTGTTTGTTTGACGGCCAAAAGGAGCTAGCTGCGTTTTAGCCGCTTTGTAATTGGGCGCCGCTAACGAGGCCGACGATTCGCCTGCAAGCTTCCCAACTATCTGATAGCTGGCATGTGTATTTATTCGATATCCGTGCTTTATTTCAGGCAATCACGCAATCGGCACCGTGCGAAAGTTTCCAACGTTGCCAATGAATGGTGGCAACGGAGGCGGCAACGGCGGCGGTGGTGGCAACAATGGCAGTGGCAACTCTGGCATTGGTGGCTCCACCGGCCTGTGGATCGATCCCAGTGGCGGCGTTTGGCGACAGGCCGCTGGCTCGTGTACGACAAAGGAGCAACTTCCGGGCTATGCACAGGCCACGGCCCAACAAGGACAACAGGGACAATCAAACACACAACAGCCGCTGCCTGATTATGAGAGGTGAGCATGATTTGAACTTGCCAAAAAGGGGTTGCCCGCAAAAGAGGGGGCGGGGCGGGCGGCTGGTCGGTTTATCAGTCGTGCGCACAGGAAGTTGCCTTAATATCCTGTCTACGCTTCGCTGCCTGTTTAATTACGAAAAATTGCGAGAGCAGCCGAAAAACCACGCCAAAAGCTTAAATGTTTTACCAACGGTGGGGGAAGGGGCAAGGGGCATGGGGCAAGGAAAATGCCGAGTGCCAGGCCGCACTATTTACGATTCGCTCATAAAAATTGCGTAGCTGCAGCCGCATCCACTTCAATAAGCTACCAAGCAACCCACACACAAACACACACACACCCCTTACAAACAAAAATAACAGCAGCAATAACAACAAGAACAACAACAACAACAACCGCCATTAAATTGTTACACTTGAACGGGTTTTACTTTGGGCCATGGCGATTGCCAGTGCCTGGCACTGCCCTCTGTTTATCGCGGGGGTTTCAGGCTCTGCCGGCTTTACCGGAGCTTTACTGTACGCTCCCCAAGCCACCCCCTTTGGTTGGCCAAAAGTGCGGCCATTTACGTTGCCCCCTCTTTAATTCATTTCCATATACGCACATGAATTCCATATTTCTCGTTGCTTATTTTTAAATATTTGTCTGTTTGCATTGCGTTCGCTTTTGGTGGTGTAAAAACAAAATAAAACGGAAATATATTCCCAGCACAGAGATCAGAGATTCAAATATATTTTTTCAATCTTTACATTCCGAGAAACAAAAATACTTAGCAATATATATATAAAAATATATATAGAATACAATAAAAAGCAAAACATCTTCATGGAAAATATGATTTATTAATTTCGGACAACTTAAGTTTCTCTTTTTTACATCATGAACTACAAATCTTTATCTATTTCTACTTTACATATTTTTTGAAAATTTAAAACATTATTTTTGAATTCTCATTCAGTCTCACATTTAATTTTTATTCAATCTCGTTTTATCTGTCGGAACTTTGTTTGTTCTTCGTTAAGCCAACATTTCGTTTGTTCTTAAACAATTTTATCTTTTCTCATTTGTATTGCTTTTTTTCTTCAGTTTCTTAATCCGCATCTCTTTAAGGCAACTTTAGCCAAGTTATTGCAACAACTACCTTTCGTCTCCCTTTCCCCCCGCGTGTTTCTTTGTTTTTACTTCTTACTTAAGAAATGTTTTGCCGTGTTTTTGTTTTTCATGTATTATTTTTTTATATTTCTTGTTTTATTTTATTTTTTTTTCATTTCTTTCTTGTTTTTTGTGCTGCCAAAAGTTTTCTTTAAAGCTTAATGTACCGTTGTGGCAACAATAACTGAAAAGCAAACAAGGCGCAATAAAAAGACGCAACTGCTGGCGACATATTGTTCCTCTCTTCGTTTGTTTTTTTCACTTGCTTTCTCGCTTTCTTTTTCTTTTACTGCCAGCCCAACCCCCCCTCTGACAGCGGCCCCCTCGAGTTGTGCGTATTTATTTGCGGCATTTTACGCATTTATTTGTTTTGACTTTTTTACAATATCCCCGCGACAGATTCCAACTGTGGAAGATACCCTCGCTCCGTTCCCGCCTCACACTACTTCAATTTGGGCATTTCCTATTGCTCGCCCCGCTTTGATACATTTTCCTAATGCTGTTGCCACTTCCGTTACGCGATTTTCATTATTTCCGTTTCAATTTTTCCGTTGTGTACTTTTTGGCAACTTTTCTGCGTTGTTCTTTTTTTGTTGTTGTTGTTATTGTTGTGCATTTTAACAACGTTGTAAAGTCGTAAAAAAAAACTCACTCACACACACACACACACACACACCTTGTTCGCCTCCCCGTGGCACTTGGCACGCGTGCGACGGCGTCATTTGAATTTCCAATTAAAATATTTAATTTCTTTTCGGGTTGTCTGATTTTCAACATAACGGCGCCAGCTACAAACATCTTGTATTAGATATTATAAACCACCCTACCCGATTTAAACCTTAGTGTTCGCCCCCACGTATTCTGTTTATTAGTATGAGAACGTAATTTTCACCGCTAAATTAACAATTAAAAATTGATAGCCCCGGGGGAACTTCTCGCCCCCAAACCCAGTCACATTTCCAGGTCCAAGTCCTAAGCTCTGGGTGTATGCAAATGCTGTAGTTGAAAGCGGAGGGTGGGGGGGGGGGGGCGTGGCTGTATGCCTGTGTCATGTCCTTATAGGCCATCGAAGTCCCCCGTCGCAGGCACGTTTAATTGCTGGAAAATTTCAAATTCCGTTGCATAATTTCAGGCGTCTTTAGACGGAGCTTTAACTCAAGCTGGCTAAAAGGTGTTTATATGCGGCAGGAGTTGAAAGTAATCCAAGGACAAGCTTAGTTTTTTGATATCATGATTATTTTTCAATAGATCAAAGAAGGGTTTCTGCTTGGATTTATTCATAAAAATATTAATTTTATTAAAAGCGCAATCCACAATAAATCATATCCGTATTCACATAACTGGCATTGTAATTTATGTTCAACGAAGCTTCTAACTTTGCTCTATGCATTTATGCACACACACACACACACACACACTAGAAGACACCCACAGCAATTCAAAGAAAAATTCCATTTGAGTAATTTTTGCCAGAGCGATAAACAAAAAAAAATGTTGGCAAAAATTCATTGGCAAAGTGCGATAGATAAGCATTATCTCATTAGCTAATTAGTGCACGAACAATTTCTGCAATAAAAAAGTTTTTGCATACAAATTTTTCGCAACTAAACAGCAATGGAAAAGTGGAAAAGGGGAAAAGGGGAAATTGTGCTTGCCAAAAAGTTTGGCCAGCGATTTGAGTATTTTTTTCGGGTGCTCTTTTCTCGCCCACTAATTAGAAAGTTTAAATGCATGACACGCCCAGCTAATGGGCTAATGTATTGAAAGCCATTCGAGTAGCCAACAGCCAACACCCAAAAACTCGTGCCGCATGCAACATGAAATTTTTAATGAGCTGCAGCAAACAAATTTCCGGCTACCAATAGAAAATGGGCTCCTGTGGGGGGCGCAACAAAAGCAATTTCCTACGATTGATTTATGAGTAATGCGTTTGGGGCGCAGACATACGCTTTTTAACCTACGAGTTAATAATACCCCCTTCCTCTCTCTCTCTCTTTCTCTGTGTGTGTTTGCAGACTCTCGCCACTGAATATGCCGGACTATGCGGAAGTTGCGTGTTCCACGTTCAAAAGCCCACACAACAATGCCGGGCTCGCTTCCGGCGGGCAGTTGGGCTCAGCATCATTATACGATAGCTGCGGCGCCTATGCCACAACGAACGTGGTCGCCAACGTGAAGCTCTATCAGAATCGGTATGGCACAAAGCCGCCGCCGCCGTCGACGGCAGCAACTGCAGTTGGTAACAACAACAATGGCAGCAACAGCGATTATCAATCCACGGGCATGTACTCGGCGCCAGCGAGTGCACATTATGGCTGCCTGGAGCCGAATCCGATGACCATATCAACCGCCTCGACAGCCATTTTGAGCGGCTCGCCGGCCAAGCTGAAAAAGATGAACATAACCGAGAACAAACTGGAACACATTCAGAATATGAGCAACAAGAACGAGACCAAGGCCAAGGAGCGCACGAATCCGTTTAATCAGCAGCAGCAGCTGCTGCTGGCCAGCAATGCGCTGAAGCAGGGCCTGGGCGCCTATGCGAACACCACGCTGGCCGCCCAAATGGCCAGTGGCGGCGGCGCCGGCACCCTGCGCCGCCAGCGTCAGCCGAAGACGCTCTTCAAGAGCGAGAACAACATTCTGGGCAAGTCGGGCTCCTCGCGGCATCAGAGCAACGCCTCGGCCAATGGCAACTTGGATTTCCTGACCGGCGGACCGCCAGCGAGCAGCGGCGGCGGCGGCGGCGGTGACAATCTCGACGCGGACTTCTCGGCGCTGTGCAACTCGACGAATCAGCTGCTGAACGATTGGGCTTCCAGTGCGTCCATCGCGGCGGGCGACTATCACTTCGGCAGCAAGCAGCCCAGCAAACAGCACTTGTATGTGAAGGCCAAGGACGGCACCTGGTCCGCCGTCAGCTCGGATGCGTATCAGAACTTTAAGCAGCAGCAGCAACAATTCCATGCCGGCTCAGGTGACAACAAGCTTCCTCTTTTGGTAGCCGGTAGCGTCAATCCTGCCCATAGCTCGACCAGCCTAGCGGCCGATAGCAAATTCCTGAGTAGTTTCGGTGCCAGCGCCAATGTTTAGAGCGATCGCTTGCCATAAGGTATTTATAAGGGGTAGCGGGGATTGTCCCCTTTACAGCCCTCGAGTTGTGTTTTTGCTCAGTAGACATAAGTGCTAAATGAATGTTGTGAACTGCATTGAGTGTTGGGTAAGAGAAATTATCCTGCGGCTAGAAAACTGCCTATGGATAAGTTGGTTAAGGCAAAGGGGTAAGTGAGCGAATGAAAATGGGAGGAAAAGGTTAAGAGAAAAGCTGGGTATTAACTGTTAGGAACGAAGCTTTTGCAGCTCAATTTAAAAGAATTTTCTTATAAAGTTAGCAATGCTGAACACACACAATAAACTAACTTTAAAGTAGATATGTTCTTATAAAGCACGATTTATAATATACAATACAACGCAAACGATTCTTTAAGTAAATTTTGTCTGCAGAATATTGTTAATGTGACGTTAACAGGGTTTTTCACATTAATAACATAATGTTAACAGCCGATGAGGCGACGTTAACAGTGTAACGTTAACATATTTTTCTGTACAGCTTTGCTTATGTTAGGGTCACTTTAGCAGAACAATGTTAGATTTCACCGGTTGAAGTTGATTTAAATTTACTTAATCACCAACAGAAACAGTTATTAATATAGAAATCGTTTTCAGATAGACAAATGTATATTGAAGCCGATAAATATAGTTTGTTCGTAGAGTTTGCACCCACTGTGCAAAGTTCCTTATAGCGAACCCTAAAGCTCCACCCACTAAGCCCTAGAGTAGCGTATGCCCTCGTAAAGCCCATTCACTCACCAGTAATGCAAGTTCTATACTCAAATCCCCACCCCACCCCCAAATTAAAACCAACAACAACGAAAGGTGTGTGCGTGTGTAAAAAAAAAAAATAAACTTACAATTGATATATATACATATTGGCTTGTAAATAGATTTCAACCTTATAAAGCATATGGAATATGGCATTTCTACAAAAAAAGCTAAGCAAGAAAATATAGAAAAAAAACAAAAACAATGGAAAGATATTCCACACACACAGAAACCAACCAAATAGCACCGACGTAGTTAAACTAAGTAAAAATTAATGTAATTTTTAGTACGAAATCCGAAAAGTTTGAGCCAAAAAAAAAAAAAAGAATAGAAAACCCTAACGAGAATTTAAATAAAAACTCACCTAAAACAAAACCAAAAAAAAGTTAGAATTGTACTTATAATCCAGCAGCACTTAAACAATAATTAAAGATTCATTAGCTAACGGTGCAATGTGTAATAATCCCCAGATAAGCGAAATAAATGCTAATAATAAGGCTGTTAAATGTAAAATATCATAAATAATAAATAATCCCCAGACAGAACAAAAATTGACATATATGATGTATATGTATCTACATTAAAAGTGTGTAATTAAAGCATTTAATTGTAATTAACTGACGAACTAGTTTTAGTTGCTGTAGCTAAACTGAAAATAGAATGCAGCTGCAAAATCCAAATATATATTATATATTTCACACAAATATATAATACGCTGTCAAAAAGGCAAAAATGAATGAAAAAAAAAAACACTTAGGTGTAAACAATCAATGAGAATTAAATTGATAAATTATGCGGAAAAATCGAACGCTGCAAATAAATACTAAATAACTACTAACAAAGTTAATACTAACTAAAAATATTACATACATACACGCATTTCATTTCATTGCAATATGGAATTTTTACCCCCACCCCTTGCAGCAGCTGCAACCGTTTGGAGGCGCCACAGCTGCGCCTACATTCTGCTGGACAATTCCATGGATTTTGTCATCTGAATTCCGACGCTGCACTATGTTGACCATCGACCAACCAGGTAAACCAAAACCGAGCTATGTCAGCCAACTAGTAACATGAAGAACCCTTTTGCCACGCCCCCCTCACTGAAAACTTTATAGCCCGGCAAATTAATTATGCGCTTTGTACGCTTTCCCCCCTCGGACGGCATCATTAAACTGAAATGAGATATTGTTTATAGTACTACAAGTCCCATTCTTCCTATCCAACACACACACACACACAACTGTTAACATGGTAATTGGAAATTCAGGATAATCAAATGAATGCCCTTTCTCTCGCTTGATTCGTGTATTTGTATCTGTATTTCTTCTGGCTGTGTTTTTGTTGTTGCATTTGGTTGTAAAAACAATTTTACAAATTGTTATTGACAATTTATGTCTGTTGTGCATATTTTTTTTGCTCTTTCTCTCTCTCTATTTTCCCGTTGTTTATTTTTGCCTCTGCCAAAGTCCTTGCTGGCAGCCAGCAAGTCCTGCCAACGGATGCCATTTGAATGTGCATTTAAATTGCGCAAACAAATGAAAATCAATTCGACCAAATAAAGCGCAATAATATAGCAACTATTTTTGCTTAATATTGGCATTATTAGGTTTCATGTATGCATACAGCAAAATAATGCGAATTTAAAATAGATTGCACAGAAAACTATTCGCAAAGAGCTTAAAATATGTGTAGAAAATCCATTTTTCAAATGCGTTAAAATCAATTCACAAAATGTGGTTAATAAAAAGAAACTTACTAATTTGAACTAAGCTGTTGAAATGCATAAATTATAATGTAGACTAACTGATTAATTAAATGCAAAAACATATTCAGTTCAAATATTCAAGATAGAAATAAGTTTGCCTGAAGTTCATATTTTTATTCAACTTCATTTCAGTTTAAAGTTCGAGCAACATATGCCATCTTAAATTACTTTTAAGCCCTAAGCAGATCTTCTTCTAGTTGAGTGCGAATGGTTGCTTGTTTTCAGCTTTACTTTTTGTTGTTTTGCAGTAAATTCTGCACTTTTCAGTTTATTTGCCCTGCGTTGACAGAGGCTGAACTTTAAGCTGTTGCCAACTGGCAGCAGCAGCAGCAGCTGCAACAGCAGCCAATGCCCGCCTACTGCCTAATGTAACTGAACAGCCCACGCCATTAGCAACAACAGGCACACACACACAAACACACACACGCACAATCACACACACTCACACACACCCAGCTAGCCCGACTACAAATAGCTGTAGCTCCCTGTCTGCTAGCCACTGGCCAGGCCGATAAATAAACCCAAATTTATCATGTACATGGACATTGGCTGTACGAGAAAAGGAAGGGGAAGTGGGTATCCAAGCGGGGGCGGGGGTGTGAGTAATAGGACATGGCATTTGGGGCAAGCATATATCGTGGATATAATAGCAATGCCGGCAGCGGTCATAATTTTTGGCACAAAATTGTCGATAGGCGTTGAAGCGTTCAATTGAATGTCCTGGTCTACAACGTCTGGCCAGGAGCTGAGCCCGAGCCTTGGACCGAGACCCATTTCCAGACCCCGCCTCCATTCGCTGCTTCTTAACGTCGGCCAGCCAAACACTATTGTATAATCAAAACTAATGGTCTATAAAGAATCAATTCTCAATTTGTTTAGCCCCAGCTGTTGTCAGGACACGCAGGACACAATGGACACCGGACACGAGACGGAATGGAACATGGGACAATTTCACATTTCGCAGCATTTGGCCACACAACAAATACGCATATGTGGCAAATAAAATTTAAATGCATTTTGTAAATAATTTAATAGAAATAAAACACAGACAAAACACAGGCTGGCTTACCCCTAATGAGTGCTCTGATTAGGGATACTCCCGCACAGATAAATTAGTTGGGCGAATTTGGTTGCATAAAAATGGAATTTTTGATTTCATTGTGTTTAGGCAGTCGTGTGTGCGATGTGACAGAGCATGAGTTACGGAAAAGGAAAACCAAACTGGGGGCATGGAAAATGGAAATGGTTGAAATGGGGGCGTGGCAGGAAAGCACTGATTCAGCAAGTTGCCATAAAGTTTAATCAGCAGCTTGGCATCGTCACAGGGCAGGGACAAGTATCAGGCCAAAAAAGGAAGACTCGTAAATATGAGCTGAGACCAGACACAAAAACATACACACACACACGCATTTATACATATATAAATGTAGAGCACACATCGAAAGTTTTATGCGCATTTGAGTGACCATAAAAATGGTCAGTCGTGCTGTGTCCTGGTCCTGGACATCCTGCTGCGTGCGGCCTGTGCCCAGCGATGCCTGTTGATAACAACAAAATTGTGCAACGCAATTTGATGAGATTAGCCATCGTACAGCATCTACAAGTATGTATATATATATATATGTACCTAGTTGCCTGTCATTATAATTCGTTGCGGCAGGCTTTGGTCCGCACAGCAAATTGATTAAAGCTGACACAACAACAACTAAAGCCACAAAATGGTGCAAAGTGGACCCGAAACGAATTGTGTCGTAAGTAACTAGCCTTATCTTTCTCTATTTCATAGTCCAATTATGAGGAGGCCTTTTAGGCTAAACACAGAGAAAATAATCGTGCTTCTGTGAAACGAATACGCAAAGAATTCATGCAAGTAAACGTTTCATGATACGACAGATGGAAGAATATAAAAATAATACAATTATAAATTCACAGCTTAATTTTTAACTAGTTTTACAAGTCGAAACTTTTTTTATATGCTCTCCGTTGAAAATGTCTGCCATTTTCAACTACTCTTTAATCCCACCCACCAGAGGCAAAGGAATTAAAATCGCTTTAGCTAAATGGCTACAATAAAAATGGCGGCATTCTAAAAGCAATTTAATATAAACTCCCCAAATGGCCGAAACAATAATCCAAACGCCAAAAAATGATCATCGGAATTTCGGCAGACAAAGTAAATAGAAAAGAACACATAAAAATCTAGCGAAACAATTTTTATGCGTGCGCAAACATTTTAATTTGAGGCATTATTTTTGATGTTGTTCTTTTTATTTTAACTTTTTTCGATGACGACTTTGCCAAGCGAACAAATTGAAATTGACCAAAGCTCAAAGCCCAAGGGTTCATAGGAAAGCGCAGGCAAGCAGACACATGTGCATACCCTTTTTTCTTCTTTACCTGCCTTGCTCCCACACACCCAGACAGTCTAATTAAATGCCCGGAAAAGTTGGGCTTTAAATGGACCGACTAAACTTACTTGTCGAGCTAGTCAAAAAGTTTAATTTGCGCTGTGGGAGCCTTCGGGCTCGCCTCAGTGGCTTTTGCTTTTCGTGAGTAATTAGTAAAATGCATTAAAACAAATGAGCTTTGTGAAGCTCTCCCCTCTTTTTAAGTGAGCTTAAATATGCGAACATTAAGCAGCAAAAATTAACACGGATAATTTAAGAGATCAAATAGCTGTACTTGGCCAGCTGTTGTTGCATTTACCAATCGCAGTATATAAAGTACAGAATCAAATAAATATCTGATAAAAAAGTAATTTTATATGCTATTAATACAAATTAAATTAAACTTGCTCGCATTTCGTTTAGTTACTGTAATTTAAGCAGACATAAAACTTAACAGCCTATTCACAGCGCTGGCCACACACAGACAATGCTCTGCTCTCTCCCGCTCTCACACAAAACATGGCAGCCGCGGAGTGGGAGCCTTTTCAGCAAGTATGAGAGAGGAATTAGAGTGAGGCAAAACGCGGACAATTGCTAACGCTGTCGTTGCTGCTGCTGCGCTGCTGTTGCTCTGCTGCTGCTGCGGCTGGCCGTCGCTGCTTCCTGAGACACTTAAACAGGCCATAAAATACATTTTGAGCGTGGCGTCTGCGTCGCTGCTTTTGGCCGCTTTGTCGCTTTTGTAGTTGCCGTTCTGTCATTGGCGTCTCGCCTCTAGGCGTTGTAATTTCTTGAATGTGTCAGGCCGCGTCGTCCTCCTAATTGCAAAATATGGCGACAATTTCAAAGAAGTTGAGCACATTGACGCCTGCTGACTGCCGCTGCGGGGATAATATAATTTCAACTGGCATTTTGGGTGCCGTATAAATAACACGCGAAACAGAGAAGGGGACGCGAGGTGGGCGGGGTTGTAGTCTAGCACTTGAACTTGCTTACGCTCGTTATGTAATGAATACGCAAACACCGTAACGCAGACTAAAGAGAAGGCGAACACACACAACTACTATTAAACGTACAAAAAGCGAAGCTTAAACGACAGCTAAAGCTGAAGCTGAAATGTTAAGAGTGCGGCGAAACCCCAGCTCAACAGTAGTCTGCGGCGAAGTTCACTCTCTCACACCCGTCTGCTCTAAGCTTAAGTGTATGTGTATGTGTGTGTGTGTGTGAGTGAGTGTGGCGCATTTTATGAAACGTTTTATTATACTAATTTGTAGCCTGGCAATGGTCGCCAGTTTTGGTTACATCGAATGGCACCAACTAAAAATGGCAATTTGCCATTGCATGAAACGAGCCAGTAAGAGTGAGAGAGTGCGATTGACTGAGTGTGAGTGTGTAGAAAGGGAGAGCAGCATATACTTCAGTCAAGTCTCTATTAGCAGACAATGCGTTTGCGAGGGGAGCTTTCTGGCTTCGAAAATCGTCTCTTCTAATACATATGGAAAAAAGGTACTCCATGAAAATTGTTTAACTGTCTGGTCTGTCCTCTGCAAGTGCTTGTGTGTGTGTGTGTGTGTTTGTGAGTGTTTTCGTGTGGGGATTTTCGCCTTTGGGAGGTTTTTATTAAAATGACGTTGCTCTGCAGCGTTTGCCCGGCATGTCCCTGACCAGCGTCAAGTGGCCAATGGCATTTGCTCTACGCATATCCCGTAAATGCTCCTTCGCTACAATCGTTAGTGTCCTTTGCAGTTGCCGTTGCAGTCGCAGTCGAAGTCGTCCTGGCACCGGCTGGTTAAGTCCCTTTTTGGTTTGGGGCCAAGTTTTAACGACTTTGTTTCCGTTACGTCTAATTTAATGAAATTCGTTTTGCTTTTGGTTTCTGTTTCTGTTTCGGTTTCGGTTTTTGCTTTTTCCCAAGTTTTCTGCATACAATTTTCCGAAAAACGGCATTCTAATGACTTGGGCGTTGTTGCACTTACTCCTTGTTGTTGTTGTTCCTTTGGGTTGAGTCGCAAACTGTGGCCTGGCCATTGGCCACCGAACACCCTGTGCAGTCACCCTGTGCGCACAGCAGGAGGGCGTTTTTGAGTTGGGTCTCTAATATTTTGTTTGCTTTTTGATTTAATGATGGTCTCCACCTGCTCCTCCTCGTTCCATTCTTGTTATTGTGCGCCCGGCTATGAAGACATTGATTATAATGATATAGTCCGAGTAATTCTATAGTCGAGCGGTTGCCCCGGCTGAAAAGTGAATTGAATGTAAATGCTGGAAGGCGTAACAATGCACAGTGCGGGTGATAAGTATACGTTCGCCACTCTGCTGGGAACTGTTGACAGCGCACGGCAATTATAAGCCCAAAGGACCGAGCGCATCCAAGCATAGCTAAAGAAAGAAGAAGAGTCAAAAGTGGAAAACAATCTATTTAAATAAACCATCACATGTTTTACCATCAATTCAAATAATTGCTAGTTACTCGTTAAAAACATGAACTCAAAAGTGGACACAAATAACTGCAATAGGTCTTTAAATTCCAAAGGACTCCACATTCAAATTAAGATACTTAAATTTTCGTCACTAGCGTGGCTCGCAATCGTTAAGTAGCTTTCCGAATAGTTGGCAGCCCAACTTGGTTTCATGAAATATGCAGCCTTAACATTTCTGCGAAGGCAATTTACTTGCATGCCACGCCCCCCTCCCCATCCCCTTGGGCTAAAATGCAGCCACAAAATATGCAACAAATATTCGTCGGATGGTTTTTTGCTTGATAACTTGAACTATTTGCAAGAAATATGAGCGAAGAAGCGCGTTGCGAATAAACATACTGATTTGCATTTATGGAAATGCTACAAACAGACCCACACACACACACACACACACATAAACAACATGCCACGCCCAGCCGCAGCCGCCCCTCCATTTTGGGGGCAGACAACACGTAGCGGTAATGGCGTAAAAATGCAAAGGAAATATGAAATGTTTGTACGAGCGGGAGGCGGGGGGGCGTGGCAGGATACACACGAGTAGCTGCTGACCAAAATCAAATAGAAATGTCGAGTGTAAGTGTGTGTGTGTTGTGTGTTGTGTGTGCAAAAGCCAAAAGTAAATATTTATGTTTTATGTTAATGAGAATGTGTCTGACTTTTTGCTATTTGAATATTGGCAAACGGCAGCGCAGGATACGCTGAACAGGACTCGGCCAAGAGAATGACAAATGCGTCGGGGCGTTGGTTAAACTGCGGTTGCACTCACTTTTCTGCCCCTGCCACAGAACAAGCACCCGAGTCTCAGCCTCGCCTGTGGTTTTGTAAATTTAGCGCATGTCCTGCGAGCAGCAGGATCGCTATATAGTATATTACGCTGACTTTCGCTTGCTAACACAGTTGTTGTTGCCGCTGCTGGTTTGTTGTTGGTCAATAATTGACAATTTAATTTGCCCAAGTGTTGAAAAAATATGCGCTCAAATGAAAGCCACAAAAATTGAAACTTAAAACTTTTAAATACTCTGAGCACTTAGAGGAATGTTTGTTATAAGGTAATCTTATTATATACTTTTTCTAGTATCCAGTATTTTTTGTATACCATTTATTTAATTATATATATGAATTATTCTTAAAAAAAAAATAATAAATGTAAGGAATAAATACCAAGTTTTTACCTCAATTTTTTTAAGAGTATTAAAAAGTTGGCAGTTTTTTTGTTTTGTGGCATTTGCCTCTTGTTGCATGTTTAATTAGTCGGTTGTTTATAGCTTTATGCAGTTGTTTTTTATAAATCATTGTTGCGGCTCTCATTTGGTTTTCAACTCTTTTTTTCGTTCGTTTATTTGTTTTTTCTTTGTTTGTTGTTAATTTATTAATGCTGCATGATATGCCGTTAAGCTGACGTTTAATTAATTCTATTAATTTTTTAATTATGCACGCGAAAAAAATAAAAATAATAAACTACAAAACGTTGAAAATTAATCGAAGTTTTTGTGTTCATATAAAAGTATTTAAATGTAAATGCCCGACAAAACAGTTATGTGAAATCAAATATTTATTAATAATAAAATAAAGCAGTGAAACTTTTTGTGTTTATTTTTTTTTTTTTTTTGTTGGTCAAACTAAAAAGAGATTAAAAGGAACTTTAAAGAGCTTTAAGGCAGTTTAGTTTTTAAAGGGGAAATCAAAAGTCAGGTTAATTAAACTTAGTCTGTAACTTATGATTTCTTTTTTATACAATCGAGTTAAACTATATCGATTTCTAATTGTTTTCTGCTTAACAGACTAATTTTAAGATTCATCCTTTCCACATATCCTGCATATCCAATTCCCGTCTGTAGATTATGAAACTGTCCACAACTGTTAGCTGGGAAATGGCAAAGGTTAATGCTCCATTGGACAGTTGTCGTCTATGCGTTATGTCTCATCCAATGCAACCAATGTCGACGCCATCATCATCAGCATTTGCTGGTGTGTGTGTGCGTGTGTGTGTGTGTGTGTGTGGCATATGACAAAGTTTAAGTGCTGGTAAATCCATAGATTTCATGCTGGCAGCCGGCAAACATGGCCACATATTGTGCGAGACAAGCAGCAACAACAACAGCAACAACGACAAGCAAACAGAGGTGTTGGTAATGTGCTGCAAACAGCAACAACAACAACAACAACAACAACAACAATAACAATTGTTGCAACAATAGTATCGCATTTCAATGTTTTTAGTGCGGCATAAAAACAAAAGCAAAAGCCGCATTCAAACTGCGAACTACGAACAACCGACAACAACTGACAACAACAACAACTGACAACAACAAACACTAACAACGTTACTTTGGGGCACAGACTGCAAAAGTTTTTATGCTACAACCCGCAGATACTTGCCCCCTCCCCCTCCCCCGCCCCCTCTCCTTGTGGCGTCACCCTGTGCTGGCTGCACGTAATTTTGTTGTGTCGCGTCGCAAATATGTTGCCCATGAAAGCCATCGAACCACCCTCGCTACCCCGCGCCCTGTCATATGCTAAGCTGCTACCTTGGCATTATGCAAGGCGCCATTGCCGTCGCACTTGTCACTTTAACCTTGCACGGCCTGTCGACGGACGCACCACCCACCCACCCACCCACACACACACACACACACATACACAGCCAAGCCACTGAAAATTTGCGCAAAGCGGCATGGAAAATGAAAAGAAAAGCCATAAAACCAAAGACGACGCGCAAAGCCAGAAAAAAAAACACATAATGCAAGACAAGCTAAAAGTTCTTTGTGCAACGCACTTTGAATACCCTATACTTTTATCGAGTGCTTGTGCAATTTAAATTTAAAATTAAATACTCTTTTAAACAAACCTTTTTTTAGAAAACCTTGAATGTAAATATTTTAAGCCTGTAGAAATCCTGTATGAAATTTATAAGTAATAGATAGATTTAGATACATTTAAAGTATCATAATTAAGTTATTATTATTATTTCCATTGACATTATTTTTATCTTATAGAGACTTTCACTAGCTGAAATACCCTCACTTTGTAGAGCATTGCGACCGAAACGAGCGTAAATATGCCTGTCATCATTTTGACATCAACATGGCTGTCGGCGGCGTCGTCGTCGCCCGGACTGCAGCAGAAGCTTTTGGCTTGGGTTGGGTTCAGTTGAGCGGGCCATTACCATAACTATAATGCATATTTCAGCATCGGCATCGGCATTGGTAGCGGCATTGGCAGTGGCAACGAGCCACGTCTAAGGCCCCGTCATCATCATCATCATCATCATCAACGGCAACGATGATGCCGTCGTCATCGTCATGTGGAAAATCCCCGGTATCACTTTCGCTTATGCCATGTTGACAATCTCGGTTTCAATGTGTGCCCAGTAGTAGCCCCAACCCCAACCCCTCCCCCTCCCCTTCCCCCAGCTGTACTTAGTTATCTGGAAAGCATGCCTGGGCATATATTTATGCCTTGTAATGAACGGCGAGGTTTTAGCATAAAAGTTTATTGAACTAGAACCACGAGGTAAACACACGTAGACTGAACCCCTATTGGCCTGGCCGAAAGCGTAACGACACTCTTATCGCCTGTTTATAGATAAATTGAGGCAATTTTTGGACAGCAAAAACTACTTTACAGGGTATGCAAAGGGGAAATCCCACTTTAAAAACATAAGTTGTGATTAGTAACTAGTAAGTGTAACTTATGGTTATACTAAAAGCTAATCTTTAGTTATCTATATTAGTTATTATAAATTCGAGCCATATGTGATTGATGACATCAGTGAATTGTGGACAACTCACTCGGGAGGAGGCGCCAATTCCTCCACCTTTTCCACCTTCCGCTTTCCCCCCAATCGATTTTGGCCAATTTGAGCAACTGCGAGTTCGCTCGTGTTCGTAATCCACGTGGATTATGTCAAAATTGGTATATCATAAAAACGTCGCGTACGTGAGCAGCATTCACAAAATATGACAGAGCGAGAGAGAGAGGTGTGTGTAAGAGAGAGAGGGAGAGAGAAAGTGTGCAAAACCCGATCCCTAAAGCGAAACCGAAGCCATTAACTTTGCCTTTTGGCGCTGGCTGACACTCCAACCTTTTGACCAAGTGATTAATTTGTATGCGCCGGGCGCTGACTTTTGCGGTCTCGGGACAAAGGCCAAAAGTGTTTGGCATGTAACGGAAATGCGCGCCCGGGGACCGTCCGTCCATCCGTCCGTCCGTCCAGACAGTACGGCAGATGTGCCCCGCTTTGAATATGCAACTATAGCAAGGGACAAGGGACAAGGGACAAGGGGGCGTGGCACAACATAAAGTTTTCGCCTTTGGCTTACGGATTTCGCCAGCGAAGTTTGGGCCGACTTGCTGGCTTATGGCCAACAACTTGTAAAGCGGCACAAAAACTTCAAATACGTTTTCTTCGCTTCGCTTTTCTTTTCTTTTTTTTGCTTAATTCCTGCAAAGTGCGAAATAAAATTCATGACGCGACAATTGGTACAGAAAAAAAAATGAAAATAAAAGAAAATCTCACATCCCTTTCGGGCGCGGTTCGTGTCAAGATTTCATTAAACTTTCTGTAAGACAGCAAAGCTTGACCAATCTATAACCGACAAGGAAGGACAAGAAGGACCCGAAAAAAACAAAACTTGGCTCATTAATTGAGTTGCTCGCTCTATTAGGCAAAAAAGGAGCAGAGGAAAAGCAAAAAGCATTTGCCATAAATATAAATACTGCACAGGGAGGAAACTTGCGGGTAAGTCAAATTTGCATATTCTAATGAGTTTAAGTTGAAGATGGAATATATTAACGTTGTTAATTCATTTTTCTACAACAATTTTCATATAAAAAGTGAGTATGAAATTATTATATAGATTATAAATTAAGAAAAACAAATGTTTTTTTACAGCTACTTTAACTTTTCTTCTTTTAAAATATATCCTCTTCAAATTATAATACGCCCCAAAAGCAGCCTTCAGTCAGAGTTTCTACGAGTTTCCTTGAAGGAAAAAGTGTTTCCTATTTCAATTTCGTACATCAGCCATTTGAAAATGAACTGTATCTGTAACTGTATCTGTTTGTGTGTATTTGTATCTTTGGCTGTAACTGTAACTGTAACTGTAGCGACTGCGGCTGTATCCTTTTCTTTTTATTGTATTACCGCGAGTGTTATGCTAATTTCCGTAGCCAAGCCAAGCCAGCAGGAGTCTGTGGATTCTGCTCCTTGGCCCGTTACGTCGGCTTTGTCGTCGTCGTCGTCGTCGTCGCAAAGTTCTGGGCCGGAAATGAAATTTAAGTGAATTTGCATTGGAATTCGATTAAATCGTTTATGCAAACATTTCGTTTCATTTCATTTGCGGGTTTTGCGCTTGTGTAACTGTAAACAGGGCCATGTGAATGTGCGAATCCTTTTTGCCTAACGCCAAATTGCGGCCATGTCTCGACTCTGCTACCCATTTCCCCCACTCCCCCACTCTTCCGCTTTTCCGCTTTTCCGGTTCACATCGCCAGCTACAACTGACGCTCATTTTGCGCCATTTGATTTTCCTCAAACGTCGTCGTCGTTCTCTGCAGCTCTTGCGGCGAGGCGAAATTACATTGGAAAGCCTCGAGAGTTGATTTTGGCATTCATCTAATTTACATAATGCTCATATGTTTGCCTGTTCTGCGAGTTCAGCGAGTTCAGCACATTAAACGCTCTGGAAATGTATCTTAGGGCTTGTTATTTATGAATTAATTTCATTTCCCACATAAATGCATCAAGGTAATCGAGTAGACAGCGTCTTATCTCTCCCTCTCCCTCTCCCTTTCTCTCTTATCATCTGCATAAAAATATGAAATTGTATCCTTAGAAACGACATAAAAATTGAAGATTGATTGGCAGAGTTGTTAAAGGTAAGCATAAAATAAAAATTTGGCATGACAAAAGATTCCTTTGGGAATATAGAAGAAATAAAATAAACTCATTCAAGGTGAGTCTTCATCAATTGGATTTGAAAGAACGTCTATTCAAATCTTATATAGCTATCTCTTATTACCATTTAATTTATTTTTATTTGTTAGTTTTAAATTCCTTAAAGTTAGCTTTAAGTTTTAATAATACCAAAAAGGATGAACATTTTAATGATATTTCATTTTTAGTGCCCCCCATTTTGCCTGATGATCGGGCTAAAGGGCCACCCTGTGTGGCAACCCTGTTTGGCAATCGTATAATTCACAGCATTGCCTGCGTTTGCGTAGCTTCTTTAAGCCTGGCCCGGAGTTTTATCTAAGCCCCAAATGGCATTCAAATGCAAACCGCATGAGTCGCATAAGGATGCACCGAAGGATGCAGCAATAAGCTGTGACTGTGGCACTGCCA
This sequence comes from Drosophila lacertosa, assembly GCA_004143845.1. Taxonomy (NCBI): domain Eukaryota; kingdom Metazoa; phylum Arthropoda; class Insecta; order Diptera; family Drosophilidae; genus Drosophila; species Drosophila lacertosa. Next base: position 219,796 of record SCDZ01000115.1, read on the forward strand.
GTGTGGCACTGTGGCACTGTGGCCATGTGGCAGTAACCGACTGCGGTCATACATTGTCTCTGCCTTCCATTTGCCACAATGAGCTACCGAAAATGGAGCCGGGCCCCATGGGAAAATGTCTGTTTTATTGCGGTCCAGGAAACAGTTCATAAATAAGCATATGCATGTGAGTCTATCACTGTGTGTGTGTGCTAGTGTGTGTGTCTGATGCATGTATGCAAAATTCTATTTATATCAGCATAACTCGGTTTGCTCCAAAAATAATGGAAATGATATTACAATTGCATTCAGTCTATTTGTGTTTGGCTTTTTGCTTGCGATGCGAATTCGAATACAAACTTTGTTTGTCTTCTCACAAAATGTCGCATAAAAGCTTTGCAAATCCAATAAGAACCTTGTTGCATATTGTTTGGGCGCACATTAAATATTTAAGCGCAATTGGAAAACCCTATTAACACCGTCCGAGAAAAGTTTGCGTTCACTTATAAATCATCCGAATTGAAATCACAAGACAAAACTTATCCATTATCAACATTAGCGAACAAAAGTTTTCGCCCACCCAAAATTTAACATTCTTCAACTTTTACGCATTTTACAACAAATTTAACTTTAATTTGGTAATTTGGCAAAAAAACGCTCGCGGCTAAGAAAACTGAAAGCGAATGAAACCGAATGAATATTCAATTTGTATTCACTGCTTAAAGTTGAAAACTCAATAATTGAAAAAGCTTCAACTTTGCAGTTGATTTGCAGGCTGACTTCTAAATTTCAGAATAGGGTTTTAAATTAATATATGGCATATAAAGTATATATGATTAGCATAAAAATAGCTTTCGTATATATATTTCTCATACTCCCTTAAGCTGATCACTTTCATTGATTGAACCCCTGCTCTGACATTTGCCATGCTCTGAATTTCGCATCCATATTTTACAGGCCGTCGAAAATCAACCAATAGAAAAAGAAAGGAAGTCGGACTAAAAAACAGGACTAACGTGGAGCCCATAAATTTGCAACTGTGCCCCCGCTCATTTGCACAGAGGATTAAAGGGTCTCGTCGGGACTTGGCGCTCTCACCAATTTGTTATGCCTTTGCGTACGGCGGATTTGCTTTCCCAATTTTTCTCGATTTTCCTTCTTTTTTTTTGTTGTTGTGCTATTGTTGTTGTTGGTGTTGCTTGCAAAAGTGATTAATGCAAAAGTCGGCAGCCGCATCGGCATCGGCGACCGACAACAACAACAGCAACAACAAATTTGCCAACGCGAATGAAAAAGCCCGCAACGCCGGCATTTTTATTGAATTGCCAGCTTTGGAATGCGCCGGCCACTCCATTTACCTGCCCCCCCCCCTCCCCCTCCCTCCCCCTGTGGCTTAGACGCGAGTACAGTGAACTATGCTTTGACTACAGTTGCGCGGCTTAAAGCACGAAACAGCTGCAAAAGCCGCTTTGGGCAGCAAAAAGTATTCGCCAGGTGCAAAAGCAAACGTGTTAAAGCCAAATCTAAAAGAGGCGAGCAACGAATTCGAAATGTCCTTAAAGACTTCAAATAAAGTAGAATTCTTTTTCCTTTCCTAATCATTCAATTAAGAGAATATTCATATTCACAAATGAGTTTTATTTTTAGTTAAACTTTTTTAAGTTTAAGTTAATAAATTATTTGCTTTCAATAAATACGAAACGAGTGTGAGACAAAAAAAAGTGTCAAGAAAATCAGACAGTCAGCCAACCCCCGTTAGAGCCGGCACGCTTCTCTGGGCCCAGTTGGTTCGCCTTTGGGGGTAACTGGGCGGCTGGCAACGTGATTTCTATCAAGCCATCAAACTGGCAATGAGAGCTGAGTTCTGGCGCTGCTGGCTTAGCCAGAAGTCAGAGGACAAAGGACGAGTGTCAGTGACACCGAAGCAACCCCGCTCGGCATTCGGCATTATTGATGGTAATTTTAAAACGTGCCTACAACAACAATTTTACACATTTGCCGGATTTACAATTTCGTGTGGCTTTTGTTTTGCTTGCGTTCGATTGACGCTTATCTTAATGGACCAAACATATGGCCAGGCCAGGGGGAGCAAACGTGTTGATAATTTAAATAAGCTACTTTGAGCACTGTCGTCTGACATTGCGCATACGCAGCGTTCGCCTGTCGTCGCCGCGATAAGCCTTGGTAAATGTTTTTCGATTTTGTATTAATTTTGTGCCCAAATCCCAGCGAGATTTAGCCAGCGCACAGGGGAGGCGGCTTCATTGAAAATATATATTTGGAAATTCCATCGCTCCGGGAATTCGAAATGAATTCGCGTTGTGAGCATAAATTGGAAAAGCTTTGCTGCCAAAAAGTTTGGCTAAATAGGCTTGTTCAAGCCAGATTTTCTTTTCTTGACGGTCTGTACACATTTATTACTTATATTTTGAATCTGAAATAATTTAAAATAGATTAGAATAAAGCTTATTTCAAAGCCCCTGCGATTAAAGTTTTCTCTTTATCAGCCAATTGAGAACTCTTATGGATATTTTATTTAGGTTTCATAATCAACATAAACCAAGTTCTATAAACTGTAAAAAATATTTTCACTAGACTTGAGAGGTTGAAGTAAACTTCAAAGGAAAAGAAAACACATTTAAAAATATTCTATTTTAATAGAGCTTTCCAAAAGATAAATAGATATAAATATAAATAAAAAACTTTCTTGTTGAAGTCTTTTTTAGCCCAGGCTGTTAACGCGTCCTGCAAAATAAATTCGGTTCTCCATCATAACGAGAAAGATGAAAGGATGATTAACTCTAAAAATCTTTAGTTTGCCTTTTGCTGGTGACAAGTTTCCTGAAATAAAATATAAATATTTATATTAATTAACGATAAATTATATTATTTTTATTAACTTACTTTCGGATGCTGATGCCGTTGAGCCCTTTTCATTTATCTCAACGACAGTTGTCTGAATTATCTCCTCGATTGATATCTTGCCCCTATAGTCGGTTAGCTCAGTTAATTCGGCCCTTCTAAATAACGTCTTAATGCCCAGTTGTTGCAGTATGTGCTTATAGCCAGTTTTATATTGAAGCTTGAACTTGGGCAAGAAGATTTTAATGCGCTCTTTGATGCCCTGCAGATTCAGTTGGTTGCTGTCTATCTGGGCCAAGTTCTTAACCACATTATTGATGTCGTTTTGTTTGCGCGGCTGAATTACAAGCATGGAAACCATTACATCGGGAATTGGCAACTGGAGGACATTGGCGTCCAGTTGCTCTATATATTTCAGCCGGAATTTGCCAGTATGCGACATTGTGTCGACCTTGACAGTGCGCTGGTTTCCATAGAAGAACGCCTTTTTAGCCTTATTGAATTTGAAGGACCAACGTCTCTTGAATGACATCGCAGAGACTGTCATCAGCTGCGTGCCGGGCGGAATATGATCGACCACTTTGGTTATATGGGAGTCGGTGCGATCGGCTATCCAATTATTAATTCTGGACAGAGCAGCTGTGGTGTCCTTAAAGTCAATTTTTTCAATTGCATTGGCAAACAAAGTGGGTACTCTGTTGGCACTGATTATGCTAAGGTCCTTGGACACAAAGAACCGCAGATCTGTACCCACATACTTGTCATATGGAGTATCCATCAACTCGTCCCTCGATATCGAGCCCAACTGCAGAAACTTATTAATTTCAGCAGCTGTCTCGCCGCTCGACCACAAATATAACTGTAACAAGCCGTCCCTCAGCAACTCGGGCGCTATGATCACATTATCCTCTTTGGTCAGCTGCATGATTTTGGAAACCATAGACGTGGCCAGCTTATCGGCAGTTGCCAATCCGAAGATAGCCACAATCACAAGTGCTGGCAACGTGTTTTGCAGCTGCAACATTTTCTCAGAACTGCCTCAGAGAAAGGCCTTAAAGGTACTACCTGAAGATTAGATTAGCGATGCTTTACTAACTTATTTTTGCACGCTATTTATTTAATCGTTCTGCTTGACAATTAAAAACAGTTCCGTTACGAACTAGTTCACAAACTCAGTTGAAGCTATTAATGCGACCCGCAAAATAGATTCTCCTGTCGAATATGATAAGGAATATAAAGGGACGGTAAACTTTAAACATCACTGTAGAAGTAGGTTCCTCAGTTTTGGCTGAAATTCAAATCCATATATACATATATTATCAAGTAATTTAATTTATGTTTATTTCTATACAAACCGGCGACTGCTGCAAATGATGTGCCATCCTCGTTCAGCTGAAAGAGAGTTGTCTGCAGAATATCATCGATCTTCAGCTTGCCTTTGAAGGCAGTCAGACCGCCCAGGTCGGCATTTTCAAACATCAGCCTTACGCCCAGCTTCAGTAGGATTGACTTGAAGCTTAGACTAAATCTAACTTTGAACTTTGGCATTACAATGCGAACTTTCCTTTTGAACCCATACATTTTTAGTATGTCCGTATCGATGTTAGCCAAGTTCTTCACGGCCTTATCAATACCGTTTAGTTTTCTCGGCAGGATGACAACCATTGCGGGATTGTCTGTTTTGTTTGTCTGTATCTGGACGATATCGGCATCCAGTTCCTTCAGATATATCGTACGGTACATGCCAGTTTTGAACATCATGGGAACCCTAGTGATGCGAACTCCTTTCTTGTCCTTCACATAGAAGAAGCGTTTTTGCCCATCCTCGAAACTCTGTGCCCACATTTCGTTCATCGCAGTCGCACCCACAGTCAGGATACGCGCGTCCTTTGCAACTTTGGTAATAAAGTCAGTTATCTTGCTGTCCGTTTTGTTTGCTATCCAATTGTTTATGGCTTCCACAGATGTTTTATAGCGAAAATCAACCCGTTCAATATTATCGAACAAGCTGGGCACATATTTTTCGTTGTTTAACTCGATGTCCGTGGACACAAAGGATCGTATGTCCGTATAGGTATCCATTCCAATTGCACGCAGGTCTGAAGTTCCTATATTCGGCGTTAATTGTAGAAATGTGTGAATTTCTTTAGCCGTATTTCCCCTCGACCAAGCAAACACCTGCAACAAACAGAATCTCAGCAAGTCCGGCGATATCACAACATTATCCTCCTTTGTGTGTTGCAGGATCCGCGACACAATGGACGGCATTGCCTTTGTGGCGAACACAGGTCCGATTGCCACGATCACAATCAGCAGCCACTCGAATTTGACCATTTTTTTAGACTGATCTTGGCCGGGTTATTCATTTTGGTAAAATTCCATTTGTTATGCTTCTTTAATTTCATTAGTTCTTCATTTTCACGCTTATTAAATTAACCCGAGGGGTTCTTTATCGATTTGAAGTCTAACCTGTTCCCAATATTAAATATATTTTTAATTATAAATTGAAACAATTTTAAACTGCCTGAGAGAAATAATTGCTCATCTGAAAATCGTTTTCATTATCAAAGTTAAATCGAATGCCAAGGATGCCACATTGCAAGGACCCAGCGCATATGTGCAGCTTAAGCGTATTAGGGCCAAAGGACGCAGGATAACAAAAGGCAAAAGAGCAAAAATCAAATCAATTTTAATTTAGAAAACAAGCAAAAATGCCAAGGCAAGCGAAATGTTGGGGCAAACAGCACAACAACAAACAACACGGGCGCAACAACTTCAAATGCCAACCCTTCGAATGTCTTGCAGGAGCAAGGAAAGGAAGAAAAGGAAGGCAGAAAGGAGCCAACCCCCAGATGAGAACCGGGCAAGGCAAACAGTGTGCTTAGCATATGCGCATAAATCTCAGAATGGTCGCCGCACAGGGCGGGAAAGGGGGGAAAGGGGGGAAGGAGGCGGGGGCCACCCCAATGAAAGAGAAAAAAAAAACTGGGGCGATTCGCCCGATTCGGTCGCTGTCTGCTTCTTCAAGACGACAGCACAATCTAATAAAATGGCTAAACGCTTCAATGACAATTCGAGCATGTAAAGTACGCATAGTGGAACGGGGGCCCAGCCAGAGAAAAGAACGGTAAATACATGTTGCATGTGGCGCTTAGCCGTGTCGTACAAGCGCCATCAGACGGAATTCCCTGCCCTAGCCCCATCTCCTCTCCCATCTTCCCAACCCTGGTCCAGTTCCAGCCCCAGCAAAAGTAGGCAATAATCGTAAGTGAAACTGCGTTCGCTTGTCGGCCAAGCGGATTAAGGCGGGGCTCCGGTCAGCCACCAGCTGCTGAGCTGACTCCCCCATTTCCCCCCCCCCCCCCCCCCCCCCCCCCCCCCCCCCCCCCCCCCCCCCCTTTCTTATTTCGGCTTTTTTTGTGGTGGGGGGTTTTTTGCATGTTCCCCAAATAGGGGATGGGGGATGAACAAGGAGGAGTGTACATGCATAAGCAGCTAGCGAGATCTAAGTTACTGCAAATGTGCGTGTTGGTTTGTCTAGGAAAAGGACATTCAGGACTTTATAAGAAATAACTCAAAAGATGGAGTAAAAATAATTTTGTTTTAATCATGAAATTGATTTTACATTTTTAATTCCATTTACAAGTTTTGGCAAATTTTGCGGTGCGACTTTAAGACTTGTGGCTGGAAAGTTTCGGGCAACATGCAAACTTCAATCAACACCAGCAAATATCAAGCTAGGAAACCGCCAGACAAACTTAACTGACGAACTGTCCCGCATTGTGTAATTTTTCAACTTGAGACAAGAAAAACAAAAAAAAAAGAAGAAACTTTTTTGTGACTTCTTATCGTTTTTTCGGTTCCTTTGGTCGTTCATTGTTTTATTTACCTGGCCGTCAACTGTGTGTGTGTATATAGGTGTGTGTGTGCTTATTTATATCGCATGATTGAATCTTGGCCAACAGGAACTTTTTCTATTAACTTTAATGCCAGCAGAGACCAGAAGCAACCAGCAGCAGCAACTATGTGGCTAGAAGGCAACAACTGTCTGCTTTGGCGGGTTTTTGTCTGGCTTTGTCTAGGCAGCGTCCGCCTCACCTGCGAAGTGGTCGCCTCTTTAGCTCGTAAATGAACTCGATTTTATCGTCTTTACCCCCCTTCCTAAAACACACTCACCCAATGTGTATTGATTTCCAGCGACTTCCACTTGGCTGCTTCGACTTTCTCAAGTGGTTCCTCGTCCTCGGCATTACATTGTTTTTATGCCACGATTTTGGTTCGTCTGCTTGCGCTAATGAAAAAGTTCAAAAGTCAATGTTTTTTGACTTTTCATTTCGGTTCTTCAGAAGTTTCTTTCCCCTTGGCACTTTTTATGGCAATTTCAGTTTGAGTCCAGCGATTGTCCATTATTGATGACTTCGCAAGTCGCGAATAGCTCAGGAATAGTTCATTAATTCTCTCAAACCGAATCTCCTGCACCCTGCCAATTCCGATTGAAGCCTTAATTTATGGGATCATAAATTAGCTTAATTCTTTTTGCTAGTTGAAAATGCTAAAATCAAAGATTTCAGATAAGTTTTCTGTAACATATAATTTAAGTTAATGTATCTGCATTTATTTAAATAACCCAAATGACAATTGCTTTTTCTTGTTAAAGTGAAAACGTCTTCTGCAAACCAATCAAAAATGTCTTTAAAACACATTTTGGGGCACATTACACAAATTGCTCATTAAGTCCAATTACACACATAATTCTATCGCAATTGTATGTGTGTGCGGGTGTGTGTGTGTGGGTGTGTGTGTCTTTGGTTGTCTGCGAATGTAAAATATTGGCATTGTACGACATGCTCATTAATTATGCTGCATATTGCAGTTTATCAACACAATCGTCGAGTTGACAACATATTAAGCCTCCTTCCTAGACTCCTTTGAAGGACTCTCGCCTTGAATTGGTTGTACTTGCATTTAATTTATAACCCGAAAAGCCCAAAGTTATACATTTTAACAGGATATGAATAAAGTTGAAGACAATAAAAGCAAATAAAACAGACAGACAACAACTCGACAGGACGAACTCTGAGAGGACGACGGACGGATAAGGGAGGGAAAGGAAGGGGGGATGTGTATGAGATTCATTATCTAGCACAACATTTATAAGTGTATGGCAACTGTCTGTGGCACTGGCTGGAGAGTATGTGACTTCCTTCAACTGTCTCTCTCGCTCTCTCTCTCTGTTTTTCTCTTTCTCGTTGCGTCTCTTTCTCGGCATGCGTATGCGTATTTAATGAGCAGACGTGCGTGCCAGCTCAGCTAAGCCCAGCTGGGCGCATCCCCTCCTCGAAAAGCCGGAGCTGGAAAACGCAAGTGTTGGGTGCAAATACGTGAAAATGCCAAAATTAAACCAAAACTTTTCATGCTTCATCGCAGGAGCAGCAACAACAACAAGAAGAAGAAGAAGAAGAACGTGCACTTGGCCACTTTTGGTGACTACGTGCAAAAGTTTTTCATTTCCGCTTTGGCAAACATTAAAGCTGCCAGAACGAATTTACAACGAGCTGCAGTCACAGATACAAAGCTACAGATACAAAGATACAGATACAAAGATACACGCACGCCTGAAGCTGAACTAACTCAGCTGAAATGAGATAATCAGCGGCCGAAAGCGGAAATGAACAAACGCAAATATATCAAATGCAAAGCCGACAAGAAACAAACACAAATAAATAAAATAAATATATATATATATATACATATATACTATATATAATGTATATAATGTACGTACATGTTTATTATGTATTTTTGGCTTCTCTGGCAAACATTTTTTAATTGGCTAGAATTCTATTAAACTTCACTAAAAGATTTAACAATTCATTAAAATTTACTATATATTTGAATAAGTTTAAGTAATATATTCAATTAAAATATATTCCTATATTTATTGCAATTATCTTCTTCTTCTTTTATTTGAACAAGCAACCTGTTGATGTATCATTATTATGAAAAGACTTTGGATCGGATAACCAAGAGCCTGCCACTATTTGCAGTTAGCACCAAATCAGCGCAAGTTGAGCTAATCCCACAACAAACTTTGCCACTTGGCGCGCTCGAAATTAGCGCCTGCGACCCCCAATTAAAGTCGCAGAGTGGAGGAGGAGGAGGAGGAGAAGGGGGAAGAGGAAGAGCGGAACAAAGGCAACGTCGCGGCGCGTGTAAACAGTTGCCATTGGCCATAACTCTAAGCCAATAGTCAACATGAGAAAATAAAACAAAAACAAGGCCCAGACCAAGCACTTGACTTGGCCAAGGCTCCGTTCCTGGTTCCGCTCCTGGTTCTGGCTTTGGCTATGGCTTTGGTTTTGGCTATGGCTTGGGCGCATTCACGCCTTCGAATTTTCAACAATAGCAAAATGAAGCAAACGAAGCGACGAAGCCACTTTAAGCTCTGCAAATCCATAAAGCAAACAAAATGGTTTTCAAATAGAAACCGCGTTCCGGAGGCGAGCAGCCAAGGAGGCTTTTCAAGGCTGGTGGAAGAGAGAGCAGCCAAGCAGCCAGGACGTTGCCATTGTTACGGACATCGATAACACTGAGCCATATTTTCACAGCGGTTAGACCAAGAGGGAAAGCCAAAGAGTCTGTAGAGTGGAGCAAGGACCAAGGAATGGGAATGGGAAGGGGATGGGGAAGGGGAAGGCTCCCATCGGGTGTCAACATTGCCGGAGGCTGTCGCCTTTTGCCAGCAGTTTTGTTTGGCTCTGATTTTATTTTTGTTTTCTTTTATTGAATGCTCGCTGGCAGCTCTGCTAGAAAATTGAAAATTTTCCTACTAATCGCAATCGATATGCATTGCCAAATGTCACTCAGCTGGGGAAGTGCGGACAGGAGCGTGGTCGGGGATCTGTTTGAGTTCGATTGTGTAAACAAATAAATTGAAGAATGCTCAAAATTAAATAAATATTTGGCATTTTCAGCTGCAAATAAATTACAATAATGAATGACTTTGCCGGGCTTAGCGAGTGAGAAAGATAAATTACAATTGATTTAACAAATTAAGTTGTCACACAACAAATTTATAAAGCTATGTCAAGTGAGTCTTAAGATTTAACAACCAAATATATTTTAAAGAGCAGAATCGTATGACATAAAAACCTGTTTAAACCATAATCCTTCCCAGGATATTCACAAAGTAATTGCTGCTCTTTAAGGTCTGAAGTCGGAAGGCTCTTCAATTAAGACAATTGCATCGGCTGAGCCCCAAAAACGCACTCGAGGCGAATTTCGTGGCAGGGTGCACAAATTAAAATCGACACCCAATAACCAGGCCAGGCAGCAACAGCTACGCCGCATGCCGCATGCCGCATGCCACATGCGTCCATTTATTGCTTCGTGCCACATTCCGTGGCGCCCCTCCATCCCCCCCCACCTCCCCCCCCCCCCCCCTCGTCCTGTGTCCTGTGGCCCCCTCCCCCGCTGCCGCCATACTCGGGGGCCCCCCCGCCGAGCGCAGCTTTGGTTATTGCAAAAGTTCGCACAGGCGAAAGTGTTGCGCCCCGCCCACCGCCCCCGCCCCCTCTTTCGTACTGTGTCCTGTGTCCTTCTCCTCGATTGCAGCCATATTGGGTGGCAGCAAATTGGAGCGCAGTTTTTATTGAGTTATGTTTGCACGTGGGGGGCGTGGCAAAGGCTGCAGCGTCGACGCTGACTAGGCCAGAAATTAGGTTAAGCATTATAAATAATTTGATTAGCCTTAATTGGCGTGAACTTGCAGCAGCAGCAGCCAACGAGCCAGCTGCAAAGGTCGCTCGTCTTGAGGAGTCGTCGAAGGCTTTTTATGATTGACAGCCGGCGGAAAGGGAGGATGCGGCATGATGTGCCAGACGGAAATGATTATTATATAATTGAAATTGATAGGCGAGCGAGGAGGGCGGCTTGTTGGGAAGTTGCCACTTGTCTGGTTGTCTGCTTGCCAGCTTGCCAGCTTCAATTATTCATAAAAATCCCATTTAATTCCAATTAAAGATGCAAAAGCAGCTGCTCATCTAATGATAAGCTGACAATCGACCCCAAATGGGGCGACGAGTGGACAGCGGATGGGTCAGTCCTCGCAGCTATTGACTATTTACTCAAAGTCTACGTGTCCAAACGAGAATCGTGCTCAAGTTGAGATTTAAAGCTGTGTTCATTTCTCACGGAAGTTTTCTGTATATATATTTTTAGTCAGTAGTAGTGACTAGTTAATACCCTGTACAAGCTAGATTTTGACTTGGTATTCAAACTTTTAAAATGCTTTCCAAACCATTTCAAATATTAAGTCAATACACAAACCCTGTTCAGATTCTACAAATATATATCATAAAGCTAACTTGATTGCATTGTGTTTGCCGACTGATTTGGTCCTGAGCGTTGAGTTGGTGCTCTTCAATTGCGTATAAATAATCGAGTGTACGTATATTATTCAACTCTCGCTCTCTTTAAAGGACAAACAGCCGCGGGTTCGAGTCCCGCTTCGGGCATGGGTGTCTTTAACAAATGTGTTTGTCCCCTCTCCCCCTCGTCCCCTCCATCCTAACGTAATTCTGTATATCACAAAAATATTGTGCTATATATATACAAAGTTTGTAAATAAATAAATAATTGTATAAATGGAATAGTATGTAAATTAATGTTTGGTGATTATAATCATATTTAATAATGTAACCGGACAGAATTATATATGTATATAGAAGAGTTATATTTATAAGCAGAAACACACACCTCTTACACTTAAAATTAATATATAAATAATATATATAAGAAACTCTCTGCAACTTGTGAAGCAACTCAAACAAAAGTCAATCATCGTTCGTTGTGTTCTTCTTCAAGCGAGAAGAAAAGAGGGCACTAATTAATAATAATAATATAAAATAGTAATAATAAATAATAATAATATAAAATAATATATAGCAACAGTCAGCTGCTGTTTCAAGAATATATAAGAAGAGGAAGGTAAACAATATCAAAACCGGCATCGTCTTTCTCGGTCTCCTACGTCTCTCGTTGCTATGGTTCTGGATAGATGTAAAATAAAATATGGAATGGGCTTGATAATACTGGATATGGATACTGAAAAATTAACTGGACGGAGTATAAAGGACTAGTCTAGGAATATGTGGAAAAAATAATAAAAAAAAATAATTTATTGCATATTTTTTTTAGTATACAGAGAAGGTTTATTTTTATTAAATTTGAGTTCCATGTCAATTAAGCTAAAATGTTCAGCTTAAAAACTGATTCGCAAATGGACGAACTGAAACTCAAATGAACCGATAACCGAATTCGAATCAATGTGTGCCAGGGCGTGGTCAGGATTAGGCTGGGCAATGGGGAGGGGGCGTGGAGGAGGAGGAGGGGGGAGGCAATGCAAAGTGAAATTTGCACAATCCCGAATGGCGAGCGGCAAATGGAAAATGCAAAATGCAAAATGCAAAATGCAAAATTGTTGCCCGGCGCCAATTACAACACGGCGTGCGGAAATGTGCAAAAGTGCCGATTGTGGGCGTGCGGAAATGTGGGCGTGTGCAGGCTGCGGGCGACGAGATACGCACAAATTGAAAATGCAGTTGAAAATTTGTTAAGAGAGAAAGTTCGTTTCAATTAAATCAAATAGCCGACGGCAGCGGCAGGCGGTGGGAAAACGCAGTTAAGAAAATGCAGAAAAGCTTCCTAACAAATGGCAAACATTTTTCGCATTGATAACTAAATAAACTGACAACTGGCCGAACTGTCAGGCCGAGTGAATTGACTGAACAAATAAACTGCAAACAATGCCAAAAATCGTAGCTGACAACAAATCCCAATGACAAAATCAAGCAATTGCAATCGATATGCGACGCAGACACACGCACACACACACACACACAACACTCACACACACACACACACACATATAAGATAAATGCTCGTGTTTCGGTCTGCTGCCAGTTTGGAGATCTAAGTCAAATGGAGTTTGTGGGTTGGCTGCTGTTTGTTGTGTCTCGTGTCGAAGCACGACTTTAAACACGACACGACACGACTCACAAATTTCAAGCAAGCACGATCTTTCTTACCTTTCAGTTTACCTTGGCTTAACTATTATTTAAAGTCGTGTTAAGTCTTCGATTAATTTATTTGAACTCTAAATAGTATAACTATTTTTTTATTTTTATCAGGTAACTCTTTAGACAACACGAACACGCTCGTGCTTCTCGTGACACGACACGTGTCTATCTCTAGTTGCAAGCTGCGTTTGGACAGACACGCGACATGTTGCTGCTGTGTTCGTTCGTTGCTCTGTCGAAATGTCAATGCAATTGTCAATGTTGTTGTTGTTGTTGTTGTTGCTGCTGTTGTTTGCCGTATGCATCATCAATTTCGTGTGTCCAGCAGGGGGTTCCGGGTAGAGAGTCTGCCGCCCAGCTGCTGGCACTCTGCTTGATAGCAAACTGAAATGCAATAAGCGGAGCTGGAAAGCGGACTAGAATCAGCTAAGTAATTTAGAAATTTGAAAGCGCTTTAAAAAATAACTACAATCAACTTAAAAGTTACGTTTAATATTAAAATAAATATATAATACTTTTAATACCCTTTACAATTACTGATATGCCATCAACTAACTGACAAATTGTTTTTGAATATGTAAATTACTAACTGCTTTTCAGACTGCCCCTTTAAAAATAATTTGGAAAATCAGTCAAAACGAGAGCGGGTACCCGACCAGGCCAGAAAGAGGGCCAGACATAAGCCGCTTACAATCACAAAAAAAAAAAAAATAGAAGAATGCTGTTGGGTCCTGTTTGGGGGTCGCATTCCGAAAAATCGCACTCGAAACTCATTACAACAAAAGGTGCTTCATCAGCGCCCGCCTGGCAACAACAACAACAGCATCAACAACAACAACAACAACAACAGGCCCACTTAAGTCGGCATTGGTCGTCATAATCAACTCGCCGCCGCTGTCGAACACCTTCAACAGGCACAGGGAAACAGTGGCAAGAAGGGAAGGTCGGGGGAGGGAGGAAGGGAAGGGGGAAGACGGGAATGGGAGGGCAGCATTTCATTTGCAGCGCACTCGTAAAAAGTGAAAAGAACAATGGTGTGTCAAGGACCAACAGGGACTACGGCCAGGCTGCAAAATGCGGGTCCTTCCCCGCCCCCGACCCCGCCACGCCCCCTTGCAGTAGCTGCCCCAAGCGCATTCTGTGCCTGTCAGCCGCCGCCTCACAATGCTCAGGCACTTAAGCCATTGCTTTTTGATGCACCATCACCAACCACCCCCTCTGTCTGTGTGTGTGTTTGTGTGTGTGTTTGTGTCCTGTTCCAGTTTCCGGTGTGTGTCACAGGATTTTTTCTCATTTTGCGTCGACGAGAGTTCAGCGTGTCAGGGCGAAACCCATTTGCCTGTCTTCCACCAACCGTTTGCTGGTTGTCCTGGCCGTTGTCGGCGGCCTGGTCTCCTGGTCATGCAGACAGACCCGACAGCTAGCAATAATTCTGATACTGCCTCCGAGCAGGTAGCTTCTCCCTACAGCTGCACTCAACATTCCACCCGCCGACGACGCTCTGGGCCTCTACTGACAATGATGGCGTTGACGTCATTGGCATTGACGTCGGGGCTGGCAGGCTGGCTTGGCTGGCGTTTGTCATTCATGTACATCCACCTGCCCGCTGCTCCTAAGTCTGACAGCGTCTGGGAGCAGCCATAGCCCATTATTTATGCTTTTAAGGCACAACGGAGATTGTTTGCAGTCTCAGACGCAGTTGGCCCCCTCGGCACAGGTGTCGCCTGTCGCCTGTCGCTCCCTCGGCTCCATTTCTAGGGGGTATTACGTGTGCAGCCAGATTGGCAACAAAACCAAATAGCAAACATCTTCAATTTGCAGTTGTCGTACATTTTAATTGTTATCGTTATGCGTCTGTTGTTCCCGACGACACTCGATAATTGTTATTTCGGTGGGGCTTCAATTTCAAATCGAGTCTAGTTGAATTACCTACATATCTTAACTATTCCTAATAATTCCCAACTGCTTTATTTACGCTTGCTTAAACTTGGTTTCAAACCCAAACAATTTAGCAAGGACACATGAGGTTGTTGTCTAAGTATTTAATACAAGTGTATACTTAATATTACTCAATTTTAAATAGAAGTTGAGACTTAAAAATCGCATCAGATTTAAAGATGAATCGCTTTATTATCTTTGGTTAGCCAAACAACCCTTCACTTGAATTAACGGGGTGTGGGTGTTAGGAGTGGGCGTAACCTGCGGAACGCCCAGCAGTGACCAAAATTACAAATAGCGGTTATTATGAAGCCATAATTTATGCAAATACGTTTGCGGGGGAGTTGCCGTCGGGTTTAGTTGCTTGACGCAAACCAGCTCTAATTGTTTGATTAATGGTTTGGTAAAAACAGAGGCACGTGCTTTCAAGTAACAAACTACGCAATTGAAGTGCGGTCGCCAACCCTTAGCTGACCTAAGGGGTAAGGGGTAAGGGGTGTAGATTGTAAAGTACAAATATTGTTTCAATTGGGAAAGTTGCGCACACACAAAATTTGTAGCTGGCGGGCACAGACAGGCGCAACAAACTATCCAACTATGCAGCCATATATATCCATAGATATATAGATTGGTGTATACCCCACACACACGTAGCCATATGATATGATGTGTGCATATACATATATATATATTGTGTATTTACATAGATGCATATATCATGTAACCCCACCCACCCCTCCCCCTCGCTGCAGCCCAACATCAACTCAACTGTAGGTTTCGTGAGTTGTTTGCTGTTTGTTTTTCATGTTTTTCATGTTTATGCGAAAAACTTTGCCAAGCTTTTCCCGTGCGCGCATCGCGCCTTCGAGGCATATTTTCGTTCTATGTCTTCCGCTGGGCTGGCATGTGGAGCAGGGGATTGGCGGAGGAGCCGTGTTGGGAGCTGTGCCAGCAGAGTTCTTGGCGGGATTGCATTGTTTGCCTTTTGGCTTCAGCCGCCGTGGCGCTGTTTGCATTCTGGTTTATGCTTCTAGTTTTTTATGCAATTTTTATGCGGCTGGCGCATCCATTGGCCATATTAAAAGATTTACATAGTTAAGCTCTTAAAATTGCGAGCAAATGGCGCCATATTTTGTGATTATGGCATAAACCGAGTGGCCAGCACGGGCTTAAGTTATGGCCACAAATCGCTTGGTCAGTAAGCAACAAATCAACACAATATCTAAACTGAGCTACAATCAAATTTGGCTTTAACGAACTTACCAAAAAAAGTCAATCAAACTTATTAAATAAATAAATATATATACAAAATATTTAAAATTAAAATTTAAAAACTATTTTCTTTTTATCATACCAATCTTTTTACTATATGTTAGCTTCACTGTACTCTGCCACCCTTAAGAATTACGATTGCACTCAGCATTTCTTAGGCAATCGTCTAAAGACAGACAAAAGTTGAGCAAGTTTTCATTTTTTTGTGCCCCATTCGCAATAAAAGTAAAGATAAGATAAGATAAAGTTCGGCGCAAAAAGTGTATGCAGAAAATTGAAAACCCAATTGAAAGTTATTGAAATTGCACAATAATTTCTTCAATTGCATGCGCTATTGAATTTCTGTCATAAGTTTTCTCTGCTGTCCTTTGCTCAAGCATCCTTTGCTTGGGCTGAACTGAGGTCCTTTCGTAGGGAACTTCTGTTTTGCTTTGCTGCATTGTGTGTGTGTAATTATGGGCAAAGAGCGATGGAAATTGTATTAAACTTTTGGAAGTATTCACCATTCCAAATTGTAATTAATAATAATGGAAAATTTACAATTCAATTGAGATTGGCCAAGGCTTAAGACTCATGAAAATTATGTAACAGCTGATTGAACTTTGACATTTTGGGGCTAAGTGGGTAATTATTAGTTGTCTGACGACAACAATAGAAATAATGGCAAGTATTATAAATTTTTAAATTGAATGTAGAGCAACTTTAACAAGCCAAATAATTTCACTTATATCATTCAAATTCATTTGCCCAACTTTGTGTCTGTTATTGACATTTTATGCATGATTTTCTTTCACTCAGTTTTTCACCCCGCCCGGAGATATGCCCCATGTCAAAAGATAAAAAAGAGAGCATTGAAGCTAACAAAAAAATGAACAAAGTATAAAAAACAAATTGTTGGGCTGCAAATGACGCGAGATGTCAACGTGAATTAAAATAATTGATTCGTTTTGAACGCAAGTTAAGCGTATCACAGAACGGAGCAAAAAAAAGTAACTCAATGGAGGGAAAAAGGGAAAGTGAAAGGGAAAGTTGTCAGCAGCAGAAGCTACTAATTTGAAGGGTTTCTGGGCAGAAGGAAGCAATAAATGTGCAATTAAAAAATTAAAGAGCTGCTCACTTGACGAACTTATTAGCCAAATGACCAATTTAAAGGAGTCGTTAGGGCCAAGGGTATTTTTTTTTCGTCCTGCGCCTTCCAAGAAATCAAAAAGAATTGCTGCGGGTAGCGGAGGGAGGGGAAAGGTTCCCAGTTTGAGTGTCTGTTTGTTCTTATCTGCGGCGCAATGTTGTGTAAATTGTCAAAATTATTAATTGCGGTCATTACTTTTGTTTCGTCCTGGCCCGATCCTTCGCCTCCTCCACGCCCCCTTCATGTTCTACACGCATAGCCTGGGGGCTTGTCTTTCGAAACTGCGGCTCCATTTTAATTAGCCAATAAATGCCGCTGTGAAAATTACGCCACAATGAGAATTAATGCCGCCTGTTAACCGTAAGCGATTTGTTATCGTTAAAAAAATATATATTTATATATATATATTCATATATATTTGCCTTGGTAAGTTGTTAAGCTGCCAAAAACTTTAGCTGCCGCCCTTTTGTATCTTTTGGGTTAATCGCTTTCTTGCCTGCCCTCCACACACCCAAAAGTATCTGCGCCCTTTTTATTAGCCAACATTAATATTTTTATAGTATTGCCCCCGCTCCTTTTCAGGGCAGCCCAAAAGGTGCCCAACTTTTGGTTGCGCCTCGTTAATAAAGACATAACTGCTGCCCAGCGGCTCCTATTGATAAGCCCAGGAATTGTCTGAATATTGCAAAACGTCAATTGACTGCCATAAAATATGTTCACTTTTTGGTGTGAGAAAAATAGATTGGAGATTGTCTTTAAATTTGAACTACAATTAATTTGAATTGTACTTTCTTAAAAATGTTTATTTGAACTAACAAAGAATTTTACAATTTTTATTTCTTTCAATGCCTGTTCATCTAAGCTTTAGTTTCTCTATAAGTTCATATATATTTTAAAATTTAATTAAAATATATATATAAGGTAGAAGTATGCCAAAATTTATCTTTTTACAAAGTTAAGTCCTAAAAATAAATGTAATCATTAACAAAGCTTACATAAAAACAACTTCACTTTTGGGTGGCAGAAAAATATATTGGAGATTGTCTACAAATTGGAACTACAATTAATTTGAATTGTTTAAGTAATTTATTCGACTTTCTTAAAAATGTTTAATTGAACTTAAGTAATTTATTCGACTTTCTTAAAAATGTTTAATTGAACTTACAAAGAATTTTATAATATTTATTTTTTTCAATCCCTGCTCATCTAAGCTTTAGTTTCTCTATAAGTTCATATATTTTAAAATTTAAGAAAAATTTATTTATAAGGTAAAAAATATATCTTTTCACAAAGTTAAGTCCTAAAAATAAATGTATTCATTAACAAAGCTCACATTAAAACAACTTTTGAGCCCCTTTGTAACTATAAAGTTAAATAAAACGTTTGCAGTAATAAGCAAACATAATCAATATTTGTATATTTATTCGATAGGAGTTTAAGAAAGTTTTTGAATTGCCAGACTTGATTTTTGTTGGCTCAGTTCGATAAGTCGCGACTCTCGAGTGTTATCAGCACATTAAGCCAAGCGGCACATTGCCTCAATTGCTTCCCGTTAGGCGCTCGGGGAGGGGCAGCAACGACAACAGTGGCAACAACAATTGAAGCACTTAATCAAAATAAATAAATCGGCAAATGCCGCCGCGCCAATGGCAATAAAGAAAATGGCAGTCAGCTGGAAAACTTGGATAAGTTGCAAGGAAATATATATATATACCGTAAGGACGAGGCGAATGCTTTAAAAGGAAATTTCAAACGGAAATTACCCAAATATCTGAGCTGCTATACAAATGCATATATCAGGCGATCCGATGCGAACTTACACGCAAGTAAAGTTAAGTAAAAGTAAAAGGAAAAGCGAATGCGAATGCGAATGGGAAAGCGAACGGGAATGCGTGTGGAAATGGGAAAACCCTTTTGGCAAGCGAGCATTATGCGATTTGCATATATAAATAAACTTTATCAAAAACATATTCATAGCGCCCGCACATTTACAATATGAGGAGACAACTCCATGGGTGGATGAAAGGGGGGGCAACAGCAACAAAACGATTTTCCACTTGACATGTGCTCAAGTGGCTGCCACTCGTTGTTGGAGGGAATAACGGGCTGTAGGATATTCAATCTGTTTTTTCCATTTAAACAATTTTCAAAACTTGTTTATAACTCAATTTTGCAAAATAAAACGAAATAACACTTAAATAAATAAACACAAAGCGCACAAACAGCCAAACCAAAAGTTGTGCACAAAATGAACAATTCCCCACTTTTTGGATGCTGTGTATGAGAGTGTGTGTGCGAGTGTGTGTGCGAGTGTGTGTGTGTGTGTGTGTTGTGTTGTGTTGCCAGTTCACACGCATGTAATACACAACAACAATCGCTTTGTTGTTGCAGCTCTTAACAGGCACGCGAAGAATCCTCCAAACGAAATGGATATATCAAGCGCTTTAGTCCTGTGCGCCAAAGGATACACAGCCAGACTGAAATTGCCAAATGGCATTTACCGAATGTGTGCCACAGTGTGTGTGTATGTGTGGAGTTGAGTGCCTGCCTGCCTGCCTGGAGGCAGGGGCGGAGGGGGCGTGGTGCCTGTAATTTCAGTCAGAGCACTGCACAAAACTTCTTAAAAGCCTCGCATCGAAATTTGTATTTAATTTTCAGCATTTCCTTTTTGCCAAACACGAAATTCAAATCTAAAATGTAAATTGAGACCATAATTAAATAACTTTTAACCCAGTTTACAATGTTGGGAATATATCCAATTGATATCCTTTATGTAGGCATTAATCAAAAGTAAGATCTTTAAATGTTTATATTTCTCTATAAGAAGTGCATTTAAGATAATCATAAAAAAAACTGCTTTAAACTTTTTCGACTTAAACCAAACGTTGGCTGTGGGGAAAATCTGTATAAAGATAGCGATTGAGTTTTCTCCCCTGAGCTAAAAATAGTTAAAAACAAGCTCGTTTGAGTGCAGCTCGTGCACTGATAAGCTGCAGCTTAGCTTGGCAATTGCTAATTAGCCTGGCTAACATCGCCTCTGTTCCTGCCCCTGCTGCCAAGAATTGTCATTGTTTTTCAGCAAGTTCTCCACTTGAGTGCCGCAATTTATGCATTTTCCATGGCATTAACGTTGAAAAGCGTCGCAAATGAAATGCCATTCAAATGTTGTGGCTCTGTTGGGCAATCTAACTGGGTTCGTTCCCTGGTTACTTGGTTGGTTAGTTGGTTACCTGGTTAGCTGGAGCCAAAGGTCATGCAAATTAGTGCAACAAGAGACGCAAATTTAACAGCTGCAACAACAATGCAAAACTTTTACTCAGCTCCAGACGCATTCAGCGTACTCGTAATCTTGGCAAAACTTATAAAAGTAACTAGATAATACAGCCAGTAGCTGGGCGAATGAATTTCCACCCTAAAGATAAAAAGGGGGCTGAATTGGGGGTTGGGAATAGAGTGAGACTTTTGGTATTTGGCATAGATGGTTTTAACTTGCAAGCAGAATACTAATAAGATAATTAGCAGACTAATATGGAAATAAAAATGTTTGCTTCTTTGGACATTATTTAAAGGAATGTAAATTGGATTTTAACTTGGAATAGGCGGGATGTTTAAATACAATTTTATATTATTTATTTTATTTACATAACTGTTTGCTTATAGGCTTTTTGATAAAATTATAGTATATACTTAGTTCAGTTCTGTTGCTAAATATGTCATCAAATACTTCAACTGTTCTTAATGGTAACTGAGCCAAATGAGTTCTCGGCTAATTGGGGTCAATAAATTCGGGCCAGCTAATTGGAGGCATATTAGTAAGGGGAAAAAATATCAGAGGACACGTGTCACACGCACAAATTAACCTTCGAGTTGGCCCCGAGATCGAAACGTTAAAATAATTAATAAGCAAATTAATATATAATAAGGACAAATGGTGAGCCAATATTTAAGCAAATATTGAGAAGATGGCAGCGCTCAAATTACGACATCAATGTCCTGCCACACACACACACACTCACACGCACACATATAAGAATGCGTATGTGTGCCCATTCAAATGCCATCATTATCGTGCTCATCATCGTTTACATGGCAAGTGCCCAGCATCAAGTCGAAGGACGCATGCCACAGCGGCTGCTGCTGTTGCTGCTTCATTATCCTTATTACTCCTTTCGACTGCCGGCAACAGTTCCTGCTGCTGCTGCTACATCTCCAGTGTTGCGTTATTGTTTCCATTTTGATTTATGTCCGCCCGACTCTCAGCCAGAGTCTGCTCCATGGCTGTCCCCACATTCCCCGCAGCTGCTCGTCTACAATTTTAACGTTGTTAACCAAATTGCATAAATTAAGTGCGTTCGTTTGCTTGAGTGGCGCCGGCTTCGCATAGCTCCACTAGCTGCAGACTCCCAGTCTCATCCTCATCCTCATCTTCATCCTGCCTCGTGCCCGAAGCCATTCTTCAGTCATCTCGACTGCATTTGTGTTGCTAATGTGCGCACATTAGACGCACATGTTGCCACAGCTCGTAGCTTGGAGTCCGCCAGGGCTGCCAACTCGAGCGAAACAACTCTTCTTCTTCATCTTCTTCTTCTTCTCATTTGACTTGTTAGCATTTTCACTGCTAATTTGTTTTTGCCTTCAGCTGTGCAAAATGAAAAACTATATGTAGTTTTACAAATTATGCACCTCTCTTTTTTTATAAGTATTTTAATTGCCAAGCGAATTTCTGATTTCGCCCAGTTATAAACTTTTCCTAAATGCTGCAACATGTTGAAAAATATGTATAAAAATTTTCATTATGTTTTTAAAAGTCATTTTTCGATTACAGTTAAAAGAAATTATTTTTTTGTTATTCAACTTCAAGACTTATAAATGTTGTATAATTTTTTTAAATAAGTTGTGATTAAGGTATAATAATTGTGACATTCATAAGAAGGAACATTTTATATAATCATATAATCACAAATACTAATAATATAAATGGGAATAAATAAAAAATAAATCAACTTTTAAATAGCTAACTGATATTAAGTATAACTATGGCCCAACTATTTTGAAATCATGCTCCAAATTGTGTGGCCTGGTTTAAATAGAAAACTATTTATACGTATCATCCCCATATCATTTCGCAGCTTTAATTTAAGTGAGTTTATTTAACAACAAAAGCGGCTCAAATTGTAGACATTGTGCCATTTAAATAAATTTTTGCAAATATTTGCGCGAGTCTCACAAATTATTGCAAATTGCTCGCTCAATTTTCTTAATTATATTTGCGCTGACAATTTGAGCCACCGATTAGTTAGTGAGTAGCCAAATGGGTTCGTGGCTATAAAAGCGCCGCGTTCCAGCCAGAAGCATTGGAAAGCATTGCAATGAGTTCACGGTTCGTTTTGTTGTTGTGCGTGTTGAGCCTGACGCGGGCCGAAAAGGACGAGCCGAACGTGCGTCGCATTTTGAAGGAGCTGGAAGTGATACCAGATGTGCTCAAGGAACCGCCACAGGAGCTGCTCAAGGTGAGTCAAATAAATTGATACCAAAGATAAACCACTAATCGATGATTACAATTTCAGATGAGTTTTGAGAACGGCCTTGAGATCGAGGAGGGAAAAACTTACACGCCCACCGAGCTCAAGTTTAAGCCGAAGCTCGACTGGAATGCCGACGCGGAATCCTACTACACGATCATTATGATCTGTCCCGATGCGCCCAGTCGCGAGTATCCCATTTACCGCTCCTGGCTGCACTGGCTGGTCGTCAACGTGCCTGGCCAGGACGTGGCCAAGGGCGAGGCCATCTCCGAGTACTTTGGTCCGCTGCCGCCCAAGGACAGCGGCCTGCAGCGCTACGTGGCGCTGGTCTACAAACAGTCGGGCAAGCTGGAGTTCGAAGAGCCCAAACTGGAGCTGAAGAATGCCGAGGATCACAGCAACTTCGATGTGGACAAGTTCACGCAGAAGTACGAATTTAGCGCTCCCTGTGCAGCCAATGTTTTTGAGTCCAAGTGGGATGAGTTTGTGCCCGAGCTGATGAAAGTGCTCTACGATGTGAGCGAGTGAAGAAGCTGAGCAAGCTTGGAAAGTGCTAAAAATCAAATGGTGATGGGTTCCTAATAAATATATACTATAATACTAACTGTACTAACTATAAATAATAATGTTGTTTAATAAACTAGCTTAGTCTGAACTCTCTATTTGCATTTAATTTCATGTCAGCATATTCTGAGAATCTCCGAGAGAGGCTCGAGACTTTGTAAGCTAATTGCAGCCTAATTAAAATCGACGCAGGAAAATCGTTCAATGATAAATAAAATGCCTGCGCTGCACTTAACTTGCCTTGGAACCACTTCGCGATATCTTATTAATAGCTCGTAAATTCTCAGTTTTCAGCCTGTCAGTGGGAAAAGTTTCAGCTAAGAGCTTAAGCTACAGTCGCTTAATCGAAATTTAACTAACTTTTACTTACCCAGAGCTGCCGCAAATTCCTTCCTCTGCGTTTCGTGCCGCGCCACAAACAACAACATTGATTGACTTGCTACATTTTCAAAGTGCCACAAGAACAACAACAACAACAACGGGAACTATGCAGCAAAGCTATCGCTTTGCACTTGCAGAAAAGTCACTTAAACTTTGCAATCATGATAAGACGTAATGCTAGATTTCCATTTATATTTCCTCTGAGAAACCAACCCCGCCCAAGCCGCCGAACAAGTGTTAAAGGTGCAACGCCAACTGGGGGCTGTGTAATGCGAGAGTCAAGTGTTGTCGCCAGGACAACCCGTGGAAGGGGGGGGGGGGGAGAGGGGGAGAGTTGGGAGTTGGGTGGCCCACTCGAATAGTAACTAAACGCAGGGCACAAAGCGTTTTGTGGCAAACGGCAAATAACCTTAAGGTTAAGATTACAAGGTAATTTGATTCAATTCCACTGATAGGCGTGCCAAAAGCAACAACAAGCCGACTCAGAACTTGGGACACAGGACTTGTAGTCAGGGCTGCAGGCTGCGGGGCCAATTTCAATGGCAATGGCAATGGCAATTTCCCAGCTCTGGAGATGCCAATGTCAAGATAGCAATTGTTGCAGAATTGCCGCCGGCCCGAAAACCGTTTTCTTTTTTATAAGTATTTTGTTTAGCTTTCTTTTTTTGTTTATCAGTTTGTGTATAAATTTGCCTTTACTTTGACATATTTAGTGGCCTCCTTTGGCTGGGCGATAAGGCCAAAGGCAGCTCATGTGCAGCTCACAAGCTGCTAGTCCATTAAAACGCAATGTAAACACAATAACTAAGTCAATCTGAGTGCCAGCAAATATGGAGGTCCTGTAAGGATGAAGCCTTCACGTGTCTTAGAACTAAAGCTTAAGCTCAATTTATATAGGTCGAATATGTGGTTTAAAGAAATTAACTTAAGAAGTCAAGTTATTTGTTTCGACTGCAAGCTTATCGTAAAATAAATAACAATTGAATATAAATTAAAATTATTTACAAGTAAAAAATTAAATAAATCAAATGCAATTTATAACAGTTTTCGTAATCTTCTAATATGCCTTATAGCTTCAGTTCCTGTTTTCTTTCACACTTTCAGAAACAAAGCTTTGGCTTCGACCCACTTTAGGTGCTTACTACTAATTTCACGCTGGCCTGGGCACACTTTTCATACATTTTGAATGCTATGCTTTGAAGAGCAGAGCGCACATGGCGTATGAGTAATCTGCAGCTCAAGCTCAAGTCACAAATCCCACAGCAGCAGAGCTGTTGTAGTTGTAGCTCCCAGTGGCCTGTGTAAAAGTTGAGCAAGTTTCTTCTTATTATTTATCCCATGTGACAAATTTGCTGCAGCAGATTTTTGCCCCGCATAATAAATTATGCGTCGCACAGCAAGAAAAAAAGAAAAAAAATGTATTAAAAAGAAAAGAAAAACTTTCGGCTCTGGCGAAAGTTTTTTGCACGTTTTAATTTAATAATCGTCGCAGTCGTTAAGTTGACGCAAAGTTTGAACTCCCCGCAGACAGTTCTTGATAGTTGGCTGCATTTACATTCGCTTAATAGCCGCCTGATGAGTAGGCTTTTAATTGTTGGAGCGGACAGTGGGAGGAAAAGGCGAACTTCATTTGAATAAGTAAAGAGCCGACACACTTGTTGGCCCCTGCATTATTTATTGTTCGAATCAATGACTGTGACACTTGGAAGCGTTCAATATGCGAAACTTGCACTTGCATATTGAATAACATTTCAAATGCATGGCTGACAAACCAAGCAAATGACAGGACAGGACAGGACAGCACAGCACAGGAAGCAACGGCAATCGCAATGGCAATGGCAATGGCAATGGCAACGGCAGCTGGACGTGAGGATGCTGCAACCAACGCAGTCAGTGGTGCCACTGCTGACGTTGTCGTTTCTGTCACACAGTTAAAATGTGATAAATTCCATTAAGTGACAGCCGTACTCACACACACACACACACACACACACACATTCGCACAGTTGGAGCAGCAAGAAGTCCATTTTGTGGGCTCAAATCAAAATGTACACACACACACACACACACACACAGAGAGAGAGACACATACACCCGCACAAATTCTAAACATCAACTTGAAACTTCATGTTCACATTGAAAGCCAAACTGCCACCAACAGACATTTGAACGCATCGCATATTGAAATTGTAATTTGATTTCTGCCTTTTGCCACCAACAACATCAACAACGACAACAACGACAACAACGACAACAATAGCAATAACAACATATCTTCAACTGTCTCTTTCACTCACTGTGCAATGGAGTTTTCAATGTTTTAGCCAACAAATAGACCAAATCTGAATGCCACTTAATCAACAATTTAAATATATTTTTATATATTTTTTATGTATTTTTATTCATACCCTTTTCTAATTATCTGCTCTTTGAAACTTAAATCATTAGCTTAACGCATTTAGCCTCGCTTAAAGCTGCACATTTCTTTTTAATTAAAGAGTAATTTATTATTTCATTAAAATGTACACATTTCAGCGCCATCTTAAATACGGAAGCTGGGCCCGACAATGGCCCCGACAACTGGCTGTCAGGCTCTAACTCCTTTTTTGGATCCGGCAAACAGACAAAGCCTCGCGGCGCACTTAAATCATTATTTAATTTTAATTTTAAATGCGCTTTTTATCGGGCTGTGCGTTGCACATGCGAAACAAAGCGCCGGCAAATAAATAAAATAAAATGGCAAACTCATTACAAGGCAAGTGGCAAATGGACGCCAAGTGGCAACGTCACGGCAACAAGTCGGCAACGGGTTCGTCGACGCAACAATGCAACTGGCTGCACAGAGCGCACAACGAAAAAAAAAATTACAAAAAAAAACGAGTAAACGCTGAAAAAAATGGCCAACAATGCGCCGCTCAAAAGGCACAATGGTGGCCCAACACACGGCTGTGCCCCACTTGCCCCACCTGCCCCCAACTGCTTCCGCTGCTGCTCGGTTGGCTGCATTGTTCGGTGGCAGTGGCCAAGCGCCGGCGGCGACGTCGGCGTTGCCTCCACTGGGGCATTGATGCCAGGTGACAGCCGGGAAAAACTGCCAGCCAAGTGTGTATGTGTGTGCGTGTGCTCAAGTGTGTGTGTGTGTGTGTGTGTGTGTGCGTGTGCCGGCATACAATTTTCAGACCGCAACCAGCCATGTTTTGTAGCTAATTGCCCGCTATTTACATTTTAAATTGAAAAACTTAAAGTAGAGCTAAACTCTTTTCGATATAAGTCCAGCTAAACTTAGCTTTGAATTGAGTTCAAGTCACTTTATTAATATTTGCTTGGGTGTGTTTTATTAACATTATATAGACTCCTTTATGAACCTTTTGTGTAATTGAAGGTCATCCGTTTTTTTAACAAACATATGTTGAAGAAAATTAACTCGCGTTTTGTGTTTCCCATTTTCAAAATAGCCAACAGCTGGCAGAAATGTTTTTCCAATTTTCTACATATTTTCGCTACTCCCTTGTCATGCAGAGGCCTTAAAATATGCCCCTGTCAAAATGATCTATGTGGCTAATCAAACGCATAGCTGCAAAATAGAAAGTAGAATATGGCAAACATATTTATAAATATTGAAAAAAAAATAACAAACAAGCGAATGAAAAAAGTGAAAAAATAACGAAAACTGTAAAAAATGCGCAAACATTAAAAAGATTTAAGTAAATTTGTCTTGCTGCGTGTGGCCATCAATAACTTTGGCAGCATATTTGACTTCTGGGGCTGTAACGATATTTTTTTTGTTGGCTCTGCAACCCCGTTCAAGCTTATTACAGGGTGGGGATTGTGTTTTGGGGCTGGTTACTGTGGACGCACAAATCCAAAAAGTCAATGCAAGCCTTTCACAATGTTTTCCCTGCCAGGCAAAGCAGTCAAGCAGCTGCTACCCCACGAAATGCCACACCCACCCCACCCCCACACACACACACACACACACACACACACACACACACACAGACTGTGCACACTTTCGCCAGCTATCTGGTTAATGTTTGCTCTTGGCATAGCATTACAAACATTAGCTTTGGCTGCTCCATGCAAATATGCCGGCGACTTTGGCAGCTATTCTCAAATTGCCCGAAAAAGTATGCTACACTTTTTGCGCTGTGCACAGGACGAGGCGCTGGGCTGCTAATTTTGTGTTTCCTTTTCTTACACTTGCGCTCCGTGTAATTTTAAAATCGATACGCAGCAGAGCTCCCACCACGAAGGGGGGGGAGGGGGGGGGGGGGGGGGGGGGGGGTTGGCCTTTTTGTTTTCCCTTTTTTTGTGGGAAAAAAACGGGAAATGATTGGAAACGCGGCGACCACTCGAAGTATTGCCACAAAGACCGACTCAGCTACAGCAGCAGCAACTGGGCGTGGCATTCCTCTGTGTATGTGTGTGTGTGTGTGTGGGCGTTTTGTTGCGGTAAAAACAATTTCGAAAGTTGTCAATAAAAAGTAACTGCTTGAATATGGTGCGGGGCGCAAAAGGGGTTGTCAAATTGTTATGCACGGTTACTGCCAGCCATTTTCGCTTGCCTTCGCTTTGCCTTGTCAAATGCAGCCCACAACAACAACAACAGCAAATAATAAAATGACAAAGGATTGACATTTTTCAAGTGGCGCACAAATGACGAGAGCGCATTTCGTATGCATGAGCAGAAACGAGGCCTCGTCTTCGGTTTTCCTTCCAATTCTATTTATAGCCGACATTTGTGGCCGAGATTTTTTTTTAATCGATTGCTGGTATCAATATTAGTATAAAAAGCCACTTTAAAAGTATTTCTGAGGGGGTCAATTTATTTGTCAAAAATCATGCGAAATCTGAGAAAAAAAAAGACATGTAAACTTCCCAAGTCCATACAAAGTACTCCTCAAGGACTTCAAATTCCAATAACTTTGCCAAAACTAAAC
>SCDZ01000116.1:0-287209 GCA_004143845.1 Drosophila lacertosa
AAGTATGTTAAGTATGTTAAGTATGTTAAGTATGTTAAGTATGTTAAGTATGTTAAGTATGTTAAGTATGTTAAGTATGTTAAGTATGTAAAGTATGTTAAGTATGTTAAGTATATTGTCTGTTCATTTTCCCACTAGAAACGTTGTCTTATTTGTTTGGGCTGCTTAAATATTTATTATAAATTAATAATAATAAACAGCTCAACTTGAATTAATTTTCAAGTCAAAAAGTCTTCGTTATTTTCTCTGAGTGCATCAGCTGTGGCATTTGGTTGCTTGCGCTTTTGACTGCTGCGTTGCCACATCGCCTACGCCTTGTGCCACACATGCCTCATGCTTTATGCCTCGTAGCTCGTGTCCCGTGCTGCATGCCACATGCCGCATGCCGCCGCCTTTGGCACACACACACACACACACAGCAAATATTAACAAACACACCCACACACACACACACACTCAGTTAGAGCCCCGTGGCGGCGAAGTCGTCGTCGCATTTGATCCTCGCAGGATGCCATGTCATGTTTTCATTATGCTCATGTGTCTAAACAATTATCCTGCAGGCATAATTATGTCTGACGTTTATAAGCCTTGACACTTTCGGTTTTCGGTAACATGCCTAACGCATACACACACATACAAACACGCACACACACACACACACACACACACTCCATGGCAAGTCTTCAAAAAATTTGTGCCTATTGAAATAATTATAGCTAATTATCCCGCACGGGGCACAACTACTTCAATATACACACATATTTAATACACCCATTTGTATGCTTGCGCCTCGGACATGCCACGCCCCCACCACCCTGATCCGCCCCTTGTTCCGTTGAAATATTACGGGGCCTGGCCAAAACTTATTTTGGCGTAAAATTGAAAAATTCTTTGGACAGAAGGAATTAAGACCAAGCTGATGCTTTATGTGTGTGTTTTGCACTAAAATAGGGTATAACCATTAAGTTGACAGTTATGTAACACAATTATAAAATGTTTAATAGAGTATATAAAAATATTGTTTGTTTGTTATAAAGTAATAATTTAATAAGTAACAATAATATAACATATAAAAAATGGTATAATATCATTATAAGTTAAATATAAATGTTACATATTATATTCAATTATACATTTTATAAAATAAGTAAACCATATAATAAATAAACATATAATATTAAGAACTTAAACACTTACTTTTTGTATAAATTACGCAAGAAATTCACTATTTTTAAGTTGATAATCAACATTTTATTATATTTTATTAATTAGCTTTTTTTAATAGGCTAATTTTTAGGATCTAAGTGAACTGAGCTCCTGGTTAAATAATAATTATAAAACTTGTTAAAATACTTATTTTAGCAAAAGACAGAAATTTAAAAAAAAAAAAAAATAAATACATAAAAATAAAAGTTTTGTTTTCTTATAGATAGATTAAGATTTGTTTGAGTTAGTTATAAAATAAGAAATAACAAAATTTAATTATTATGTTTGCTTCAATGAGAATCAATCTATCTCTATATATCTATGCATCTATAAGTCTATTTATTTATCTTAAGATCTATTTATAGGCTTACTTTATGCCTTTTAATATCGTATAGGGTATTTGGTTTCCAGCTAAGTTATTTTATTTAAAATGATTTCTCTTTATCTTTGCCTCTGTCCACTTGTATTGGCTACTGGCTCAAGCTGGCCTCAGTTTGCCTGAGCTTCAGTTTCAGTTTCAGTTTCAGCTTCAGCTGCTGCTTACCGTTATTTTATTATGCAAGAAACAAAAGTTTCATTTGTTTGCAGCGCTTCTCGTTCGGCCAAGAACCATCAATCATTCGCCGTGTTGTGCGACGTCTTTCAGGACGACGACAAACAGGCGAAGGAACCAGGCGACTGGGTTTGGGGGAGGGGGGCGTGGGGGGGGGGGGGGTGGCTCTGTGGGCGGCTGTGTGAAAAAAAATGTTTCATTTTCACACACTAAACAAATTGCATGCCGCAGCTGCGTGGCCAAAAGGGGAATGCAGGAGAAAGGGAGGAGGGCGGTGGGAGGGGAAGGAGGAGAATTTCCGAGTGAAGTAAAGTGTCGTGGCTGCTTGCCACTTGCCACTTGCCACGTGCCACGTGCTGCGTTTTGTGTCCCTGTTTCCCTGTTTTCCGCTTTCTACGTCAACCCGTCGCATTCCTTCAAGCCCGTCTGCTTCTTCTTCTTTCTCTTCTTCTGCTCCTTGGTCGTGGCCGGGCAAATAGTTTTCCTTTAATATGTTTCAACTCTTTCCCAACTTTCCCTTCTTCTTTTTCCTTGCCTTTTGTTTAAGGTCTTAAAGAAATATGAAGTCTTTTCTTATAAAAGTATTATTTATAATTTCCTATATTTTATTTCTTACATATTATTTTTATACATTTTCTATACTTTAAATTAAAATTATATAAATGAAAACTCTGTTCATAAAAGCATAAACTTTAAACGCTTTCGATCGTCTAAGGGTAACCCCTGAAAAAGACACTGCCATTGCAATGTTATTTGTCAGTAGGTTGAAAACCAGGCCAAATCTTTACATTATTCACTTTACACTCACTAGTATTCACTTCTATTCAGTTAAACGCATTCACCTTGTCAACATTTGACCTTCAGAGAGCGAGAGATATAGTGTAAGAGAGAGTAAATGAGTGAGAGAGGGAGAGGGAAAGAGGGGAAGAGGAAGGGCATCTGCTGCTGCTTTGAAGGGTTAAGCAATTTATTTTGCAACTAATAGCAGACTTGGCCCCAATACCAAGCCAATTCACAACCTGCCCCCGTCTGCTCGTCTGCTCGTCTCCTCTATTCCCCCCTCCAGCCCTTCTGTTTTGCCTCCCTTGCACCCTCGACACTTGAGTCATGCAACTGAAATTTATAGAGGCACATTAAACTTTTAAATGATAAATTGCTGAATATAATTTACGTAACGCCCCCTGCCACGCCCCCAAGCCCCTGCCCCACCCCCATTCTGTATAGTCAACCAAATGAGCGAACATTGGCAGCAGCTTTTAGGGGTGGGGGGGGGGGGGGGGGGGGGGGGGGGGGTAAGTGGGGGTTAAGGAGGTTCGCCAGTCAAGTTAATAACTCTTTCGCCTGCCGCTGCCTTTTTAGGGCCGTCTTTCTTCCACTATATGTGTGTGTGTGTTTGTGTGTGTGTCTTGTTATTGTTGCCAGCAGCCGGGCTTAACTGTTTAATATGCACGCAATGTCGGCGTAAATGTTTGTTGATTAGTGTGTCCCGAGTCCTTAGTTTTTAGTGGCTTTGGATGCCAAACAAAACTGTTCACTAGCGATGGCCGCGTGACACGAGACGACACGAGCACAAAATTAAAACATTTGTATGCAATACCTATATAGGCATTGTGGGCATTTTTAGTTCTTGGTTAAGTCAAGTTTTTAAATAAATATATATAAATATTATAATTAATAATATTAACTGGCCAACATTTATATATCATTATGATCACTGCAATTATATAAGCAAGTTATAGTTCTTTGTGACTCTTTAACCATTGATCATTGATAAGTATTCAATTAATATCACATGTCATTTATTTGTTTCATCTTATTGCTTTTTATTAAGTTTAATAACGGACCTATTATATTATATGCTATTATAATACAAATTGGAAGTTGAGAAGAGTTTTTGAAGGGTTTCGTTTTTATTTGTATTTACTTAACTTAAAAATAAATAAATAAAAGTGTTCCTCCATGATTTCAGCTATAATCACAAGCATAAATTAGCATTGACAGGTCAACAAGAATTTCGTTTCTAGACTGAAGTCACAGCAGCAACAAGAGTCAGACAAAAATATGGAATTAAATTTAATAACAATTCAGATCTCATAAATTGCAAATTGAAATACATTCTGAAAAGATTCTTCTGGTTAAGCCATTAAGGAAATGTCTGCCTGGTGGGGATTGCTGCCGAAGGCTTTACTTAGACCTACAATAAGAACTCCCAAATTTAATTGTTTCTTGTACAAAGAAAAAGATGTATAAGACTTAGATTTGAATAGCATTTTTTATTATTTAATTGAATTCATTTTTTAATTTTCAAAAATATAAAATGTTGTATTATAAGTGATTATAGATTGTTCTTTATCGATATCGAAAGTCTTTAAATAAAAGTTTTCCCTTACTTTGCCTTAGCACCTATCTACATATATTATGTTAACTATATAAAATGATGTCTTTTCATTGTGAACTCATTGTTATTTTTAAGGTATTGTAATTCACTCACGCACATCGCTGGCACGCTCACGATACACGACTCACGAGGAGCAACGATTGACGGATGTGTCTCGTTTGGCAGCGAATTCCGCTGCGTGTTTTTCAAAAATGGGGGTGGAAAGGGGAGGGTAGGGGGTAAGGGGGTAGCCAACTAAAGGGGGGCGGTTTGGATTGCTGTCTAGCTGGCAGGCACTTCATATTCGTGCTCATTGACAGCACGCTAACGGCATATAAATTGACAGGCAAGCGGCAAAAGTCCTTGTTGCCGTTCCTCTTCCTGTTTCAGTTCCTGTTGCTGCACTCCGAGTATTACATCCTATTATTGGCAGCCACGGCTTCACAACTTCTGTGTGCGCGTGTGCGTTTCCTTTTTAATACACCCTGTAGACAGGCAGTCGCTGAAAAGCGGGCGTATTATTTAAGTAAATGTATTTAGACAAGCCTTATGAAAAATCCCTGGTAAATTTTCCATTATAACGAAAATGATCTTTATATATGCATGTATGTATATGTATACCCTGTAAATAAACTTTTACTCTATTTTATATATTCTTATTTAAATAACCATTCCAAATTGGAATCTGTTTTTTACAGGGTATTTTCACATTTTATACGCTTTGGATTTGCATATCTCTTTGTTTTGTTTTTGTGCGTTGTGCTTGTCGGCATATATCCTTTTGTTGTTGCCGCTGTTGTCGCTGCTTGTTGCTGTGTTTTCTGCATTTTCATTTTCAATTAGAAATGACACAAGTGCCTCACGCTCCAGTTTCCTTCATCCTGAACCGCATCCGTATTTGCAAACAAAAACAAAACCAAAAAAAAAAAAACAAAACACAACTAGGCTCAAGTGTGGCGCTCTCTCTCTCTCGCTGTCTCGCTCTCTTTCTCTCCCCCTCGCTGTCTGTGTTGGGTGGTAATTGTAACAAGCACCACAATTTGTTGCTTTAAAGTACGACAAAAACAACGGGAACAACAATTGCTATTTACCACATAGTTGTTGGTATTGTGTTTTTTTTTTATATTTTTATTGCCTTTACTTTTCGCATTGCTTTTGATAAACTCTTTGTTGTTTACTCTTTAATGTCAACTTGTTTTTTAACGTCTACTCTTTGTTTTGTTTAGTATAAACTAAAAGATACAAAGGTCTTTTATAGATTAAGGATCAAGTCGAAGGTTGTTCTACTAATCATCGGTATTATTTTAATTTTTGCAGTCTGTTCTTCAATTTTATGTAATTTCCTCTTCACTTTCCATTCCTTGTTGTTATTATGAAATCACACAAAGAACCCCATAAGAAACTTATCTGATCCAACTATAGATTAAGTTCTTGCAATATTCCTTTTCCTATTTCTATTCGATCTATCCATTATCAATAAATAAAATTAAATAAAAGCCATGCTAAAAATTGTTCACAATATTTTCCTAACACGCTAATATTTCTAGACTCCCAGCGAGTTCTTCAGCAAGTAACAAACCGCAACGAGCTCGGCAAATAATGCGTCTTGTGGCGGTTACTCGATAAGTCTTGATTCCGATAAGCGTGCATAAAGCCGCTGCCACGCCCACTTAACGATATTTGCGATAAGCGCAGTGAAAAAAATAAAACTGCAGCCAAAAGCGCGCCAAAGGCGGCCACAAGCTAAAAGTCGATTAAAGAAAACTTGTAATACAATTTTCGTTGGCCAAAATGGAACACGAGGGAGTGGCTAGAAAGGGTCGAAGGGGGAATGAAGAGGAGTCCACTGGCAAGAAGGAAACATTTGGCTGTGGTCGAGATGCGGATGAAGAGAATTAGTTTAGAGCGGGGGTCAAGACTATAAAACAAGCGACCTCAGCGGAGGGGTGAAGGGGAAAAGGGAGAGGAGAGGAGACTCTGAGCAGTCTTAGGGGCTAAAGTGGGTCTTGATGCAAGAAACTGTATTTATTGAATAGAAGCTCTGACCTATTAACAAACTGCCAATTTGTGGATCAAGTGGGCGGCTAGAAAGAAGTGTCGAGAGGGGGAGGGGGAAGGTAACTTCCAATCCAATTGACTTTTGATTAGACACATAAATGCGTTGCATTATTGAGCAGTTGAGTCAATCACAACACACGCAACAGCTCGATAAATAGACCACAAAATGTGAGTTCATAACATTAACTTATTACCTAAAAGATAGAAAATATTAAGTGAAATAAAAAAGAATAAAAAAAATACATTTATGTAAACATTATACACAAATATAAAATGTTTTTAGGTGGTGCTGTTTCGTGTGGTTTAAGCAGCCACACCATAAAGAAAAGCTAGAAAAATCCAGCAGCTATTTTTCTAGCCTTCTAGTCCGTTAAGAAGAAGAAGAAAAAATTGGACTAAGTCTGACTAGCTTTAAAAGCTGCTGTGATATGTTTTGGCTTAAGATAAACCACAGAGCTACTCAAAGCAATATATTGAAGAAATGACACATCACAGCAACCACTTGCACCACCTGAAGAAATATAATCTAAAGCCTTCTTTGAGACTGACGACTTTTATCAAACGCACTCAGCCAATTCAGTTAACAACTTGATTAACCAGTCAACTCAAACAGGCAGCTTCATTATTATCATCTCCCACACACACACATACACACACACAAACACACACCTAATACTCGCATAATTTTCAATTTCATTTCAATTCAACAGCGCTTAGTCAAGGGGTAGACCCTAAACCCAAACCCAAACCCAAACCCTATTCCAACCCCTCTTCGCCCCTTTCTCTGGCCATCCCGTATATCATTGCGATGATGATCAGCTTGTCGAATGATTTCATCATTGCGTTCAACGTCTTCGTCTTCGTCTTCGTCTTCGACTTCAACTACGAGACTTCGTCATTGTCAGCGTTCCTCGGCATCGTTGACATAGAAAATGTACGGGAACAGAAATCCGGCGTACGTGATTTTCAGCCTTAATGCCATAAATTTCGTACCCTGTAATCAGGCTGTGACTCAAAATGGGTATCTTCATGCTGATCATATATGTGAAACAAAGAACTGTTGTGAATTTTTTATTATGTTTCGACTTAGTTAAGCTTGTGTACAGGGTATCTGCTTACTCTCACTTATATGTATACATATTAAGCTGACAAGCTCTTCACAATTTGGCAGCCCTTGCAATCACACACAGAGTCAACCTTTGGCTTTCTTCTATTTGGCGCTCATTTCACTTTGTGTTTTCTTTTCTGGTGTCTTGGCTGCCCTTCTGCTCGCTTCTCAGTATTCACAGTTGACACTGAGAACTGAATGAGTGGCCCAGCTTCTAATCCAGTTCCGTATCATCCCCCTCGACCCCCCGCGTCGTCCTGCCTGGTTTGGCTTATCGTGCAAAGTTTTTAAGTTTCGTGTCGTGTTTGGCATACGTAATAGAAAATTTTGGCGTGACTTTGCCCGCCTCGTTGCCCCGTCGCCCCGTCGCCGGCGCTTTTCCAGGACTTTTCTATTTGCAGATTTTCAAATTTCTATTTCACATTTTATTCTATTTTCTATTTGGCAGTTGCTTTTGTTGCCACTCGTCACAGTTAAAGTCCTCAGACCTTGTATAAATCATTGAGTGAAGCAATTCTATATTGCTTACGCCCCTCGCCCTCGGGCTCCGTCGAATTCTATGAACTGCGAAAGGATAACGTTGCCAAGTTGCTTCAAAGGGCGATTAAATACACTTCGAAATAGTTATATAGTTGACAAAAAAGTTTTATTGACTGCGGCGAATGCTAACGAAATTATATTTATGTTTGAACACCCAGAATTTAACTTAACTTAAACTTAAATATGTTACATGATATTCGGCATTTACTGAGATTTCACTTAAGGTCAAAGTCGCCGACCTGAGGCGCGTTTTTGATTTTGTGGCCCTTTTGGCCCTTAAACGACAAATAAAGCATTTCAATTTGGCATTAAAGTTGCCTGGCTTATCGACCTTATAAATGGATTACAGGGTCGCTGAGTCAACAATCGGGCTGAAAGTAAAGCTGCGGGCAATGTTCAGCTTTAAGCGGCTTACACAGCAACGGCAAGTACAAATCAATGTAATCAACATGAAATCAATCGATTTACGCTTTTAGGCACATAGACACACACGCACATAAACGCACCAAGCTAACTGAAAATCAAAGTGCACAAAGACAGAAAAAAAAAAACACAATTGAAAAATGCCTTTGTTCGAAAAATGGCAGACAAAAAGAACACAGGGTATCCTGCAGGGGAGGCAAACTTCAACGCCCATCCACGTCGCGCATGGGCGTGGCGTCAAGTGGGGTTAACTGAATGGAGGGGCGGGGCGGGGCAAATAGAAATGCTAATAAAAAAATTCCAACATCAATCTGTGGAATTTGTGTTGAACATATGCGCCAATAATGTAGAGCCCCAGCCCCAACTCCAAACCTGCCCCCTGTCCGCCCCACAAACGAGGGTAGGACGTTGGGTTGGAGTGGGGTGGGGATAGCTGTAGCATCGTCCTCGATGAGGTCGATATGTTTGCTTAGCTGAATGTTGGTGATGATGTGTAAACATTTACATGACGTGCCCCAGTTTATTTTAACCTTTGATCCGGTCCGCAGTCGCTGACGCTGTCGCTGTCGCTGTCGCAGTCGACGTCGCAGTCGACGTCGACTTCAGCACCTGACACAGCGTCGATGCTGTGGAAGATGATGTCGGGCCAAAATGTGAAAATAAAGAAAAATATTTGCATTAAAAATGAATTGTTTGTGTAGGCAGCCGACGGAGATGAGGAAGAGGAAGATGAAGCGCACGACATGTGGCTGCAGCAGAAAGCAAACGCAGCAGTCGCAGCAGCAGCAGCAGAAGCAGAATTAGCTGGCGCCCGAGCAGGGACTGAAGCAGGCGCCCGAGCAGGGACTGAAGCTGGCGCCCGAACAGGGACTGAAAAGCTGAGTTTGAGCGACATTAAAGTCTGCATGCATAAGTAAACACTATACACACCTTAAGATACACACACTTACACACACGCACGCACACTCACACACACGCAAAGACGAAAAGCGCAATGAAACCTCAAGCGCACAATAAACTGTCATCCTTAGCTGCTGTAGAAGGTCTGGAGGCGGATGTGTGGGGTTGTTGTGGGGTTGTTGTGTGTGTGTGTGTGTGTGTGTGTGTGTGTGTGTAAGGGGTGTGTATGTGTGTTCTTTGGGCAGCGTTGGAACCAAGGCAAATGGCGCACGAACAAACAGAACGTGCCAAAAATATACGAACAACAATAAACACATTGCGTTAGACCCCTTCAGCTTCTGTTTACCCCCAAAACTCCCAGCTACCCTGAGGCAAGAACAACATCAGCTAACTGAGGGTCAAAGCAATTTGTTTTTGGCCGCGACCCTTGCACAGACAACACCCACAACGAGGGTCTATCATAAAGTTAGCAGGCATTCGCATCGATTGCAGCTAATTTGAATTCAATTCCAGCTTTTCGGAGGTGATAAAAAGCATAATATATATATATATATATATATAAATTGTATTAGGTGTTTCGCGAGTTGAATTTGTGATTGGTGATTGTGATTGAGTTAACATAAGACTTGCATATATGCTTAGGGAATTGGAGCCTACGTATATAGTATACTCTAAGCGAACCTTTTAGCCTTATTCAATACACAAAGTTGGAGGATATTCCTTAAAGCTAAACGATAACAATAGTTTAAAGAACTTACTTAACTTTAAAGTCTTATCCTAGATTTAAGTTAAGATAAGGCAAACAAAAAGAGCTTTCTATATATTCTCGGTGACTTTTAAACAGAACTTACTTGAGGTTTTGGGTTTTATCTTAGACTTAAGTTAGGATAAGGCAACCAGAAAAATGGCATCCTATAAAATCTTGGCGATTTTCAGAGCGAAAATGTTAGCTGGAACAAAGGAACAAAGACCGTTAAGTAGCAGATGTAAAGCGTCAGGTGGTGCGTTAGTTAATGTTAGGGAAGGGACAGGAGGGTAGGGTCGAAGGATGTTTTGATGATGATCACATGGTAATCACAGCGCGACGCGTCCTCAGCTCTTTATATTTTTTTGTTGCTTGTTTATGACACAGCTCCCATCGCCCTCCTCCTTCTTGGCCGGCGTCGGTTGGAGCATGTGTCTTTTGTTTTGTGTGTGTGGACAAAGAATATTTGAGCCTGCTGCGTGCGTCGTGAGAAGGCGCCGCCGCCTGCAACCAAAGGCAACAAACGAGGCAACTTTTACGAGCACATAATCGAAAAACTTGCCCTGTGGTTGAAGCAGGACCAGCGCCAGATGGAGCAGGCCTAAAACTGTCGCCCATCTCAGTCCGCTTTGAATTCAGCACCAACATGTCAATGTTGCCCATTTTGTTGACGGCAAACTGAGACCCACAACCTGAAAATCTGCTATCACCTACACGTCTGGTGTCCTTGTCCCTGGGCTTGCCCTCATTCCTGTTCGTTCTCGGCCTGACTTTGGCTAATTTCTATTTCTTGTTAAACTCTTTAAATAAACAATGGTTGCTGTGTCCTTGGCCTTGAGTAAGAGTGAATAGTTTGGAAAACAATAAACAACCGAGTAAAATATGCTTTAATTGTTGACCTATTTTTCATCTGGCTGCAATCAGAAACTATTCGTTGCTCTTTTCACTTATGCTTAACATATAAATTACTTTGCACCCAACGATTTCAACTTGTTCCTTACTTAAGGAATATAAAATGAGTTTATCGCTATGATAAATTAATGATAGAGAAATAAATGAATAACTTCGATATGCTGTACAGGCTAAATAATTATCCTTTTCATATTAGGTATTAATTACTTACTACTTGGCATTGCTTTGATCAGCAATAAAAAAAAGATTTTTTCAGTGATTGTAACTAAGGCAAATTAATTAAATCGTGAGACAGGAAATTCGAAATCCGACTTTATTTGCCTAACAAAATTCTCATAACTT
The DNA here is from genome assembly GCA_004143845.1 of Drosophila lacertosa. NCBI lineage: Eukaryota > Metazoa > Arthropoda > Insecta > Diptera > Drosophilidae > Drosophila > Drosophila lacertosa. The sequence goes on from SCDZ01000116.1 coordinate 11,165, forward strand.
GGGCCTTAAAAGTCAGATCGAACACCTTTCTGTACTCGTTAGCATGAGGATAATTTATATTTCAATATTTTAATTTCTGTCAAAAACACAAGGGACTAATAAAATAACGTTTAAGGCAAGCGCTGCTCGCTGCTTATTATTTATTTTTTTATTTTCTACTCCTTCAGGACTCTTTACTTAGTTGAGCTGTGAATGAATGTGACTTAAGTTAATAATAATAATTAAGTGAATAAAAGGTCTACTTCTTTATTTAATGCACAGCCACTTTGGAAGTTTTAGGCTTTACATACGTACTATCTCCCTATCTCTTTCTATAAATGTCTCTCTTTCTCTCTAGTTATTGCCGATTTCAAGACTAATTAGCTGTAAGAAGCAAAGTCCTATCAGTTTTGGGTGTTGCAGAAATCGTTGTTCGCACCGCATTTTGTTGCAGCTTAAGACGCCCACATGCAACCTAACGAGTCCTGACAGCTGAAGGCAGCAGCAGGAGGGCGGAAGGGAGGGGTAGGTTAAAAGTTATAAATCCCGCATCTCAGCTGTTGACACGCGCCGCAAAAGTTGCTCGTCTCATATTTATCATATTTAATTAGTTCGCAGTTGCAACACGCGCTGCGCTCTAAGTGCAACAAAATACGACCATGCCCCCGATGCCGCCCCCTTAAGCTGCCTTGTTGTTGGCCATAAGCAAACGCTTCTTGCAACAGTTGAGAAGTAATTTTCAACGAAATTCACAGACTTTTGGTGCCAAGTCAACAATGTTGTTACATGTGCCCCGCCCCCTTTTGCCGTTCTCCCCCCTCACGTTTATAGCTCGACATGTGTGCGCTGTCATCAAATATTTAGCGCTAAATTGCAATACTAGTTAGATGAGTTATGAAAAGTCAAATAATTGCAACAAAATACACAGCTCATAAAAACTATATACAATGTAGATAAGTCTAATTAAATAAAAATAAAGGAAAGTTCACATACACTTAGAGAAAAGTTAAGTTAAATGTACCAATTTCTAATTGCCTTTGTTGTATAAATATTCTCGCTCCTAATAACAGATTTTAAAGATTTGATTTGTTAACACTTTATTCTTTCAGTGTAATATGCACATGTTATAAATTTCATACACATATTAAGCTCCAAACTGTCTGCTAGGGCGTTGTGGGCGTGGCATCTAGTTGTCAACTTTTTCTTATAATTTTGTTTTTTGTCTTGTTTTTTTGTTCTTTTTTGTTGACAGGCGCATCTTGAGCTCAGTTTCGGCTTTTTCTGCTGACACACGTTTTGCCAATTCCGATTGCGATTCGCTGATTGCCAGGGCCAACCACCTTTACCCTTGGCAAAAAAAAAAAAGTCAGTATGTGACTAGTAGATACCCTTGAAATCACATTAATAAATACCACGAAATAAAATGCTTTGCTTGCAGAGTTGGGATATAAATATTGCAACTTGTTAAGGAGTATATTTTTCTATATAAGAAATCAATCAGTGTTAGTTAGTTGTAATAAACACATTGTAAAGTATTTTAAATAAAAAGCATCTGAGTCAAGTTTTTTAAGAGAAAGCGGTATTCAAAAACAACCAGTCGAAAGACACAATTAAAATAAAATTAAATTTAAAAATTGATAAAATAAGTATGGTAAGAGGAATATATTATAATATAATACATAACTTTATGGATGAGCATCCGTAGTAAATTAAAGTTATGTATGATCTCAAAGCAGTTCACAGAAACATAATCAAATAATATGAGAATGATTTAAAATACTTGCATAACATTTTGCAATTTATAATAATATAATTATTCTGTATATTACTATATATATATTTATTTAATGTGACTACAATTTAAAAATATATTTTTATAAGTCTGTTAGACATACTTCACAAGCGAATCAAAATTCTCCATTTGACAGCAACAAAAATTGAGCAAAGTTGAAGACGCCGCAAAGTATCCACAAGTTGAATGCCAAGAGATGCAAAGAACTCCGGCCGAAAAGAAGGAGGAGGAAAGAGGGTGGGGGCGGGGTCGGGGTCGGGGTCGGGGTCGGAGGTCAGTCAGGTTAGGGGGGAACGGGCGCAAAGACTTTCGGCTATAAGTTAGTGCTCCCCAGATAGTAATTATCAGTAGATTGTTGGCCAGGCAAACAACTTTGACAAGTTTTGTAATCGGTTTTGCCTTTTTGATTTCATTTATTGTACATGACAGCCAAAAGCGAAGCTGCGAGAGGAGTTAAGAAGCAGTGGCAGGAGCAAGGACTACGAGCTGGGGAAAATGGCAAACTGAAGAAGGCGATATACAAAAACCATTTAAAGCAATGGCATTTAAAAATTCAACTTTATAATGAAAAATGTGGCCAGCAAAAGTTTGTGCAAAATAAAAATAAAAAAAAGATTCAAATTGAAATAATCAACAGCAATATAAAATTATTTTATAGTTGAAATTTTGATTAAAAATTTTAAACTGTCTAATAAGCTACAAAATTTGGTTTATAATGTGAGTTTGAAGCAGATATTTGGTAGCTAGAAAAATAAACCAAGCCTAACTGAAAAGCGGATTGGAATCCGTGTAGAGACAAAGTAGGGGCAAAATATGTTTGTGAATCGGTTAAAATTGGATGTGGATGAATATCTCAATTTAACTAAAGAAGAAGAAGAAGTTCAGTATTTAGCTTTTATAGAGTCTTAAATTTTTTACAGATCTTTTATATATTTCAACCAATGAATGTGATATTTAAAATTACAAAAGAAGTTTAATTTAATAAAAAAAAAATGCTTGCTTACCTCCTTAAATTCCAGCTAAAGTTGCATGCACACGTTGTGGATATAAATTTTCCATATGTAATTAATTTACAATAAAAAATACCTGTAATATAAAGAAAAGTTATGAATGGAAAAATGTACAGACCAATATTTATAAATAGTTAACGTAATATTTTAATTTAGGGTTGCTTTAAAGATTCTCTTTCTGTACTCTCTGTCCCTAAATTTGAGGTCAATTATTTCTATTATTTGTAAGTACAGATATTAAAGTTGAATTAATTGGAGTTGAATTATAGTCTAGTTTTTGTGTTCTGTAATTAAACATATTATCTGATATTATTTAGTATTTGGCCCCTGCGGAGCAGCTGCTCTTTGAAATGAGCTCTGCCCATCGCTGGGTACCGTTTGATTTGTGATTTGTGTAATGCCAAAAGTGCCTGCCAATATCCGCCCCCGCACAATTTGAAGTGCGCAGCAGCTGAGTCCATTGGTGGACAGTTCATTGGCTGCCACATATGACAATATACCAAATACATAAATGATATATACGAACGCAACACAGATATATACATATGTATGTATGTATATATGTGTGAGTATAAATATATATATACGTATATATATATATTGAATGCTCTGAATGGCATTGTTGTGCTTTCTAAGCTGTGGATGTAACTATGTGTGTGTGTGTGTGAGTTTGTGTGTGTGTGAATAACTGCTGTCTGAACAGGACAGCATCAGCTTTGAAATTGAGTAGTGTGTAGAATGGGGTGGGGGAAGGGGGGGGGGGGGGGGGGGCGAACTGGTCCTGGCACTGGGACAGCAATAACATCGATGGCCCCTCCTCTGCTCACTCCCACTTGACACACGAGCTGCGTAAAAGGAAATGAAAAATTCTTAGCAAAATTCCCATCATCCCTTATTGGGCTCTGGGGCATTTCGCTTTTGCCATTGCCCATTGCCGTTTCTCGCCATCAGCTCGAATACCCTAACACTCAACATAAGCTTAAAGAAAGGGCGGTAAAATAACTTAAAGAAAATCATCGATTTGATTAACAATTAAACCATTTAATGACGAAAACAAGAAAATAATATTATACAAAAACTATATATAAATGTCACTTATATTTATAAAACTTAAGTTCAGAGAAGAAAAAGTATAGGACTATATAAAATATGGGCATCCAAAAGTATATATCTATATATATCATAAATGAATAACTAGATAGAAAGATGAAGTTATATAGCTACATATACATATATGATAAATTTCATATATTTACATTTATGGTTTCTAAACAATTTAAAAACATTGCCTTTTCCAGTGTACAAAAACTTCGGTTCGTTAAGTTTTCAATTTTTTTTACAAATAGTTTTGGTTCTTATATATTTTCAGCAGAATTGCGATAGTGTGCGTGTGTGTGAGTGTGTTGGTGTGTGTGTGTGTGTTGTTCAGCTTGTAGTTGACAATAAGCACACAATATGTAATAAAAGTGGATGCATTATAGAAAAATGCTGCGGGCACCATCAAGAACCCATAAGAACCCAATATTGAAAAGAGAAAATATAAAAAAAAACCTCCAATATTTTGAAATCAGTTCGATTCGCAATCTTTCACAATTTATTAAACAATAATCGGCGAGTCAATAAAATAAATGGGACTCATTGATCGAAGAATGTGAGGCTCAGCTGAATTGGAACTTGGACTAGATAAATTTAAGATATATTAATGTTATAATATGTTATATTAAATAAAGTCTATGCGGTGTTTGATCTGAAGTTTTGTTATGCATCAATTTTGAACCAGCTTTAAATAAAAAGAGTATTTATGATCGAGAGCTGGAGACTATTGCTCTCTCAATCATTTAACAATAAATAGAAAAAAGAACTGAATAAAAATACTAAATAAAATGTAAAAGCAATTGAAGGTAAATATTTTGACTTTGATTATTTTTAGACCTTTTTTTAATAAAGCTATTCTTTTAATAATTCAAGATTATTACTCTTCTTTTCTAATTGGTTATTCGTTGGGTAGCAAATGAAATCAAAGTCACTGAGAACATATACAAAAATAAATTAGAAACCTTACCAAATATTCGAATAAAAACCTTGAATAACAAACTTTACTCTAAAAGTGTTTAAAGTTTAAAGGAAAAAAGAATTCGGATTGAATCAGATAGGAAAGGGATTGTAGTTTTTTTGTTTTAAGAGTGTTGTTTGCCATATAAACTATGTAAAGTTGCCTCACTTTACGGATTTTTATAATACAATGGAAATTGAATTTTATTTTATTTAGCGGACAACTCCCAAAATTCATTCATTTTCATTATATTTAAATAAGGAACCAAAAAACATATGAAACAGCTTTTTAATATAAATTGTCGAGATCTTAAGCCAAATCTAGTGAATAAATCTTGAGGTTTAACATAAATAATTTTATGCTTAGATTGGATAACAACTGATCTTTAATTAAATTTGTTTATTGCAATTAGGAAACCTTCTAAGGCAACCTTTCAACTTCTAAAGCTGGTTAAATTGAAATGCCAAAACCAAAACGAGTTAAGGGAAAAGGAGCAAAAGTAGTTGGCGTCCTGGGAAATGTAGGAGAATTGTGTGTGTTGTGTGTGTGTGTGTGTATTTGTTGGGTGTGGCAAATGCAATTAGGTATGCATAATTGATTTCTTTTGTTGATATTCGTATTTGTTTAACAATTTATATTTATTTATTTATGCACTCGGAGGGAGAGAATTCTGTGGCCTTAGCACAAACTAATTAAAAGGATTGTAAATTGGCCAAGCGTGTCCCTTGGAACAGGACGCACGACGCAGGACTCGAGAGTTGCACAACTGATAAAATACAAAAAAAAAGATGGACAACAGCAACACATGAGTTTGCTGGCCAAAACAAACTGTTGCAACGCAAGGGGAAGGGGCAGGGGCAGGGGGCGGGCGGAGGGCGTGGCACCGGGACGAGTGCAAAATAAATGGCAAATAAATAAATATTAAGCACTCGTATTTGCAGTTGCTGTTGAATTTGCACAGTGAAATGGCAAAGCCAAAGACCAAAGACCAAAAAGCCAAACAATGGGCCAGGCCAATAAAGGACAGAAGGCTCGGCCAAATGCCTGGGCCGGCAGGGAAATCGCCAGCACAAGTTTGTCTTTCTAATTGTTGTTGCTCAACCAGAAGAGACCTGGAGCGCATCTCTCCGCCTCAGGATTGCACAACGTGTCCTGCAGCCCAGCATAAAGATATCGCATGTGAGCGTGTGTGTGAAAAGAGAAGCTTGGGGATTAGCAGAAAGGAGCTGTTGAAGGAAAATGTTGAGACTTTTAGGAAAAAACATATACAACAACATAATGCAATAAATTATCGCTTGAAATGTGAAACATGGTTGCGACTCTAATAATAAGTGAGGAATACTAAAGAAAAGTTAAGATATAAAATACGGGATAAGGCTTAAATAAGATATTGCATCACATGTGGCACTGGCCAAATAAATGGAAAAGAACAGAGAATCACGACATTATATAAGTATATACATATGTACATACATATATGTATAAACCTATATAAATATTAATTTAAAAATATTTCTTTACTGCTTTAAATATTTCCATCCTCTAAGCTACAGTTTTTTTTATCTTAACAATATTCAATAAGTGATTTTATATGTGAGAACAAATATAATAAACGGACAATTTTAAATATATACCTATATAAAGTATATGTATATAAATATCATATGTTATATCAAATATATTAATATTAATTTAAAATTATTTCTTAACTGCTTTAAATATTTCCCTCCACAGCTATTTTTATTTTAACGATATTCAATAAGTGAAAATAAATAAAATTAACAAACAATTTTAAATATATACCTATATATAGTATATTTATATTTATATAACATATGCTATATCATATAAATATATTAATATTAATTTTATAAAATATTTGTAAGCCACAGTTATTTTTATCTTTACGATATTAAATATTTTTATTAATGCAAATAATATACACTCTTAATAATAATAATTGATATGTACTGTATTTACAATTAATTTATATAGTATTGTTATTAGTGGTGTATGTCCAAGTCTGATTATGTGTATGATTTTGTGCCGATTTTGTTCAATTGCATTAATCCAAATATGAATGTTCGCTTGATCTTTACTAAATTTGGCTACACATTATCTTATATCTCATATATCTTTATCAATGATAATGATAGTTTTTAAATAAGAAAGCGATAAGATTTAAAAGACTTGTTTTGTTCCCTTTAATAAGCGCGGAGACAAACTCAATTTGCGACAATGTCTGCGCTGTGTATATGCATGTTTACTACTCCCTACAATAATTCCCCCGTCTTCCCCCCTTCCCCCCTTCCCCCCATTCCCCACTGGCCTCATCTTGTCTTCGCGACTATCGTCGGAACCTCCCGCAGCTGCACATAATTTAATTACCGCAACGTGCCAAGGCGTTCGTCTAGATTTCGCTGGCTGCCTCACTCCCTTCCTCTCTCTCCCTCTCTCTCTCGCTCACTGTGTGTGCTGGCTTTTAAATGCTGACTGCTGCCCAGGCGCTGGCAGCGTGTGGCAACAATGAAGTGCAACATGTTTAGAATAGCAATTAAGTCGATACAGCCACAGACAAAGCACAAGAACAAGCACAAGCCCAAGCCCAAGCCGAAGACATGCCCCCAGCTGCCTACTTCAGCTGCTGCTCGCTAGCTTTGTGCGAGTCAAGTTGAGTCCTGGCACTTTGCCACTTCCGGCCTCCCCCCAGACTAAAACTGCCTAACTGCGTTAGGTTGTGCGTACACGTGCCACATGCCACGGCCACAGCATGTTGCATGCACCCCTTCGGCAGCGCCTATTCCACACATTCCTCCCTGATTCGCCTCGTTGACATTGTACGTCAGCTTATTGACATGCTTCCAATTTCGATTTCATCTGCAACTGTTTGTGGCATGCACCTTGCATGTGGGCAATGCAACTGTCTTGCTGTCGGGCTACTTATAGTTATCCTTCCCTCCCTTTCTCCACTCATCTCCTCTCTGTGCCGCTCATATATTACATATATAGGAATCTCTTGTTGCATTTCTACATATTCATACGTTTATGCACATTGCTTTATGCAACATTTGAGCGGCTCGTCAGTTAGCAATTGCCACATGCCACTTACCACTTACCACTTGCCACTTGCCGCTTGCCGCATGCCGCATGCCGCATGATTCGTTTCGTGTTTGATAATTTACAGCTTGGCCGATTGCTGCCACATGCAACGCGGCTGCGGTCATTTTGTCCAGCTAAATCAACAGCATGGCCCTTCATCAGTTTTCCCTTTCCCCGCCCCACTTTCCTTTTTCCCCCCCCCCCCCCCTCCACTGTTTTTACGTGATGCATTTTGCATTAATTTGCTTTAATTGCACGTCCGCAAAAAGTTTTCAACTTGCCATTTCCGTTGCACTTGCACCGCATGTAAACATAACCCAATGACATTTTGCCTTATGCGGGCACAAATTTAAACCCCCCCCCCCACTCCCCTTTCCCTTCCCTGTCAGCCCCTTTAGTCCTCACCTTATGGGCATGTTTTCCGTCTGACTATCTATGGCAACTTTCTCTACCCATTTGCTGCTGCAGCCTCTGCTGCTGCTGCTGCTGCTGCTGCTGCGGCATTTGCCCAAACGCCGCCATTTGCCATTATCCGTTAGTTTTGCGCATTTCCGGTTTGGGCGATTGCCGCTGCAGCTGCAACCCAAACGGCGCAAGGACATCAGCAAGCACGACTGGAAGATACCCTTTACAGAGCTTAAAGCTTGATTTTCGTTTTTTTGAACAGGTTAACAAAGAGAAAACTTAGTTGTTAAGTTATTTGTGAATAGTGACTGTGAATGTGGCTAAAGAAACGATCGAAGACAACGAAAACTTTTGGGATCTGCTGAGAAAATAATAAGGTAGGTACGACTATCCACAAAAGGGATTGGATGGGCTTTGCAAGATTTCATACGGGCACATCGAAAATTTAGTTGGAAGTTTGCCTAATGGCATAAATAGTGTAATATCAGCTGGATGCTTTTGGAATAAATAAAAGTAAGAAAAAACTTTAAATAAGCAAAAGTTTTTTCTGTGCCTTTTTTTCTGGATGTTAAATTTTATTTTCGAAAATACCATTTTTGAAAATCTAATTCAGTTGATTTTTATTTTGATAATAATAAAGAATACATCTGTTTTTTGGTATCACAAGGATGGATTCTAAAATGGTAATCATAAATTCACGAGTGCTCGCCTTTGTAGATATAGGGTATTGCCTATGTCCCTATCGTCAAACAGTCAATGTTGCCAGATGCCCTACAGAAAGTCTTCACGACAGGCAGATGAGATCAGATCCATTACTCAAAGCAAGGCCCATTTCCACAATGGAAAACTTATCTTACACTCACATACACAACAATTTGCGATTCTATTAGTAATTGTATGTTCTCTTCAAAATATGTTTGAAATTATTTATTTAATAATTATATTTTATTTATAAACATAATCTTTTTTCATACTCGTTCACTCTGGAAAAGTAATATATTGCTAGAAGCTAGAGATTGGAAATCTTCAAGTGTTAAGCTCTGTTTGAATAAGTTAAGTTCACTTTTAAAGCTAAATATATTAAGGTTTCACCGGGCTCTTTATAAATGAGCTCCTCTAAAGATTGACAACACTCTTTCCCACTTCCACAAATTACTTTGACTCCCGAGTTCTTTTAGATTATAAATTCCTCTTTGCGGTTAATCTAACACTCTAACTGAGTATCTGGCGGTCAATTATGCCCTAATGCACCTCACTTGCCTTATCTGCTCCATTCAACACATGGATTTTAATGTGTAAAAGTCCTGAAAGCAATCCCCCCATCTTCCTTCCCCTTCCCCTGGGCTTGGTCTAGGCCACGTTGTTGTCCACTCATGACCTCCAATTGGAACCAACACAATTCTCGTTGAATTTTTAATGCGCTGCGAGAGTTGCTGCGGCATTTGTTGTTGTTACTGCAGTTGTTGTTGTTGTTGTTGTTGTTGCTGTTGTTGTATATATTCCATCTCATTGAGAGGTGCACAACTCTCTCGTCGTTGTTGTTGCCAATGTTGAAAATCGGACAATGGCAAATTTTAATTAAATTTTTGTATAGAAATTTAGTTCGTTGTTTCGCTGTTCTTCTTGTTGTTGTTGTTGTTCTTGTTGCAAAATTAAAGCGAGTCAAGGTTGCCACAACGAGGGATTCTCAAACTCTCCATTCCGCCCTCTCACCTCCGATAAAAGGACATACGCTGCACTTTTTACGCCCTTTTTGAGGGAATGCTTCAAGTTGAAGCCAGAAACGAGCAACGATTCCCGTATAGCCCAAAGGCAACTGTGTGGCATGTGGCGTGTGGCATGTGGCAGTGTGTGAGTGTGTGAGTGTGCGAGTGTGTCTGGTTGACATAGATGTATATCGAGGGGCAAAGGGAGCAACAAGAACAAAAGGCATTAACACCATCAAAGTTGGTAAACAGAGATACAGCACGTATCTAATAAAAGGCCACAACGTGCTGCCAACGCGGTCGCGAACACAAACTCAAAGGGGGCGGGGGAAGCTTCTAGCCACGACTGCTAGCTTGGCTAGTGGGAGTCGTCCAGAATGCGGACACATCCTCTTTTTCTCAGTGTGTGTGTGTGTGTGTGTGTGTGTTGTGTATTGTGTTTGGTTCTTTGACATTCGCTGAGATTTGCGCCGTTTTGTAGCCGTCTTCTTATTATACCCTGTAATCAGGCTGTGTCTGGATGAGTATGTAACATGCCAATAAAACAAGAATATATTTCTAGATTTGTGCAGTATAGAAACAGACTCAGGAACAGTTTTGAACACAACTGCTTTATATACTTTTCCGGCTACAGGGTATCTAAAAATCAAAAAGTTTCTTTGTTGTCGTCGTCTGCACGCATATTCTTGCATTACACACACACACACACACACACACACACACACGCACCGACACAGACAAACAACTCGTCGTATTCTGTTGCTCCTTTCAACGCTTTTGCCAGTTGATATCCTGCTTAAGGATGCGCTCAAGTACTTTCAAGTCACTTGGCAGCTGCTTAAGTTAACTTTTGCCTGCTAAGGCGCAACGGTTGAGGGGGGGGGGGGGGGGGTGCCGCGAAACATCGTGTTGCCACGGCGCGGAAACGTCAGAGGTTCAGGTTCAGCTTTCAATTCGTTTCGGCTTCACCTGTTCTGGGCAACTGTTGCCAGTTGTTTGTTGCCTGTTGCCATTGCTCGACAGCGACATCGACTGCGACAGCGACAGCGACAGCGAGGACGCGTCTCTCCCAATTGCACTTGAGTCAAGTGTCCTTTGCCGCTTCAAAGCGACAAAAGTGTCGCCGCAACTGTTGCGGTTGCAACGGCAACATCCGAACAAGCCCAACGAGAAGACGTCGCCGTCACAACAAATTTGTGAGCTGGGGCTTTTGGGGTAGCAAAAGTCAAAGACGCAAATGTAAATAATGCAAAAATATTTCTATTCACGGCTAGAAAGTCAGTTCGGCTTCTTAAACGGCTTACGTTTAATTACACTTAGCGAAAACAATCAAGGATGTAAACATTTCTTAGCTTAAGCATAAGAACTTTACGTTAGGCATATTTATCTTTAGATCCACAACATTTTGCTTTCGCAATACCCTTAGAATAAAATCAAAAAAAAAGTATGACATTGTTTCCAAGTTATTTGCGCATTGTTTGATTTCACTTTCAAATTTTCTTCATCTTCTTCTTCTCAGACTTTGTTCGGCCGGGGCAAGACCTTTGTTTCGGTTCACCTGGCATCCTGCCAGCATGGTTCCTGCTTCCTAGTTCCCTACGTAGACATATCCGTATCCTTGGTCGGGTCCTGCATCCTGGGCTTTGCTTTGCCTCGGGCAACGTCATCACCGTCAGCATTTGTATTTGAAATTGTTAAAACATTTTAGTGAAATTACTTTCAGTTTAAATTGCCAAAGTGGCCGCCAGTTGTTCTCTCTTTCTCTTTCTCTCGCCCTTTCTCTTTCTCTCTATTTCTCATTCCGTTTCATTTGCCACTTTTTCGGATAGAGAATAAGAGTTGGTTTGTGCTTTGTTTTGATTTGACTGCTTGTCCCTAGCTTTAAAAGGTTTGAATGCATTCATTTAATGTCAAGTGAGTGCCAGAATTGTCACTCACAACTACTGTGAAATTACATTTTAAATTAAATTAAATATTGAATGGAAAGCATTGTTTTAATGTTGGAAATTTTGGAGACATTACCAAAAACCTTGAACACAACAAAAAATTAGGTAAAAAAATTGCATTCTTAATAATTTATTTGTCGGACTTCTACTGGAATTTAAAGTTTGTTTACTAATCAAAACAATCAACATTTTTTCACCGTTGAATGCCTAACTAAAATTAATTAAAAAAAAATTCCAATAAATTATTCAATTAAAAAAATGTTGAAATTCAAATTCATTAAAAATAATATATAGTTTATTAAATTTATTTCTTTTATTAAATAGTCTGGTTTCTATGCTAAAACGTTATTTGAAGAGTTTGGGAAAGCAAATTATGTTAAAGCCATTTTAAGAAAAACAAAATGAAATGTCTTAATTTAATTATACATAAATATGAATATAAATCATATACATACACAAATAGTTATTAAGCATAAAAAATAATCAAAAGTAATTAAAGTGATCAGAGTTTCTGGCAGTTGTTTTTACCCAACTTTAATTAAAGTTCGTTTTCACTAAAATTAATTGTAGCCAGAAAATCTTCTTTAGTTATTTGTATTCGTTTATATAAAATAGCATCTGTATAAGTTACGTATACGTTACAAATTGCGTTTACGACAAGAAAACGCTTTCTTCTCTTAATTATTAACATTTTTTAAAAACATTTGCAAAGTTATTTTGTTGAAATGAAAACTCAAGTGCGAGTTTTAATTCGAGATTTGCGCTCTTGTTACAATTACTTTGGGCAATCGGAGAGCCGCAATCCTTGCACACAACTGAAGTTGAAGCTTTACCTGCTCCCCCCTTCTTGGCCCACAGCTGCGCTCAATTTAAAGGTTAAGTTGAACTTGGTTTGAGCCTTGTCTGCTGCCAGTTTGCATTGCTGTTGCTGTTTGCCGTTTTTTTTTGTTTTTGGTTTTCATTTTGTTTTTCTTTTTGTTTTTCATCATTTTGGATACTTCGTCTGGTGCTTCTTCTTTGATTCTTCTGCCTGTGCTTTTTTGTTTTTTGCGTGCCGAGAAATGCGCGGAATGCAAAAAAGGCCGTTTGTTTTGCTGCTGTTGCCTTTGCTGCTGCTTCAGCCATAGATACTGCCGGAAATACTTGAAATTTGTACAGCGCGTAAAGCTGGCAACGCGTTTGGTTGGTTTGCGGCACCTTCAGAAAAGGCGGATGGGGGAAAAGGGTTGAAATTGAAAACTGCAATTGACACTGAAACTGGATATGAATATGTATGTGATGTGTCTGGACGGAAGAAGGGGAGGGATTGGTTTATAGGCAGTTCTTGCCAACACTTGCCTGTTAGCCGCTTTATGTGGCACGCAGGCAATGTTTGACAGTTGCTGCCTCGGTTGTCGCACGAGCACTGGTTGCCACAGCGTACAAAGCTGCCACAGTCGCAACCTAAGCGGCAGCTAGAGCCGAACGCGTGTCGAGTCACCCACGAGTCGAAGGCGCCACGAGTCCGTTTGCCGTTTGCCGTTTGCTGTTTGCCGATTGGTGTCTGCCAATTGGGCAGCGCAGCGGCGTTGGCAACATTTGTTGCCAGCCACATTCGTTGGCAACACGTTGCAAATGTTGCAGGTTGCCAGCGTGCTGGCTGAATTTGGCATTTGGCGATTATTAATGTGATTTCTGTTGCATCTTGTTGCTGCCAGCAGCGCTGCGGCATCATGTCACGTTCGTTCGTAACTAACGAGCCGCAATTAACTAAGCGAATTATGAGTGGCAAACTTCTAGTCTATCCCTCGCATTATTCACTTGTCCCATTCAGCATCATTATTCAAGTCATTCGCATCATTGTCTTCTTTCATTATGTTAATCGTGTTTGCCGCTTTAAAAAGTTGCTGCTTGTTCTGCCCAGCCATGGGGGTTTAATTTGCAGTTTCTTATTGCAGCTAATTAAATGCAGTTCATTCCCCTTCCCAACCCGCCCCCGCCACTGCTCGAACCCAGGCAGAGCTGTCGCGTCTGTTGCGAGCTGCTTAATTTATGCGCGATGCGATTCTGTCTCCATTGCTGATGATGTGCATGTCAAAGCGCTCGACAATCAGATGACAATTCCGGCAATGATAATTCCAGCTAATTGCCTCAGATTTTGCTGTCAATCAACTTTCGTCGCTGAATGGACAAAAGTCTGCTCGTTGGACATTACCAGTGCGGTAGTTATAATAGTTGCACCGATCAAAGAGCTAAACGAGTATGAATATGGCCTGAAAGCTGCTTGTTGTATGATAAATATATGTGTAATGATTGTGCAATATATGCTCAATGGATGTTTGATATACGCTTGATGATTGAGTTGGTTGACTTAAGTACGTTTGATGCATGTTTGACGCATGTTTTAAATTACCTCGATGGATGTCAAAAGTTAAATTAATAGACGGCAAAAGTATGCTTGATGGATGCTCGGTGCTGAATGGATGCTTGATGGTTAATAAAAGTATGTAAAATTATTGTCCAATGAATGGTTAATGGATGTTTGATATATGCTTGATGATTGAGGTCTGAAGAAGATTTGATTGATGACTGAAGTAGGTTTGATGCATGTTTGACGCATGTTTTAAGTTACCTCGATGGATGTCAGAAATTAAATTAATAGACGGCAAAAGTATGCTTGATGGATGCTTGATGGTTGATAAAAATAAGTGTTATGGTTGTGCCTTGGATGCTTGATGGATGTTTGACGTATGTTTTATAAATGTAGTATAGTTTAAGGATGAATTCAGTACGCTTGATATATGTTTGACGCATGCTTACATATCCTTGATAAATGTTGAATGTTAAGTAAATGATGACAATACTATGCTTGATTGATGCCTGATGTACGCGAGATGGATGCAAGATGTATGCATAACCGATGCTTGATAGATGGCTAAAGTTAAGTTGTTGGATGAATGATGTTTGCTTAATGGATGTTTATATAACTGAAGAATGTCTGTGTTTGCTTAATGGATGCTTTAAGTATGCTTGACTAAAAGA
Source organism: Drosophila lacertosa (assembly GCA_004143845.1). Taxonomy (NCBI): domain Eukaryota; kingdom Metazoa; phylum Arthropoda; class Insecta; order Diptera; family Drosophilidae; genus Drosophila; species Drosophila lacertosa. The sequence continues at coordinate 26,176 of SCDZ01000116.1, forward strand.
AGTTTAAGGGGAGTATGATGATTAACATTTGTATGTTTGTTTGGTAGCCTCTCAATGGCTAATGCATGTTAAAAAGATGCCCAATGAATACCTTGTGTAAGTCAGATGCAGGCCCAATTAGTCTTCACCTAATCACCGACAATTTAGATTTTGAATGGGTGTTGAATGAAAACCCAGTGAATGATCAGTACGCATAGTCTATCAGATTTACCTATTGTGTGCATACTTAATGCCGGATATATGCCGCATATATTGCAAAGATGAATGCAACTAAGCTACCTGTTTCATACCAGGCTAATTGCTCATAAATGCTTGTGATGCCTGCAATGTGGGGCAGGTGAAAAGTGAACTGAAGGCTGGCCAAATTAATGATTTTTGATTGATGCCTCGTAGGGGGCAACGATGCCACCTGCCGTTTCCTCTGATATCTGCTCGCTTTACGGCACGTTATGGGCCCGTTGATTAATGTTTGCCCCAGCTTAAATGACTTTGCAAACGCAATGGAATCTCATAAGTTGGCGAATTGCATTGCACTGCATCATTTATTTACCCAAAAGGAATTAACATGCTCCGCTCCACAGTCACATGAGAGACTGGCCGCGGCATCAGCTGCTTAAGTCAGTACATAAACGTGGTCACCACGGCGAGCTCGGCGTGGATCCCTCGACTGTGATTGCGCACAGCAAGGCCATAAAGTATGCAGCACATAAAGTCGACTATGAGCGGCGATGCTCATTGAATCCGCAAAAAATAAAAAAATAAAAATCGGGCAAACCGTAGTCGCAATACGTACGGGGTAATCGAAATCGAAATCCAAATCCGCATCCCACGTATAATCATCATAATAGCAAATTATATATAATAATAAAATATTTCGTGTTCGAACTACAAAAAACTTTCGACCAATGTGTGTGTGTGTGCTTGTGTGTGGGTGTGTTTAGCTAACGTTGAGTGCCTGAGTGTGTGTATTTTCAATAGCATATGCGTACGTGTTAGTGCCCATTCCGCAGACATTCTCCATTACCTCAGAGTTCAGAGTCCAGTCCCTGTTCGGGCGCCAGTCCCTGCTCGGGCGCCAGTCTAAGAGCTTTAAGTTAAAGCTGGCATTGACTTTAAGCCAGTTGCGTCTGTGTTTCGATTGTATACGGCGTGACAATGGCCCGTTTCCAAATCAATCGTCTGCGTGACTGCGACTGCGACTGTGACCAGTTACGCCCGCCCTCCTGTAGATGGCGCTGCCTTTTGTGCCGCTGTGGAATGGGTCTCCACTTTCTATTTGCTGCTTTTGGCTTCTTTTGTGCGCTGCATGCAAAATTAGTCTGCGACGCGACGGCAAAATCAAATGTTTGGCAAGACCTTGAGTGCCAGGAACTTCCCCCTTCGCCCAGCACACACTGTAAAGCTAATGCACATTTGCAGCAGCGCCACCATTTGCTTGTATATCATATCCGTTTCCGTTATCGTTATCGTTATCGATACCAGAATTTTCATTCCTTTAGCTGTGGCGTTGGCATTGCGTGATTTGGCTCCAAAAAAAAAAAAAAAACACGCCCAAAGCCTCGCCCTCCCGCCCGGCCCCACCGCTCCCCCTTCCCCCCTGGCCTCGGCAAAGTGTTCATTTCCTTTGTGTGGCAGCTTGTCTCAGTGGGTGGTGCACAGCTTCCGATTCGCATACATCTTGAGGCAGAAGGAGAAGGCGCAGATCCTGGCTGGCTGCGTGGCTGGCTGGCTGGCTGGCTGGGGGTGTTAACTCTTTAAGTGGCGCGCTGTCGCGGCATCTTTGGCGCTGCGGCTAGGTTCAAAGTTCAAAGCGAACATTTTCGATTTTGCCATTAATTAACGTTAGTAAATTAGCGCCGCAGCTGCAACTGCCAAAGCAGCAACGCCTGCCGCCCGCTGCCCGCTGCCTGCCCCATCTTCAGCTGTGGCCGCTGCTCGACAGGGTGTCGAGTTCATTGATTCGCAATCAACGACGGCCGCATTTGATTTATTCGCCGGTACGCCGCTGGGGCCGGGGCTGAGAGTTTATGAAATTGTGAAACTTGCGCAATTTCATAAACAGCAACATTTAACGGCATCCAAATCAATTAAGTGCCGCAAAGAAAAGCCTTTAAACAACAAGGCTACGAGAAGCTCAACGTTAATTCAATTTTCTAATAATATTTAATTATTCAAGTAGCCAAAACAGAACAAAGAGGATGTTATTTCCCTTAACACCAAAGAAGGTACTTTAGTCTTATCAATTTAAAAAGTATTAATTTTGTTTTGAAAATATTTTTTTGTTTAATTTAACACAATTTCAATAAATTCTTTATATTTGTCCTACACCTGTTTGTTTTTCATCTTAACATCTTTGGCAATCTGCAAAGTTTCATTCTCTTATTAGAAAACATTTAAATCTTTAATTCCTTAATTATATCTTAAAAGCTTTTTTATTTAGTTCCGAGTATGTTTTGCCTTATAATGTTTGCTTCTTCTTTTTAATTAATTTATTTTTTATTATTAATTAATTTTTGCATTATCTTTTGATAATTTCACATTTTTCTATATATCTGTATGTGATGATATTCATATTTATTTCTGCAACATTTATTCTTTCACAAGTGCATTTTTTGTTTCCACCTCTTAAAGTACGCTTTGGATGGTTTCCGCTTCTTTTAATCTCCCGACTTTCCAGACTGTGTTTTATACTCTGTTTAACACTCACAATATATATTTTCCGTTCAAGTAAAAGCCGCAATATCGTTATTTTCGTTAATTAAATGGAAATCGTTAATCGACACACCTGCAGGTAATCGGTTATCTAGTTGCTTTCGATAGCCAGCAATCGCTTAGCACCCCGCCCCCTTTTGGTGTCGACTCTAATGGGTGTGCTGAAAGGCAACGCAAAGCCAAATTGCAAAATGTTGTGTGAAAAATGTTTAGCAATATTTTATTGGAGCTCTTTACGCGAAAAAACTCATCAGGAAAATGTGTGAACAACACCGAAGCGCAGATAGCAACAGCTGTCGTTGGCGCCGTTGTTGTTTTTGTGTTGATGATAATCGGTTGTGGAAAACAGCAGCAGCGACAATGACAAACTGATATTAAAGACGCATCAGAATTTATCAAAATCGGAAAAAATCAAAAACAAAAAAAAATCAGGCTAATAGAAAAAGTTGCGGGTCACAACAGCAGCCGTTGATGACGTGTTCTCTTCTTCTTTTTTTTTTGCCAAAGGGGGTATTTTGAGTTGAGCTGACAGTGTGTTACACATTGTGAAAGTTGGGTTGAGGAGAGAGTTTTATTTTTGATTGTTATTACTTTTTGCTATGTGTTAACTGGTTTAGTTAATATATTTTTTGGTAAAGGATTCAAAACCAGATTCTCGTTGTTCAGTTCTAATTGCTTGAGGCTATTATTGATTCTATATTGTCCAATGCAAAATTTGTATATATACATATTTAATACAGACATAAAAGCTCAATCAAGTCATAAAATTGTCGGTTTTAGTAACATTTATACAACATTTATATTATTACTGCGTCAAATACAGAAACTCTAACTCAAAAATATTTTATACGAAATGTATTCTTGAATATTTTTGTAAATAAGGTTAAAGATTTTTTTGCAGTGCACAATCTTCACATAAGAATACCATTTAGTTGAGCTAGCATAGGCACAATTCTTAGTATATTTAATTGAAATGTAAAAAAGGCCTTGAATTTAACTTGAGGCTAGCTAGTGACAGGGTATAAGAAAATAATTGTTGTGCCTGTCAGCTTTGGCTTAATGTCTGTCTTTTAAGTTGTTGTTGTAGCTGTCGTTCCTGTTGCATGTGGCATGTGGCATGCGGCAAGTGGCAAGTGGCAAGTGGCATGTGGCATGTTGCTGCCAATGCTGGCCATAAAAATGATTTAAATGCCAACGCATTGTTGCATTATGTCGCCGACTACTCGCTGACTGTCTGAACAAGTGAACGAATGATTGAATGAATGAGTGAATGGGCGAGTAAATGAGTGAGTGAGTGAGTGAGTGAGTGAGTGAGTGAGTGAGTGAGTGAGTGAGTGAGTGAGTGAGTGAGTGAGTGAGTGTGAATGGTTGACAAGTCCTGTCCGCCATTTTCTCTTTGTCTGGCTGGGCCATGCATCAAGTTGATGGCCGCACTGGCAACTTCGTTACGGCCGTCTTTATTTACTCCGTCTGCAACTTTAGCAGCCGCCACAATTCCTACTGCATTTGCATTTGCAACTGCGGCTCCGGCTCCGGCTCATGCTGCTGCTTCAGCTCTTGCTGCATACTTAATGCATTTTCATTTTCATTTTCATTTTATTTTATTGCTTTAGTTTTGACCAGCGTCTCAACTTGTGCCTTGCTTCGTTTCTTTTTTCTTCAGTTAAGATTTCCCCCTTTTCTTATGCCTGACTGTCTGCGCCCCTCTTGGCCACATTTCTTTGGCTATTTGCTGTTTGGCTTGTGTCTACTTTCATTTGTTTACTTGTGTTTCATTCGGTTAAGTGCTTCCTTGATTGTTGCGCCCGCTTCTCGCTTCTCGCTTTAACTTCTTCATTTTGCAACGCTTTTCCCATCGCCATCTCCATTTCCATTTGTGGTACTCTCGGTTATTATCTGCTAAGCAGACTTATTTGCCAGTCGCTGTGCCCAGAGTTGGTAACAACATTGTTTGGGACTCACTTGCCAATTGGCTCACACACACACACCCATACACACACACTCGATTTGCATAGTTTATGCTGTGGCGCTTTGTTGTTATCGCCCGTCCATTGGCCATAAATATTCATCCTTTATGCATACATTATTTTAATGAATTATTGATTTCGTTCAATTTGATAGCATTGCCTGTAAAATTTCATCAAGCATAGCCGAACATTGTATGCCCTAACGTGAGTTTTTTATATGTTTTGAAATTAATTTAATCTTTGGCAGCTTAAAGATAACATTTATTTTCCTCTTCTTGTTTTATTTTGTGATAATTAGTTAAATAAATGAAGTCTCAAGCTATATTAACTAAGACAACAAGGTTCTTTAGACTATGCGATTTTATTATATCATTATAAAGTCATCAGATTATTTTGTAATCAATCACTTTTTAATACACTTAATTGATAGTTTTGAAGTCTAAATCTATTAAACCTTTGTGTTAAGCATAAGAAAAAGTTCGATTTTCAATAGAATTAAGTAATTGAAATACTCTGATGTGTTTAGGCAACTATTTAACCACAACTTGCACTCAGATTTAAATACACCAAACTACACTATATTATTGTTGGGCCTTCACTTATTACTCGACCGTTTTCTCTCGGCCAATATTATTAGGGCTCTATATAATTCTTGGCTTTCATATTCATAGCATTTATAAATATGCTTAACACGCATTAAATAGATTTTTGGGACAAGTTTTTGGGGGCGGGGCGGGGGATGGGTCAAAGGTTTGTCTTTGCTTTGAATATGTTGCCTGCTTTGTGTGGTTTTTGTAGCCTCAAATAGCACTTTAAGTGTACGAGTGTGTGTGTATGTATTGTGTGTGTTGTGCGTATCCCTTGCAGAACGCATTAATAGCAATAAAGGCGCATCTATTCAATTATATCGATGCCCAGAACGCCTACCCATAGGCAGTCTTTGCCTTGGCAACTTGAATTGCTTTTAGGCTAGCATTTTTCTATGAAACCTGCCGGCTCACCAACTCCTACATATGTACATATATTAAATATATACGTGCGTCATTTTAATGGATGACAAGAGCATTTTTTTGTACCCCGTCAATATTGAAAGTGGTCAAAGCAAAGGGTATGAGTGTTTGTAGCAGACAATAAAGTATATAAATATTTATATATAACTATTCTTTATCAGAATTTACAGACAAGTTGTCCGGATGTTGGTCTAGAAATAAATCATAACGAAAGCTGAGTTTTAGAAGCTTTATACAATTATTTCGAAGTTAAAATCAGAAAATGGTTTTATGCTGCAAATCCGACACAGGGTATCTACTAGTCTCTACTAGAGACCGCATACTGTTTTTTTCTTATACCCAAAAGCCCTCCCAATCCTTTCCCTATGCGCATTCGTCGCCTTTGAGCGCCTCTGCATATTATTTATTGTATTAAAAATCCATTAGTGATTTTTGAAACTTGTGGTCGCCATCTTTCATTTTCATTTTCAGTTTCCATTTACATTTTGACGTCAATAAAAGCGACAACGGCCGGCCAGACAGACACGCCCCTCGACGCCCTGTTGTTGCCACTAATTGCATTTTGGTTGAGCCAACGCAGCTGTTGCAAGAGCCGCAGACTGTGCCCCGTTCGGGGCAAGTCTCAGTCTCGGCTTGACTTAAACGCCCTGCAAGTACAGTTAGTTCTTAGAGAAGAAGCAACAAAACTAAGGAGAGTTTCGAGAGACGTTATGACTAAAGCTGCTCTTAATCAATACAATCTATTTGAGACGAAAAGGACGAGTTTATGTGCTAGAGATCACTATTATATAACTAGAATAAATGAATTAGTAGTGAGTGATAAAACTTATTGATTAAAATTAATATTAAGTATACGCCTTGTTGCTTCTTGTTTTAAAAGCATAAGAGTATATAAAAAGAGCCAGTTCTAACGAGCGATTAACGAGTAACGAATGCTAATTGATTGTTTATACTATAGTTATAATTAAAGTTGCAGTGCCACGCCCCATCCCCCCCTCCACTGAGACAACGACAAAATTGCATAATTTATGCACAAAACAAGTTGAGAAGAAAAGAAGTCGCGGAATAAATATAAGGATATACTTGATGTGAAGCTGCGCGACAAAGCCAAGCGCTAATATCTCGCATCGGGCACTTTTCCTGATGCCTGCTCAAAGTTGCTTTACTTAATTTCAGGTGCATAATGAAGTTGACGTTGCGCTGAAGCCTTCACAGGAATGCATGAAAAGCGCATTAGCATCAGCATCAGCATCAGCATCAGCATTAGCAGTGAGCAGCAGACACTGCTGGCATTAATAAAACTTTTCATTTCAACAATTTGCCCCCTTTGGTAGCTTAAGCCCAGCCCGTTCTCCATTTAGGTCGGACAAACAAACGGGGCGGCGCCCGAGCAGGGACCAGATTTAAGCTGGGTCCGTCGAGCCTCTGATTGGGGTCATTATTAAATAAATTGAAAGGCATTTCTGTTGACATGCGAATGCTTGCCGTGACGAGCAACAACATCGGCAACAGAAACGAGTGGCAAAAGCAAACGTAAAGGAATAAACAGCGAGAAACAACAACACAAAAGCAAAATCCAAGTGCTTTAGTTGTCTTTTGTGGCAATTCAAGAGGCTTCATACAATCTTTTAACGTGATAAACAAACCTAATGCACACACACACGCCAACACACACACACACACACAGACACCCATCAATGAACTGCGCTGAATGGATTCTCGCTCTTAAGCCTCTTTGAAGCACTTGGCATCGGACCAAATTGGATTGGATAATGGTAGATAATGCACTACAAAGGCCATTACAAAGATACACATCGATAAAAGTTGCTTGATTTCAAACAGATAATAAAAAAGACTCAAATGCGAGACTAAAATATTAGTTAAGGATTGGCTTCAGGGTTAATTTGAATTATATTTAATACGTTTTTTTTTTAAATAGAGCTAATGGTTTAATGGGCTAAGGATAAGATTAATAGATTTATAATAATTTGAAGTGCTAGATATAGCTTTAACTAATATTTAGACTTAATGAGGGACTTTAAATATATGTATTTCAAATAAAGATTGAGCTATGGCATAAAATATTGTTTATATTTAATTTATTAATGTAGTATCTGAAATATTTGTCCGTAAAATAGGAATATATTATCTGATTATTTATTTACACATCCAATACGCTAAGCTTAAGTTTCAGTTTAATATTAGGCTTGAATATGAGTTTAAGTTTAAGTTTGCAATAAGAGGAGATTCCGATTCAAATTTGAGATCAAATAGAGGTCAACATTTATTTAACCTCATTTCAGGTTACAATTATGTTGAGATAGGTATGAAATGTGTTAAGGACTATGTTTAATTATAGTGTGCAGAAATGCAAAGAAATCATTAGATGCTTTTCACTCTGACGAAAACTGTGAAATGCAGAGGGAATTGGGGTTAATAGACATTTTGACAATTAAATCCTGATGTGGTAATGAATAACGTCTGTAGTTTATAAATAAATTCATATTACTTCTATAAGGCTTTTAATTCATTTATGTTCATTTATTATTCTATTTACTACATAAAGCTCCATCAACTATCTGACTGCACAAGTTTCCTCAGTTTAAACTTCTCCCTACAATGCTTAAAGCAGCAGCCAAAGGGAACTTAAAAGGCCCAGCCCAAACAAAATTTAAGCTGTTAAATTTTTGAAAAGGGAAGAGAGAAGAAAGAAAAAACAGGCCCCATATGGTTAATGATGACATTTGCCGTTTTACCTTTTGTCGCAAACATTTTGCAGATACTCGTTCCATTTGAAGCCCAAGTGGCACATGAAAAGTTAATTGGCTCATAATTCAGAATGGGCTGGTAAATTGCAATTGAATGCTGAGTGCTAACCGGGGAGCAATCCGAATCCGAAGTGTTGGCTGTTATTTTCGGATTTCATTTGAAGCGCTTTTCAGTGTGGGGGGCGGCAGTTTAAAATTAAGCAGTTGCCAGGTGAATGGATGACAATGCGAACATCGCCGCACGAAGCTTTTTAATTGAAAGCAAACAACACTTGGACCGCTCGACGGGGACCCAGGCCAAAAGTTTTGTGTGTGGCCTAAAGTCCAGAAATGTTGTTTGCATGCGTGTCGCTGACAAGAGATAACCAGGCTTAGGGGGGTCGAGCATAAAAGTGAAAAACAATTGAACCCTTGGGCAAAATTGGTTTTGACAATGTAAATAAATAAAACACAAGCATAAATATTTACTGCTGGCGGCAGCACGAAACGAAAAGCAGCCAAAAAACCAGCCGTAAACCAGCCAAAAAAGGAAAACCGAACCAAAAGGCAACCCGAAACTCGGTCCGAGAGTAAAGTATTTACAGCCTACTCCAAAAACTGACGTAAGCGTTGAGATTACAGCAGCAGCTACCCCTGCCCAAACTGGGCTGACCCTTGGCTGGCTTCACCCAGCATACTTTTCCCCTAAACCTCTCCTCCCACACACCCCCCCCCCTCGACTACCTTTTAAGCTAGAGCTTAAGCTTTGGCTTCAAATATTGCCAAAAGGATTTGCAGCTCATTTCATGCCAAACGCACTTGTGCCCCCCTCCTCCCTCCCCCCCTCCCATTTGCCACCCCTTGGCTTAAGCCTTGTGCTAATATTTGATTGTGTGCTGGCCGTTTAATGGGCAGCTCACATTTTTAACTGTCTGTTTTGGAGCACCCCGAAAAATACCCAAAAAATGGGGGCAACAAGTTTTTTGTTGAGTCTTTTGCCAATTCGATGAAGAAATTCAATTCGTAAAATAAATTCAATTTCAACTCTTCGTTTGTGTAAAAAAAAATATGAAATTAATCTGGAAAAACGGTAAAGCTCAGTCATGGTGAGGGAGAATTTAATATTAAGATTGTATTTGCACAAATTTTTTGTTACATTAGGTAGAGTTTCAACAGACTGAGATCAGATTTAAGCAGAAAGATTATTCCAGCTGACAGGAGTTTTGAAAATGTATTAAGTATAAATTAATTTTTAAAAGGAGCTTTAAAGATGAATGCGCTTAAGCTTAATGCAAGATTAAATGAAGTAAGCTTCGTTTTACTTACGTCTGACATAAAGATGATAATAGAAGCTTTGATATGTTAAGCACATATTTTCATTCCATGAGTTTAAGTTCATTTGAGGAGCTTATTCTAAAAAGAGACGGTATATAAATTATTTATAAAAATTATATTATAACATAGTTCACTTTTATATGAAAGCTTTTAATGTATTAATAGCTTATTAATAATAATAATAATATTAATAAATTGTATAGTGTATTAATATAAAATCGTATTTAAATATGAAACATTAACATCTGTATTTGTATCTGTATCAGAATCTTTATCTGTATCTGTATTTATATATTTATCTTTATATGTATCTGCATCGGCATGTGTACCTTTATCTGTATCCCCATCTCGATCTGTATCTTCATCTGCATCATATATTGAGTTTTAAAGGTGGCTGCCCAAAATGTTTTCTTCGGCAATTGCAGTTTGATGCTGGAGCTTATGGCCGTCGAGTCTTAACGCATGAAGTGGCTGAAGCCATCAAAAGGCAACAGAGAATCAGCTTTACATGCAGTTGAAGGGGACCGGTAAATGGGCGGGGCAGGGGCTTGGCTTCTCTATAGCTATGCGGGAGACCACCAGCTACGAATCGGCCATAATAATTTTCCGCGTAATTTATTTGAGCGCCATAATATCATATTTCACACACTCACACACACACATACACATCTTAAGAATGGGCATTTGGTGTGTGCGCAGCGGGGGGCGTGGCCGTAGGCGGCTGCCGTTGAATAATTTAAACGACGCACATGTGCGCGAAAAAGATGCCTGCTTGGGGCAGGGGAAGGGGGCCTTGCTGGAGGTCACGTTTAAATAGGCGGAAGACGATTATCAGACAGTTTGCACACAATGTTGTCGAAGTCGAAAGAGGATGGGGGAGGAGGGAGGAGGGAGGGGTTGGGTGAGTAGCTAAGGGTCGGGGCTTAAGCACACATTTATTGCCAAAATTAAATGACAATGTTGTTGAAAAGCCATAAGAAGCAGCGCAAGCAAGAGTAATTGGGGGAGGGGTGAAATAAGACAAGGAGTTTAGAGTAGGGCAGGGGGCGTGGCAGCTAGCATAGCACTTGCATGTTCCACACGAAGCCAGCAACTCAAGCCGAACAGTTTTTCAACAAGTTTTATGCAATTTCTTTGCTTACAGAATCTTTTACCCCCCCCCTCCCCTTCTCCACCCCACAGCAAGCCCCTGCCACAGAGTACTGTGCGTGCTTGTGTCTGTGTGTGTCTGTGTGTGTGTGTGGAACTCGCGGCATCAGTCCAAGTGTAAAGGAATTTTAACGCTTTGCCGTTAAATGCCGCTCGCTCGCAGCTGCAGATTGTTTGGTTTAACTGTGGTTACGCAGGGCGGGTTGCAAAAGGCGGCCAGAACAGGGGAGGGTAGGGTAGAAGGTGGGGCAGGGTTAGGTATGTAGCGTTGTAGCGGGTTTAAGGGTCGGAGAGTTGCGAGCGCCGTCGTTGCTTTTGTTGAACTTTTGCGTAAGATTGCGCAGTAAATTGTCGAAAATTAATTTTCATGTTGAAAAGCTGCAAATTGCGCGGAGCACAAGAGATGGCAAAGCAACGAACGAGACAGAGAGAGAGAGTAAGAGAGAGGGAGAGGTAGGGTGCTGGCACGAAGAGTGCCAAGTGTTAGCTCAAGGAGTTGCCTTTTGTCAATTAATTTCTTCAATGGTTTTTTGCCTAATTGAAATTTTATGGCCTGGCCCTGAAAGCAAACGAGAGAGAGAGAGAGATCGAACGTGAGAGATGGCTGAAATCAGGCGTAGAAAGAGATGACAACACATTCAGCTATTAGGCTTATCAGGTGAGAAACACTTAGTCAACGAGAAGGAGCAAGAAGGATAAGAAGGTGGGCAATTGAAATGTGTTATGACTCATAATCAAAAAATCCAAGCTGAGTATTGTAATCCAATTAGAGTTCATTAAAGCGATTACCCATTTAATTATTGTGAATGAATGGCACTCGATTCACATACGAATTCATTTACAGATCCATTCGAATACAAATGAATAAATGGGCTTACGTTTAAGATATTCAATGCACGTTAATTGTTTTCGGTATTAGCGTCAACAACAGCCAAAGCGGCTAATGTGCTCTGGACGAGCGTGCGTGATATGGAGATACCCTGTACTAAAAATAACATCGATTTTTAGCGATTAAAATCATAGGGGAAATTAAATAAATTGAATAAAAAAAAGGCTTAAAAGTGTTTTGTTTATGTGAGTAATACAACTTATGGTATGTGGAACTAAACTGCTGCTTTTCTCTGACCCCAACATATGTAAAATATTAACCTTTTCTTATCACTTGCTAAGAATAGGGTATATTAACATTTACAAATTACATGTATATCAATCGCACAGCTAATTGTCCTTACTATTTATAATTAAATACGCTCACCTACCCATACAAATAGATACACTCACACACACACACAATCATCTACACTTCTATCGTCACCAATTACATATTTAAATGCGTTCAATCCATTTTGTTAGACATGTTTGCGTATTTTGATATATGATTAAATGACGTTAAATACAATTTAGGCCTAAGCGGCTTTCAGCCTATGCTTTTTCCACAAATTAAGCTCTTTTGCAGTGTGCGGTTTCAACTGAGCGTAGTTCGGACACAGACACACACAGACACACACACGGACACACACTGTTTCAGTGGATACTTATATAATTTAATTTAATGGATATCAGATATATTGAGTTGATATTTTATGATACATTTTATATCTCCAATCTATAAATATCATTTTGTTTTGCACTAGAATATTATAAATATATTTATGTCAATAAATAACGCAATATAGTTTAATTATTTACAAAATAAAGGTGAATATTTGTCAAACATTTGAACCTAACTTAAAGTAAAACAAGTTAAAATCAGCTTTAAAATTGCATAAAAGCACGTTTAAAAATCGTTTAAGCCCGGTTTAATCCCAGGCTTCAACAAAATAGACAATCCTTTAAATGTGTTCAGCGTTTTCCACTCTTTAGTCAGAAAATTAATTTAGTCAATATCAAAAATATTATATTCAAATGCAATTTTTTATATTAATCATATAAAGCTCACATTTAAAGACAATTTCAGTTTGAACTACCTCAAGTCAACTGCATAAAATATTTACAGAATAAAACAATGCTTAAAAGCAGCATTGAACCCGGTTTTAGCCCCGTTAAAGCCTCGTTTCAAGCCCTCTTTGATAGCCATTGCATTTGGCCCATAAACACCATGTAGTCCTTATAAGGAGCCCAAAGACAAAAAGTGCAATCAACGGTTTAATGTGATTTGTGAGGCAACTGTGTCTGCTGCTTAGCCAAGGACCAAAAGCTGGTAAGGATTAGGCGGCCACAACACGAGGCAAAACAGCTGGAGACAGGCAATGAAAGGGGGCGGGGCTTAGGCAATAGGCGGCAGTCGATGTGTTGTTGTCATTTACCTTTTGCCATTCGTTTTTGTTGACATCGTCGTCGAGCCCTTAGCCGCCTATAGGCCAGCCTGCAATCCTTCCCCAACACACTTTTCTCCTCCTCTCTGCGGGTTTTTGTTGTTAATTACAATTATGATAATGAATCTTACAAAAGACTAATTAGTATGTTAAAAATGTTGGCGCGCACAAAAGCTGCGGATTTATACGCCCCACTCAGGTGTGTGTGTGTGTGTGGGTGTGTCTGTGGGTGTGTGTGTGTGTTGTTTCCAAGAGCTCTGCTCTTATGTTTGTCCCGTTTTGAATGGGCCACAAGCATAAAGCCAAGGCAACAATAACAAGCGCGACCTGTCGCTGGCTTCAACCTGATGTAGTTTAATGTGTTGCAAGCACATTTTTTAAACCCACACATATAGGCCAAAGTGAGAGTGTATGTGTGTGTGTGAATTGTGACCCGAAACAATGTCAAATTATTTGGTAGGAAAACAAATAAGAAAACATGACTTGGTAAAGCAATTGCAATACAAATTTAATATAAATAAATAGACCGAAAATAAACTAAAGCTAATGTATTAAAAGTCAGGCACAAGTAAGTATGTATATATAAAATGGATAAATATAGGGAATAAAATTTGTTGAGAGTTAAGTTATACAGCAATAATACTTAAATTAAAAGTGCATGTTTTCAGGTCTCAGTGTTTTCTCTTCTTATTAAATGAGCCCTTTAAATTATATAAAAATTTTTATAATATTCCGTTTTTAATAAACCCTTTAAAATATAAAACATTCATCCTGATTATTTTTTCACCCAATAATGTTATTGTTATTGAATAAAGTACAAAATACAAAATTTGCAAACAAGGTTTCTATACTTAAGTATCGTTTAAGGACAATTTGAGATTGATTTAAGCTTTGTTTTAAAATAATGAAATTTACATAGGCTGACTGTAAACAGTTCTTGGACTTTATTAAGGTATACAAATCGATGTTGTTATATTTTTTTATCAATGCTAGCTTCTAGAGCCGCCCTCATCAACTATCATATAGTTTAAAGCAAACAAGCACTTAAGCTAAAAATAAAATAAAGCAAGAAAATTGCGCGAAACTTTTGTAATATTCCCTTTTATTGTCTGCAGTTTCGAAGTGAACATGACCAATTATTGGGGCAATTATAAAATGACGAGCGCATTTAATATCAAATGAGATGTGGCTATTAATTTAATTGTGACATTTGCAATAATCATTCGAATGAAATAAATGTTACACAGGGACGAAGAGCGGGAGATACGTGCGTAAAAATAACTATGTATATATGTATATATAAATATATATGTACATATATTTATATATAAATACGCATGCATATTTGTGCTTTCGTCCATTACGTTTAATCGGTATTTGAATGTTTATGACATTTATATTCAATTGTTGCGGTTTGTTTATTGTAATTGAAATGCAGTTAAAATGTCGCATATTTATTTAGTTGAAATTTCATGAAAGCGAGAACGCGGGCAACGACAATTAACGCCGCTAATCTGTGCAAGATAACACATTAGGTACGCCTATAGCACACAAACGAGACAGACAGAGATAGAGAGAGATGGGAGAGAGAAAGAGAGAGAGAGAGAGAGAGAGAGAGATATATGGTGGCATACTGCATGCATATTTTATGCCCTGGGGCGGATTTGCATTTGGAATCTGTTGACTCTTTAATCGATTTAGCAGCTTCGACTGCTGCAGGCGACACATGAATTAGCCGGACAATGCCGGCATCGATAACAGAAGCACAAATACAACTCGCAACTCCCAGCCACGTTTCTCTCTATCTCTCTCTCTTCCCCCCTCTTGGCCATCAGCAATAGCTCGTGTATTGGCTTTAACACAATTTGGCGTTTTTTTGTTGTTTGCTTTTTATTTGGCCGTCAACAAGTTGTAGATTTTTATATCCGATTTCGATTTGCCGGCATTTGCATAGCTGAAGAGGCACGTCTAGACTTTTGGTTTACGCAAGCCATTTGCGCAAATCGCAGTTTGCGCAAACTTTAAAGATTGCTTGTGCTGCCTTTGAAGAATTGAGCATTGCTTTAATTACACATTGCATTGACCACAGTGCAGGTCAATTTAAGCACAGACAACCTTTATACTATTTGGGGGGATTGCCAAATTCTCACTCATTAAATTCATAGAACAAGTCGACAAAATTTAGCATATTTTAAGCGGGCACCGAAGTCGAACTGGCCAAAAACAACAGAGGCAACAAGAAAGCGGCACAAGGACAAATCCGGAACCCGATTCGCATTGCATCCACTGTCTGCTCCACGGTCCATGGTCCACGCACCAAGCTCTACGCTTCTCGCTTCGTCTCGTTGCGCTGTCGTGCACTCAACTGTCCCGAATATATATATGTACATATATATATAAGTATGTGTGTGTGTGTGTGTGTGTGGACATGCGGATGTTGTGCAATGCTGTTTATGCCTTTTACATTTTCCGCCATAATGAATTCTATGTTGCTTTCCAGCATCAGGCAGCGACAGCAGCAGCGCACTGTGAAATTTCCAACTTCCGCTTTTTGCCAAGTTGACAACATGTCTGACCAGCTGCATACACCCTGCAGCATCCCCTCGCCCACCCCCTCTCTTGATTCTTTACGACCTCCACAGGCCCAACGACCACGAGCTACACATATGAGCGACACTCTTGCCCTGGCCCTGAGCTGAATTGGTTCCAAGTTTCGGATTGGTTTCGTTTAGTTGGCTGACCTTTGACATACCCTATATTATTTAGCCTCTTTTTCAGTTTACCTATAAACTGAAAGAACATAATTCTACCAGGAGACAATTTGGAAAATTAACGTTTTTTTAATTTGAATTTGCAAGAAGTTAAAGTATTATTTTAATTATTTATACAAAATGTTTGTCTACGTATACGTAATATTTCACATTTTGTTGCATAACTTAAGGGGTCGTAGGGCGATGTTTAAAACTCCACATAGAAAACAAATAATGTAATAACTCTCTAAAAGCGTATTGAACTGTCAGTCATGCCCGACCAAGAAGTTCTTATGTGTTTTTTCTTTATTGTCAAAAATATTTCAACGATTGACATTATAACTATTATTTATAATTTATACATTTTTGTAATTAATGTTGTTACTAAATAAATATTTTAATAAGAATTGATCCAATATAATTCATTTTGATTTATAAAGAGCTTTATCTTTAGTTTAATTTAATTGAACATATCTTTATTAAATTATTTTCAACATTTCTTAAGACTATTTATGTATATCTATGTTTCTATGTATCTATCTATCTATATATGTATATACCAATGTACTTCTATTTTAAATAAGCAAAGAGTTTATCCCTTTGAAGACTGGCATAGTGTTTGCACAGCTAGAGTAAATATAATTGGAAAATGCTATACTTGTATACAAAGCATTTGCATTTTGAATAATTAAAATAATAGCTAGTATGAGCATTTGTGTATGGTTTTTCTTTTAAATACATATAAAGCATATTTTTTAATTAAATGTGTATTGATGCTATTGAAACCATGTGTCAATAAATTCAAAAGCCAACAGACTCAATAAACATATATTATTCAAATATATAAAATGGCACAAAATATGCTTTATATATTTATATAAATACTTTTTACTGTTCTTTTCATATATTCATTAAGCATGTGAGTTTTTAATATTATAACTTCTTAACTCTGTGTTTGTGTTTATAAAACAGTTTAAAAGTAAATTAAATATGCCATTTACATAAGCCAACGCCAAGTCAACAAGAGTTAAAATATTTCAACCAAAAACAAGATTTAAATATTCATTTATAGTTTAAACAAGTAGCACAAACTGCAAAGTAAAGAGAGAAACTTTTATTCGACTGCCTACATAAATAAATACACATGCATATAAATGTCAAAAATAAACAAATATTTTTATGCATACGCCATTCACAAAGGGTTCGCCCCACATAGAGTATTTTTTGGACAACTTTTGCGCCTAATACTTGCTTGTTGTCCTTTTTTCTTGTCAAAAAACCCAAAAAAAAAAAAACAGAAAGCAGATCTTAGGCGACACAGCTGTTGCCAACGCCTGGCAAAACTATCGCACACTTAAGCCCATTACGGCGGACAGTTGTGGCCTTTCCGGTCCTGCAATTGCGATAATTGGATAGAAAAACACGAAAAACAAGTAATTTCATAACCAAAATTAGCAACAAAAATCTAAAGCAGACAGAAACTTATCTTTTGGAAATAATACAAATATTGCTTGAGCTTCTTTTATTTAGAGTAGAAGTTTAAAGAAAAAGGCATTACCATAATTCCGAATAGTAAAGCTTATGGTAATAGCAAAAGCTGATTAATGTGGACAATGTAAGAACAAAAGCTTTTAAATAGAAAGAAGTCGATCAAAATAACATTTAAACATGTGAAGCCAGAAATATTGCAATTTTCATTATAATTCGCAACTAGTCTAAGAAAGCGTAAGTAGTAAGTTAGATACAATCGAAATGCATATCTAAACTAAATTTTTATGGATTTCTGCAGATTACTTTCCAGGCTTTTTCGTATTAAGTTTGGAAGACGTCAAAATGTTATATGCTGTCTATATATATATCGATACAATAATATTTTGCCTCAAGCCATAGGTGAAAATGGAATATAATGAAATCCTCCAGCTCTCACCTCACCTTGTCTTTTCCATTCATTAAACTTGGCCTACTTATCGATAAAAAAATGGCAATCGAATCGGTTGGTTTTGAAAAATGTAATTGTTAAAATCACTTTGGCCTTGCACTTCTTAACAACAAATTAAAAAGTTAAAGATATTTTGTGAGTCTCGAGCGAGACTCACCTTAGTTTGTTAGAAACGTACCGATAAAGAAAATAAAAAAAACAGCCTCATTCCGGCCTCAGCGACAACTGGTAGCTAGCGTGTTCATTAAATCGAGGCTCTACCGCGTATTGAGAGTGAAGCACAAAATTTATGGAGTTTGTATTACTGTAGAGGAAATTTTCTCTTCTTCCCTTTCTTTATTTTTAAGTAACTGTTCAAAATTTTTAGTTCGAGTGCGAAACGACTTTTTTTTATATAAAATCAACGAAAATTTAAAGCGGTAAGTGAAAAGTGATTTAAATAACTATCAGGGATAAATGGAGGCGGAGGGAGGCAAGCTTACGAGTGGCTGCCTGCATTTCCTTTGCAGCTGCAATTTGCCTCAACATGGGCATGTATGATAAAGTGGTTTTGCACCACAAACACATTGTAGCCAGGTCGTTTGCAAGCAACCTCCTCCTCACTGCCGTTCTCCGTCCTTGTCGCTGCCATAATTCCTGTGCATTGTGCGTTCGCATCCGCAGTTGAAAGAAAATATTAAAATAAATTTGAATAAAAATGTCTGCAAAGATTAAATCGCCATGAGCCCAAGTCGCGACGTCTGCAATTCCCAGACGCTTGCGCCAAACCCCTTTCCATCTTTTTTTTTTTTTTTTTTTTTTTTTTAATCTAACCCGGCAACGCCTCCCGCAATTGCAGGTTGTGCGCTTTTTTTCTGCATACCCTTTTTTTGCGTGGAGTACTTTAGCTTACACGCAGAGCAACTAACAAACAAATAGCAGTGACAGAAGCTGGAAGCATAAAGACAAATCGGTCAGTGCTTAAGTTTGTATGTCTGTCCTTTTTCTGGGCAAA
Source organism: Drosophila lacertosa (assembly GCA_004143845.1). Taxonomy (NCBI): domain Eukaryota; kingdom Metazoa; phylum Arthropoda; class Insecta; order Diptera; family Drosophilidae; genus Drosophila; species Drosophila lacertosa. The sequence goes on from SCDZ01000116.1 coordinate 45,094, forward strand.
TGAATTGTTTAGCTCTAAGGAACACTGTGCAGGAGTCTGACTTATGACTATACGAAACGGTCGATTGGGTCGGATATTCATAGATATTCCGGGCCCAGCATGCTATTTGATAATTTGGCTTTACTTTAAAAATATCAGCATAAATTGGATTGATATTGGATCACGATTATTATAAATAAATATATATTAATAAATATAATATTAAGTGAAATAATTATATAAATAAATATGTATTAAGTGAAACAATATCAGATCACATTTGTTTTTCATAAACCAATTGAATTGCATTTAACTCATTTTTTTTTACAGAAACAATAGTTAAATATTTGTATTTTCACGGATAGCTTAAGAGATATACTTTGAATATAACTGTATACATTTAAATAATATGGGTATATCTAAGTTATTTTTTGTTTGTGACATGAAACTATTTCATTCTTCCAATGGCACTCATAAAGAGTATTTCCCATTCGACAAACAAAATTTGTTGTCGCTTTTATTTGTTTATTTATTTTTTTTCTTTTGCTTATTGTTGCGGCGTCGCGTGGCGCCTCCCTGCTGCCGCCTTTTCAGGAGGCTCGCAGCTCGCTGGCCTGGCAAAAATAATGCGTATCCGTTGCGGATTCGCTCACTGGCTCCGGCTCCAGCTCCGGCTCCAGCTTCAGTTCCAGTTCCGAATTGGGCCCCTGCAGTCGCTGCGCGTTAACCTCTTAATTTGTTTATTTGTTTGCCATTGCTCAGTTGTTGTTGTCGGGGTTATTATTGTTGTTTTTATTGTTGCTCGCTTTCACCTTTAAACAATTTCATTTACAAGCGGCGTAAAATTTCAGTTTTTATTGCTTTCGTTCGTTGTCAACTTTTGCGTTTTGTTTTGTTTTGTTTTCATTTTTATTTTTCGGCTGGCAGCCCTGCGGCTCTTTGAGCACATTTTTTTTTTTACTTGCTGTTTTTGTTGAGGGCGCCCTTTTGCCTTTTGGCCATTACAATAAATAAGTTAATTTAAATACAATAAACACAATTGAAGCTGTCGGCACTTTGGACAGCAACTGCAATCGCAATGTTAATCCAACTACTTGGAAAATCTCAAGTTATGCGACTTTTAAGTTTAAAAAGTTTGCATAAGATATAAAATATACGTTAGACTTAAGATCCACATATAATTGTTGTAGGCTTTTAACGAAAACTTTATTTTCGTTTTAATGCATTTTTTAAAGCTTAGTTATATTTATCTTATGAATACATATATTGAACAAGTATGTATTTCCTAAGTTTCTTTGCATATTTGTTTAATAACATAATTTTAAAGGTATACAATATATTTTAAGACGCCCTGTTTTTTATTTTACTACATTTTTAAATTGTGAATCAATCATGTGCCAAAGCTGTACTATTTTTTTATTCCTATTCTGTGTATGCCTTATAATATCATACTGGACTTAATTTAGTCTGTGGACCAGAAAAATCTTTGACACTTCCGAGAATGTTGTTCTTTACGTACGAATGAATGGACGGACAGATGAATTTGTCTTTATTAAGTCAGCTCGTCGTGTAGATTATAATAAACACAACAACTAGTCGAAGATGCTTTTTTCTTCTGTATATAAAACATATTAATTATAAATATATATGTATGAATAATACTGATCTTAATTGTATGTCTTTAATCTTTTTATATTTTAATGACTTTCTCACTAACTGCCTATACCTGAACCGCATTTTGTTGCAGTCATGAACAATGAATATTCTTATTTGACCGACATGCAGGAGACTTGTAAACTGTATGGCATGGTTGAGATCGATCAACTGCGGCCCGTGTGGAAGTCACGCAAGTTTGCGATACAGGTGCCCGACTCGATTGTGCAGAGCGGCCTGTTGCCCTCGATCTTTGACTGGCAGATGTTGGGCCAACTGATGCCGGCCGAGCAGGCTAGCGCCGAGCAGCTGCTGCAGCAGCGCATCAACGATCTGGAGCTGCTGAACAGTCTGACGACATCGCTGCAGCGCATTCAAATCCTGCCGGAACTGGGGCTCGATGTGGACGTGATAATGGGTAGGCCCAGTTACAATGTCCTTGTGCAGGACGATGGCAGCATTTTGGTTAAGGAGCTACCCAGCCTGCATATCCGTGTGTTTGGCGCCGAGACGCGCGCAGCCGCTGGCCAGGATGCTGTCATACTCGATGAACCCAATCTGATGGTCCTGGAGCAGAAAAAACATCTCGCCGCACTCGTCAGCCAGCTGCAGGACGCGTCGAAGAGCGACCAGCGATCGCAGGACGACCCGGACGCAGAGTCAACGGAGGAGCCCACCGAACTAATCCACGAGGACACCAACGACGAGCTGGCCGAGTTCGAGGATTTTCTCGAGCTTAACATGAAGGTTAATCAGGGCAGCAAATTGTCGGAACCAGAACTGGAACTGGAACTGGAACTGGACGAGGACGAGACTCCGCCGCCAACTGAGGTCAATCAATCCAATCAGGAGCCCAGCGACATCCGGCTCAGGCGTCGTCAACCATTTTGGATTCGCTTCGGCAACTGGCTGCGCCAAAGTCTGGCGCGTTTCAATTAATAGAAGAACAACAATAATAAATCGGACTGAAGCCAAAAATCGCCATGCTGGCCAAATGGTTGACATTTGTTTGTGTCGAGCCCGAGATCTATACAGCTTAAACTGTCGCGACGCCAAAGAGGTGTTGGAAATACCAAGCCACCCTAACATCCACCGTCGGCTTGACTATTCCATACAAAAAACCATTGTTCAATAAACAGATCGCAAAAAAAGCACTATATATACATATACATATATATTTATATATGTATATGTATATATCGCATCCACAAGCAAAATGCAATATTGTGAATTTCTAAGTTATTCACAGCGAGAAGAGGGTGTGCCCGGGGGCGGGGAGAGAGTGGAATGTTAAATGCAAATCGCTTGGAAAAATACCAAATTCGTAGGTTGCCGCCCGGAAAAACCACTTGGCGGAAATTGCGCAAACACTAGACGCTGCCAACGAAAACTTCCTTTTACGCTCAAGCGCATCCTTAAAGCAGAACCCCGTCCCAACCCACCCCTCCTTCCCTTTTTTTTTCTTTTGGCTGCAACAGCCGGACAATGGCTCTATCCATTTTTCTTAGCCATTTCTTTTGGCGACTGCAGTCAAAGCGGAGGGAAATCAATTCAATTAAGAATTGCAGCTAATTTGCCATTGGTTTTTGATAACAACAATATTTATATATATGTATACATATATATAATATATATATATATATATATATATATATATATATATATAATATATTAATTCGTTGATTACACATTTGATAAATACAATGACTTCCATAATTGATTTAAACCAAACCAATTACAATCAGAAACTAACTTTAACTAGGCTCAGCCTTGTATATATGTACTAAAAGAAAGCCGGCACATTTAAGAGTCAATAATGGCGGCTCTTAAAGCTGATTAGATGTTGCAGTTTTGCATTTAAACTTGTACCCACGAACCAGCCCCCCCCCCCCCCTGCCATTCTCCCCTAGCCTCCACGAACTAATACCTTTGGCAACTTTCACCCAGCGAAAAAAAAATAAGCCATAAACTCACGACTGGGCGCGCGGATTGCAAATGTGCATAAGATAAATGGAGCACAAAACGCTTTGAGGCAACATTAAAAGGTACCCAACAAGCTCCCCCCCTCCATCCGCCCCTTTTGCGACTGGGCTGTTTTCCGAGAGTGGCGCCACCTGCCGTTGGCTGGGCGAAGCGGCTGCCCACCCATAAAAAGTCATTCACTAATGGCTCGTCAGCTGTGGAGTAAACTGGAGTGGGCAGAAAGCTGGAAAGGGGGTGGCGTGGGGGGGGGGGGTGTCTGTAGAAAAAGAGGTTGTTTGTCTGGTGCAAGAGAGGTGAGAGAGGAGGGGAAGGGAAGGGGCAGTAAAAGGGGAAGTGCTTTGACATGGTCTGGCCATATCCATTTGTATTTGCATTTCTATTGGCAACATGTGGCGCCTTTTATTAAAAATTCATTTGCTCATATAACAAATACAGAGACTTGCTCGTCTTACGGTTCACCTTAGCGTCCAGTTGTTAATCCTTGCCCATAACACAGCATTTGACCTTTGGCTGTTGCGGTATGCAAATTCTTTGAGACTTTCGTCTCGCGTCCCTCAAAAATGTTTAGGTTCTGGAAGTTTTGAGCTCTATTTAGAGCTGCGTTTGCAAAAATTTGTTGAATTGTTTATGAAGAATGCATTGGCTGAAAGTTATGCAAGTTTAAATGGATTCAACGATGGGCAAAAACATACATATTTAAGTATAATAAACAATCTCTTTAAAAAACTTATATGACCTAAAACATCCCCTTGAAAGCTTGTATGCAAATTTAATTGGTGGAAAATCAAGAAAGGAATTAAGCAATTAATGCTTTAAGGATTAGCTGCTTTAAGATACTAGCTTGATTGCCTTGCAATAATCTATTAAATGCCACATCATTAAATTACATCGCTAGATTCTTTTTATGCGGAAACGCCATTTGGTTACTTTTAAATTGATCCTCTAAATAATAAATAAATTTGTCTTTAATAGAACTGTATTGAAAAATAAACACAAAAGATTGCAATAAAACTAGCTTCATTGTAGCTAGCACGGGCACTAATTGAGCTACACTACGATACATAATATGTGTTGGAGAAAATGGGCTCTCTTAAGTAAGCACAATAAAAAAAAACAATATATTTTAACAAAACCAATATATACTCCCTTTGTACACAATTTTTATAAACTTAGATTAAAACACAAAAAAAGGTTCTTAATCTAAACTTTATATGTTTTATTTATTTAATAAAAGTCAATATAAACATATTTTTGTATGTATAATATATTATAATAGTAAAATATAATGAATAAATAAATAAATATAAAAAAAATATTAATATATTAAAACTTCAAACTCTGCTTAAAGAATCTGATCCATTTTTAAATTTGAAAAATGTAAATAAAAATAATAATGAAATAGTTAGAAGCTTTCCTTAATGGTCATCATCAAGAAAAATAATAAGGAAAATAATTGCATATTTAAAATTTATTAAAAAAGAGTTTTTAGTGAATATATTTTTTCAAAGAATTGTTAAAAGCTTCTTATTCCACATATTGAATTTGTTCCCTGTTCAGGTTCTGATTCAAATTCCTTCAATATAATAGATAATATATCTATTGGAGTATTAAGGAGAGTTTGTTTTCACACAATATCAAAAACATGAGGACTTGCATAAATAGTTCAGAAAAATAAAAATAGTGCAAACGATTAAAACAGAAAAAAGATATTTTAATGTTTTCATAGGCGGTTTTCTCGCTTCTGGTTCGGATTCATCTGCGATTCCCCGAGAACAATATCGGAAACATTGTCAGAATTGATAAACACAAACAAAATAAATAAAAAAAAATAAAAAAAAATACAGAATTGACAAAATTAGACAAGGCACAAATAACTAAAGAGACTGAATGGGTGAAGGGGAATTATCAAAAACTTTTTACAAATTTATAAAAATTAGAATTATATAAAATAGGAAATCAATAAAAGATGAAGAAAAAAAGTTTCAACCAAACAACATGCGCAATGCCAAGTCCGAATTTACGACACACTACATTTTCAAAGTATAAATACAAGCCAATGAATTTTAGCGAAGGAATTAATAAAGCAAAGAAGGCAAATGTTTGGTCTATCTGACTATTCCCTTAATAGAACTAATTAAATATAAAATTAAAAAAAAGTTAAGTCTACAGTCTCAGCATGTGACTTAAAATTTGACGCCGTGGATATAGTTAAAAAAAATAAAATTAGTGAAAACGATTAAAACAGAAAAAAAAAATGAAATATTTTTTGTGTTTTCATATCATCTGCAATTCCCCGAGAACAATATCGAAAACATTGCCAGAATAGATAAATACAAAAAAAAATACTCTAAGATAACTAATGAGACTGAATAAGTTAAGGGGAAATATCAAAAACTTTTTACAAATTTATAAAAATTAGAATTATATAAAATAGGAAATCAATAAAAGATGACGAAAAAGGTTCAACCAAACAACATGCGCAATGCCAAGTCCGAATTTATGACACACAACATTTGCAAAGTATAAATATAAGCCAATGAATTTTAGCGAAGGAATTAATAAAGCAAAGAAGAAGGCAAATGTTAAGACTATCTGACTATTCCCTTAATAGAACTTTAATAAATAATCAAATATAAAATAAAAAAAAGGTAAGTCTACAGTCTCAGCATGCGACTTAAAAGTTGAGGCCGTGCATAAATAGTTCAGAAAAATAAGTTTAGTGGAAACGATTAAAACAGAAAAAAAATATGAAGGATTTTTTTAATGTTTTCACATCTGCGATGCCCCGAGAACAATATCGGAAACATTGTCAGAACACAAACAAAATAAATAAAAATAAAAAAAAAGTAAATACAAAATTGACAAATTTAGACAAGGCACAAATAACTAATGAGACTGAATGGGTGAAGGGAAAATATCAAAAACTTTTTACAAATTTATAAAAATTAGAATTATATAAAATAGGAAATCAATAAAAGATAAGGAAAAAGGTTCAACCAAACAACATGCGCAATGCCAAGTCCGAATTTATGACACACTACATTTGCAAAGTATAAATACAAGCCAATGAATTTTAGCGAAGGAATTAATAAAGCAAAGAAGAAGGCAAATGTTAAGACTATCTGACTATTCCCTTAATAGAACTTTAATAAATAATTAAATATAAAATAAAAAAAATGGTAAGTCTAAGTTGAGGCCGTGCATAAATAGTTCAGAAAAATAAGTTTAGTGGAAACGATTAAAACAGAAAAAAAAATATGAAGGATTCTTTTTTATGTTTTCACATCTGCGATTCCCCGAGAACAATATCGGAAACATTGTCAGAACACAAACAAACAAAATAGATAAAAAAAATAAAAAAATACAGAATTGACAAATTTAGACAAGGCACAAATAACTAATGAGACTGAATGGGTGAAGGGAAAATATCAAAAACTTTACAAATTTATAAAATTTAGAATTATATAAAATAGGAAATCAATAAAAGATGAAGAAAAAGGTTCAACCAAACAACATGCGCAATGCCAAGTCCGAATTTACGACACACTACATTTGCAAAGTATAAATACAAGATAAGTGTATGAATGCGCATTAACGGGAGCTATTTAAAATCTCAACAAAGTTAATTTATATTTAAATAAAAAAGAAAGAACAAAATTTTTTTTGAATGCATTCAAGATATGGACTTGAATAGACAGTAGCAATAAAGCCCTTATTTAAGGTTAAAAAAAAGTAAAAGTAGAATAAAAAAGTAGAAATAAAAAATAGAATTGAGAATGCACTCGATGAGGCACTGAGGCAGACTGAGCATAAAAATAATTGTCCATGGGGACCTTAGAAATTGCGAGGGCTGCAAAGCCAACTTCGATAATTGTTTTATTGGACCAAAAAAATCGATAAGCATATAGGCAATGATATCGTTTGCTAAATTGCGTTTTAATAGAGAAAGGGATTGCCAAGGCTTTCACAGAAATAATTTGACAAGCTTGCAGTTAAATTCAAATAATCAAAAACTTCCAAAAAATTACTTTATCATCTTGCATTTATCCATCTGAATTTTATTAATATGCGTTTTCTATCCTCGACTATTCAAAATTGTAAGGTGGGAGCTGTCCACTTTTGCCTGGTAAATATATTTGCACAGAATTAATATACCATTAGTTAGACGAAGCAAAGATGTCAATAAGCAATCGATAACTGTGTCATAAACTCAATAAGTTTACTCCAATGTACTCTCATATTCATAGATATATTCAAACATATCTGAAATGAAAGCGAGCCAATTCTTCGAGCCAAATGGGGCCATCTAAGGCTTTGCTTATTTGTAAGACAAGGCACAGATAACTAATAAGACTGGAAGGGGGAAAGGGGAATACGGTATATAGAGAGGTGGAATATTTTAGCGGCAGCAAACACAGCAACGAAAATGTTTTCCATGTTGGTCAAGTCGAGTAAATTGTGTCGAGTGTCTCTTGCACAAAATGCCAAATGAAGTGGAGAGAATTTCACACAATGTGAACTTTGACCAGGCCCCTCCCCCGCTCCGCCTTCGTTTGACTGCCCACACACACATGTGAATCATGGAGGATGAGCAAATAAGCCAAACAAATAAACAGGCGAACAAACAAACAAAAAAGGGCAACAAGAAAAGGGCAACAAGTGTGGAAGAGTTTGGGTTTTTTTGTGCTTTGCTGACCTCAGATGAGATGAGAGCACAAATTTTAACTGGAAAATCACATATGCTGAATGTCCCCTGGCTGAACTCGTTAGACAAGCCAATGCCAAAATAGCCAGACAACTTTTTTTTAGCTCTGAATGCCTTTCGCTCAGTGTAGCAGCGTCAACACCTACTTCATTATTACGCTTGATTGTGTACGCGTTCCAACTTCCTCGTTGTTGTTGTTGAAATCTACCTGGTGGTAAGCACAAATTCAAAGTGACAATAAGTTAAAGTGCTAAAAGTTGAGAAAGCCCGGTCGGGATATAGCCTGTTGAGAGCTGCGTGCTTCTCATAGCTTTGATCTAGTGAAAGTTGTATTTTCAAGAGATTATTTTAAGTTTCTTTCAAGCACACTTAAACTTGAATATGCCTTTGTTGGCATCACCAACAGGGTATTAACGTACACACAGGTTACTGGGAATGGAATGGGACTAACATTTCATTTGTTGTCCTTCACATTCTCTTTTCACACTATGCGCAGCACAAAACAAAGCGAATACCCGAAAAACCAGAGCTTAGAAGCCAACACACCAAAGGGCAAACTGGGAACGTTACCTTTACCTTTCGTATTGCAATGTGTGTGTGTGTGTGTGTGTGAATGTCCTGCCCCCAGCGCGAACTACACCGCAAACTTTAGCAGTCTGTCAAATATGCTAGAGAAATATTTCAAATTGTGGCTGCTAAAAATTGAACATCCTGCGCCAGGCGTGGCGGAAGAAGAAGCACGGATAGATAAGTTATTTGACGATCTGTTTATGCTTAAATACCCTTTGCAGAATAATATATATATATATACATATTATATTTTAGTGTTTACACTAATTCATTTTAGACTTTTTTAATATTATGATAATACTTTAATTATACTAATTATTGCTTAAATATATGTATGTTTACTTTAATAACTCTCAATTAACAGAGTTGCCAGCAGACTTTCTAGTATTAGAGTTGCTTTTTTATTTTTGTTTATCTATTCAGAGTTACCTCTTTCGAAAATATTTTTACCCTTGGCAAGAACAAACTGAACTGAACTGAATGTCCACTGGCTGGTCCACGTTGGGGACTTGGGCTGCCTTGAAAATTGGCAAGACCTCTGACAAACGCCTGGCAGTTCAGGCAGGCCGCCTGGCTTCGTTTGCGTTAGCTGTGTTTGTTTGTATTCATTTCATTTATTTATTTGGTATTCAAAGCGCAGTTCGCTTTCGCTTCGGCTTTGCCGCACGCCACATGCCACATGCCACATGCCACCGGAGCGACCACATGGGCGAACCAGCACGCCAAGAATTTTATTATTTGCACCTTTTGTGCAATTTTAAAGCACTTGGTTCACACTCGCAATTCCTCAATTATTCATTTCGCTGTTTTTAGTGAATCATTTTTTTGTTGTTGTTGTTGTGTTATGTTGCCCATTTCGCGCCTTTGTATAGCGAAAATTTGAATACATAGCTGAATAGGGTGCTTGGGAATTATGTGAAGTTTCGGCAATTGGACTGTGCGCAGAAATTGGTTTATTGCGGATCTTAAGACTTGAACTAATCGCATCTTGTGTTGTGCTGGCTTATTGTGTTCAGGCTTAGTTGTGAATAAAGCAACAGTTTTGATTATATATATAAAAAAAATACTTATTCTAGTTGATGGATATTTTAGTCTTGTTAATTATATTTTTAAAGAATTCTTTAAAATCCTTTAATCCTTGTCTAATTTCTGATTTTTCCAGCAACTAATATTTCCACTGCATTAATTCTTGAACCTTTTTTTATACAATTATGAACAAAGGTTGTGATTGAAATTTTTGTTTCCACTTTTAATTGTAAGTTCGACTTTAAAAGTATTTTAATCCTTAAACCAAAGACAATATAACATCCATTATTCGAGTGATTGAAGAACTTAGCCAACTTATCAACTGAGAACTGTAATAATAAAAAAATAATTATTTTATAAATTTAGGACCTGACTTCAAACGAAGTTTCTTTATACTTTACGTTTACTTACTTGCAATTATTTAACTACATAATTCGTATACAGAATATATTACGTGTACGCAAATCTTTAGACCGAATATATTTAAAAAATGGGATATTCCTTGTTGTTATTTTCGTGCCAGGATGCCTAAGGATTCAACACAAATTTTCATCATTTCACGATACAAATGAAATTTGTTTTAAATCCTTAAGTACCAAGGACGAAATGAGTGATAGACATACCCCTTTTCTATTAAAGAGCGTATAGATAGGGACAAAAACACATTTATAGGTTCTGTTTGGATCGGTTGATATAGATAACTTGTATTCGCTATACGAAATCAATGTGAATCCCTCTGTTCTATCGCTGCCTTTAGGCTTAGAAAAATGTGCAAGTTAAAATCAATTTAAGTCAAAATAAGATTTACAAAATCAACAACACAATTCGCACACACACGCACACAAATACACACATGACTAACTGCAACAACAATTGGGCAAAGCAACATTAGTGCGAGTTACGACCCCCAAAACACCCCCTTACCAAAATCCCCCTCAATATTTTCGTCGCGTAACCCACACGCAAAGTTTAAATATGAGTTTGAGCAAAATAAAAAGATAAAAAAAGTTTTGTTGAGGCGTAAATATTTTGTGGCAGCAACAAAAGCAGCAGGCACGTGGGCGTGGCTGTGGGCGGTCGACTGCCAGCCCTGTTTATCCCTTATGCGCGGCACACTTTTAGGCAGCGCACGAAAACTGGCGCGCAGCCAGTGTTTGATTTATGCCGGTTGAATTTTAAAATTTCTTTGGTTTTTTTTCCTCTTCTTTTTATTTAGCGTTTGTTGCCTTTTGCTCGCTGCTTTTGCCCAAGCAACAAGCTCAGCAACAGAATACAAAATAAGCGCGTGAAAAGTGTCTACCCTGTAGTTTGAATACCCTATAAATGAACTGATTGAGTCCAGCCTAAAGGAAGAGCTCATCAAGTAGTTAGCTAAGCAAATGTGGTCGAAAATTATGTACATTGGTTTGATTGGATGTCTTGTGAAGTTCCAGTTTAGAATAGGTATTAAAACGATAATGAATATTTGTTAGTATATTAATTATGTCTTCTTTTATATTTAAAATACCCCAGGAAAGTGTATAAAAAAAGGCAGCTGGAAAACAAACGCACGCCAAATCCGATTAAGTTTTCAGCGTCTTTTTTTCGCTTTACTTCAACTTTTTTTTTGTGCCCAGACTCCATGTGTGTGTTTTTTTTTTTTGGGTTCGAGGCAAAAGAGTTTTTCAAAAGATCAAAAACTTGCGCCCTTTTCAATCTCAAGGCAGCGTCGCGTGTGGCGCCACGTTGTGTGGCCAACCCATGCGCTTCTTGCTTCTCCACCCCCCTTTTTACGCCAGCCCTCTTTTTTTCCCTAGCTCTCCTTTCTCAGACTACTGTTGAAGGCAATGCAAAAAGTGAAAGGATTTAATTTGGGTGAGTGGCAAATAACTTCACGCACGCCATCAACAATAACAAAAAATAAACAAAAACAACAAATCAAAGCCTTTGAAGCAGTCAATGTCAGGGGGCAAAATTAGGAGGCGGGCTTTATGTCCCGGTAAATTCCGACCATGCCAAATAGTTGTAGGACAATGTGCCAACTTTATTTTAGACTATACTTTAAACTTCAAAACATTTAAAAAAAACCGTACAAATTTGTTCAAAAATTGTTAAAATGTGCATTACAATTCCAAAAACAATAATCAAAGAGTATAAATGTTAAAACGGAAAACTTTAAATAAATTTAAAGAAAATATTTGCCTAAAATCCCTTTATGAAATAGTGCTTTAAGATTGGGTTAAAAAAATTATAAATCTAGGCTTGCACAAATATTGTTAAGCTTTAAGGTATTTAAAGTTTAAATATGACATAAATGTGATATAAAATATGACCCAAACTAAATTTAGTTAAATGAGCTACAAAAGTAGAATTTAATTCAAATTAAATTCAATTTGAAAATAAATCTATTCTATTAGATTTATAATAACTATCTATCTTCTTATATATTTACTTGATATTATTTAATTAATTGTATTTTCCCAACTGATTTTAATGATACAAAAGTTTAATATTAGATACTTTTTTTCTAGTTATTTCTATCTTCATATACGAGCCTTCACATGAACACTTAAAGCGCCTCATCCCCTGCATTGTGCTTGTTTTATTTCAGCTTTACTAATCAACCTCGGCCACGTTTCCCCCGCAATTTCTATAATTATTTTTCTATGGTTCAGCCACGAGGCTCATTTGTCGTGTTCACTTTCACGCCTCGTTCTCTTTGTTGTTGTTGTTGTTGTTTATGCTGCCCATAATTTTTGGTATCACAGCTAATTTTAGGACTACAACAACAACAACATTAACAACAAGAGTTCGGCCTAATCCTTAATGACTTTCGTCAAGTTGTCAACGCACAAATGTCATAATAGATTTCTTCACGTGTTTGCTTTTTGTTTACGCAGTGGCAACGCCTCCCTCTAACCCTCCGGGCGTAACGCGCTAATGCTCATTTTGTTGGTCAAGCCTCGCCCCCTTTCTCTTCTCCTGCCCACCTTCCACTAACTTACCCAGAGAAATTCCTCAATGAAAATGCGAAGCTCGTTGATTTTGTTTGCTGATATGGCAACACTGGGGTGTAAGTGTGCGTGGGAGTGTGTTTGTTTGTCTGTGTGTGTGTATTTACATTAGAAGCCTCGAACCTGTCAAATATATATAAAAAAAAGAGACCCCTGTCAGCTAATTACCGCAAAATCATTTAATAGTGACGACAAAGCGCTAACCAAACTCAATAAACATAAAAGTCAAAGAAAAATACAGGGAGCATAAAAATAAGAACAGGAAGTAATAAATAGGCAGCAAAAAGTACATATTAGAAATGAAGTAAAAATGGCAAAAGCAGATTTAAAGAATCCGATTTAATTTATGGCTGAATTTCTATTAGTTTAACAAAATGAACTGAGTTGAAAATGTCACTTAAGAATACATTTTAGATAAGAACTCTTTTGCATAAGTTCTTTATTTAATATTATTTGGTTTTTAACACTCCAAGCTTTTAGTTTAATATATATATTTTCACTTTAAAAATATAGTTTTGGCGACGTGTGATTTCTTCCAGCTGAGCATGAAAACTAAATTCACTTTTGTTCGATTTGCAATATCAAAGCTCATCATGAGCTGAGATTGTGTGTTTCTAAGGTGCTGCCCAGGGGCGTAAATAAGAAGCGTGACGTCACACTTTCCCGTTATATTCAAGCATAGATAAGTCAACTTTAAAGTCAAAGTATAATGAAATATTATTATAAGACTATTTGCTCATTCTTTGAACTATAACTTTTATTATATTATATTAGTTTGCTTTTATTAAATATTAAATATATTATTAAATATATTTGTGTTCAGTACAAAGTTGAAGTAAATGAAATATTTCTTAAAACAAATGTTATGTACAAAAAACTATTTAATAATGTATAAATATTTAATCATTTTTATAGTTTATATCTTTTCAAAACTTTGTTTTCCTAACTTTTATACTGTGACGTCAGATTTTCATATTTCTGTAAGGGTTCTCTCTCTTTCTCTGCCTCTTATTCTTGTCCCCTTTGCTATTTTTAAACAACTTGCATTTGTTTATTAAGTTCTCTTTCTATCAAGCTGCTTCAACTGATCAGGCCCAAGGCGGGTTTTAAAAAACTGTCCCCACGGAAAGCTCATCTTGCACTTTTTGCCACTATCTCGCCGTCATTTGCACACTGCTCAACTACAACAACTTTCCCCATGAGTCGCTTTTGTTTACATTTGCGAAGATCCGCAGAAAACGTGGACTTAAATTTTTTAGCAATGTTGGCAAAGTTGAACTTGATTTTGGTTCCATAATCGATTTAAGAAGAACAAAATCGAATTAAAACTGATTTTGTCAGCGATTTAAAGTGAGGGAAAACAAGTTGAAGGGTTGCCAGTGCAACTCTCCCATTCCCAAGACCTTATTTAAACCTTTGCTTAAGTGTGCACTTAAAGAAAATTATTTGGTATACGGATTTAAGTATTTTAAGAAACCTGCAACAAAAAGATCTATGAAAAATTTCCTTTATATTGCGTCAAATAGAAATCTTTTACTTAAAAGATATTTGAAACTTTAAGACTGACGCATTTAATAATATAAGCTTTAAGCCTAAATTACTTAATTTACGCTTAAGATTCTTTCATTTTTCTCGCAGTGCATTTGATGCAAAAGTTGCAGTGCAGTTAAAACAAAAAACTAGCAACTGGGAAAAAAAGAGGAAAAGAAAAGTTAAATACAAAAAAAAGAATAACTATAAATGCGAAGTAAAGAAGTGAAAGAAGTAATAAAATTATTTTAGCCAAAAGCAAGAGAAGCTCTAGGCAAGAACCCAGGCAATGGCTATAAAGTCGCCGTGGCCAGATAAACTTTTAAATGCCGCTCCACAGCGGAGTTTCCAAGGAAGGAGGTCGGCAGGGGGGCAAGGGTCAAACTATCCCCACTGCGAGACAAGGAAACCAACTTTAAACTAACATAAAAAGCCAAAATCTTGCCGCACTCGAAGCTGCCCAAGGCCTGAGAGATAAAGTTTACGCACAATTTTGCCCAAGCCAAAGCCAACGCACTGTAGTTGAGGTCCTAGCCGCAGCATTCACTTGATTTCCCATTGATTACGTCGTGACATCGACAACGGCTCGAAATTTCCGCAAGGCTTGCGAATGCGTCCAAAGTTGTAATTAAAACCTCGAAGCCAACGTCGCGTTGGAGGTGACAAAAATACGCAACAAAAAATAATCAATCCAACCCTACAAAAAAAAACAAACAGTTTACACAAATTTGTGCAAATATTAAGTGTTAGCAATTTGGTTATGATCGACTTAAAATATCGTTGGCTTCTGCTTGCCAGTCCGCCTTAAGTTAGTTAGTTCAAATCAGTTTTAAGTTAGCTTTAAGTATATTTTAGGTCAGCTTTAAAGCAACTTTAAGTCTGCTTTAAATAAGACTTAAGTCCGATTTAAGTAAGCTTTAAGACGGCTTTCAATTAGTTGTTAGTTAGCTTTTCAGCTAGTTTTTAGTTTGCCATAACTCACAGCATTTACCCAGACCTTTCTCAATGTTTTGACTAGACACACAATAAAAGGGCTTAGGGTAATTTATGGTCGAGGAAAGACTTCAAGTCTGTATTCTTATCGTTTCTAGGGTATTTTGGTTTCTGTCTATCCATATTCAATTTCGATTTTTACATCGGATCTTCAAGTCGTCGTCATCTTTCGTCGCCAGCTGGAAACCAATTGAGGTACGAAAATTACAAACTTTGTCTATGGCAACAGCGAATAGCCCAACTTCAGCTTGAACGTCATCGCCGAAGCCCTGCGGAAATATTGATTCTTGTCTAGACCCCCCCAAACCCCCCAATCCCCTCAACCCACCAATCCTCCCTTTCCACCCACTTTTGGAAACTCTCCATTCATGCTGCTTTAGAATGTCTCTCTTCGGTTTCGAGGGGCGGTTAACAGGCAGAGAACTGGGGCGTGGCTGGTTCTAAAGTTTGCATTTTTCGCCAGACTTCTTAACAGTTTTTCACTTGGAGTGTGTGTCATGCTAATTATAAATCGAAACTTCCGGCGACACTTTGTCAACTGCAAAAAAGTTGCGCTCCCTGTAAACCACGCCCCCTTCCCGCCCCCATTTTTGCTGCTGTCGCGCCTGTCTTCGAGTCGCACTTTTTGACACTTTCAGCGATTTTGATCTTTCGCCATGCTGCTGCAAGTAAATTAAATTGACGCAAGCCCGAATTTGATAAATATTTAAAACTATTTAAACGCGACACGAGAAAGCATTTATGTGAATAAAACTGAGACTCGACTTGTTTAAAAATTGACACAATGATTTATCAAGTAAACACTCTATCATTATACAAATATTTCAACAAATAATAATGAAAATATAATAAAAAAAATATATCAATCCTTAAATCCTTACAGAAAAGTAACGAAAACTATTTAAACGCTTTATTATCTAAGCTAAATTTTGATTTCACAATACACAAATGTAATAATATATTTAAAATTAAAGTATTTCTTTAAGACTTTCTTCTGAAGCTCAGGAAATATTTAAACGTATAGCTTTAACTTGCTTATTTAATTTCCTTTAAATTAAAAAAAAAATAAGGAAATTATAGTTTTGATAGGGAATCTTTATATTTTTTCTTTGCCAGACTTTTAAATTCGATAGTCCCGCAACTGTCTGATTCACAATTGTGACTACTGCATACTGCCCAAGTGGCGTTTAAATCTCTGGCACTGGAGTGAGATAAATTCATTCATTGCCTTTTGTGTTGATTACATGCGAGCACCTGACCGCAAAATGTATAATTAATTCAATTAATGAAATGTTTTAAAATCATAAAAGCTGACAGCCTTCTGGCGACCACGAACGCAACACCAGCCAACCAAACTTCCTACCTCCGCCTTCTTGCCAACCCCTCCTCAGACATTGGCCCACATTTGCCCAATTCCCAGTCGAGTGGCTCAAAGAGCCGTGGACCACAGAGTTCGACTAAAAGCAATCAACGTCAATGCGACTGGGAATGTAGATTGCCATGAAATGGGCCGGGAATCAAGGACAGGGACGTGGCCTGGGTATAGGCATCAAGTATGGAGGTGTGTTGAGTGACAGTAGCATGTAATTTGATTTTGAGCGACACTCATTTATGGCTGCCAGTCGGATAGACTTTTGATGCCCACTTTGAATGAGTAGGTGGCTTTCGAATTTTGGCTTTTCGCTTGGCTCTCGTTTTACTTCGCGTCGTCGTCTGCGGTTCACAAAACCGAAAACCAAATTCCAACTTCACTTTTTAAAGTAAGCAGTAAATGAGTTTTTTTTTTCCTTTGAAGCATATGTCTAAGATACTTTTTTTCCATATCAAATAAACTTTTTTTAACTCGCGAATGGAAAACGTTTGATGTGTTGAAAATTGTCAGCTTTAAATCTTGAAATGTGTTTTGTACTTAAAATATAAGCATCTTTTGATATTGATTAAGTCAGTTTAGTTTTCAGTAAAGTATAAATATGAATAACGTGTTTGAATTAAATAATAAATAATCAGGAAGAATATTAATTTAAACATGACAAATAATGTTCTTAATTGAAATTTAAAAAATAAAAAATAAATGTTTGCTTTTAACAAAATAATTTTCTTACAAGCTAAGAATTTTACTCTAGTTGCAATTAAAAGTAAAGTAAAGTTTTTCCTTGCCTAGGTTATCTGTGGCTAAGTTTTTATGTCTTGTCAAACGAGACTACAGCTTAGCTGTATACTAAAATAATATGCAACAAGAATTTTCTCTTCTCATCCAAAATAATTCGCCTAAAGCGTCAACTTCGCACCTGAAATCGCCATATCCTTTAGAGCTATCATCTTACCGACTGTGCAATGTGCCACAATGTTCGTGGCAAGTCCTTTGGCGGTATTTTGTGGGCACTTTATGGCCAAGCCGCAAGGATGCGCAGCTGATCCCCGCAGTAGGAAAATGCGACGGTCGACCTTTTAAGCCGCAGCTCCAATGAAAAGGACTTCTTCAACAATGTCGTCGTAGTCGACGTTGTCGTTTCTGCGAACAGCGTGCAGGAATTTGCTTTTAATTTTTTAATGACACACAGCGATAGACAGAGAAGGAGAGAGAGAGAGAGAGAGAGAGAGACAGCTTCTTCAGCCTCCACTTTAATTCCAATCCTCTGTCCAAGGCTCGAGGCGTGTCGCAAGTTTTGCCTTGATTTGTGGCCAGCGACAAAAAGCTGAAGAAAACGATGAGCAGCAAGTTGACGTTAAGGGGGACGGGGCCGTCTAATTTCTATAAGTGGAAAATGCGGCAGGCAGGGAACGACGCCAAATAGAGAGAGAGAGAAAGAGAGAGAGAGAAGGAGGAGGCAGAAAGTTGCGCGTCAACATGCCCAGCGGGAATTTTCATAATGGACCGACGCTCAGGTGTTAATCAATTAGGCGGACGGCGACGTTAAGTCACAGGACTTACTGTTGCCAACTGGCGGCTGCCTGCTGTCCTTCGTTTCGGACATTCACTTAAAAATGCCAAATCGCAGCCAGAATGCGTTTACGTTATGGCCAGGTCCTTGATTAAAATATTTAAGCGCACGCCGTTCGCATGCGAAAGGAGCTGCCAACAAAAACACAGGACTTCAAAACGCAGATGGCCCAAGGGTCTCACACACACTGACCATAACGCCAGCCGACTGCCTGTGTGAGTGTGTGCGTATGTGTGAAGATAAGCTAAGAAAAACACTTTTAATAAAAGTTCGACATGAGCAAAGCAATCGCCAATGCACAGTGGGCCTTAAGTAAGACGACCATCCAAATATTAATAAAATAATAAAAATCAATTAGTTAAAATAGTTAAATATATTTGATGATAATTAAAAAACCGTACAAATGCTTTAAACAATCTTTTAAAGAGGACTGAAGAAGAGTAATAGAAAGGGAAAGAGATGAAAAATAGATGTATATAGAAGGGGAAATCAGATTTAACTAATTGTTAATAATTGTTTAATAAAAAACACTTATCTTCTTTTAAGAGCTTGTCCCTTTGCTAAAGACTGACTGAATTCGATTTTAATGCAAATTGAATTAATTTCAATTTTTCTATGTTAGTTCATTTTGTGCCAGCGTGCACAGTGACTTGACTTGAAGTAGATTTGCCTTGGCTTGTTGGCCTGGCTGTCGTCAGGGTTAGTGGCTTGTTGTTGTGTTTGTTGTTGCCCTTTTGAGCCGCCCTCTCCTTTCGCCGCTGCAAACTATGCGAAAACTATCGAAAGGGCAACCAGTTTGCCAGCCAAGTGCGTCCTTAGCAAGCACATACATGAGAGTGTCCTGTGTGCGTGTGTGTTGGTGTGTGTTTGCCCTCTTTGACAATGCCAATTGGTGGCAACGTTTGCCGCTTGTCCTTTTTACAATTTTATTGCTTGTTTACGAGCTGCTTTTCGAGTTTGCTTCACTTCGCATTCGCTTTCGCATCTGCTCCGGTTCAGGGTTCGGGCTTTTTGGGTTATTTTAGCCAACATTGGCAACGCTCTTTATCACACCAATATCAACAGCAGCAACAACAACTACAACAAACACTATCGAGCGGGTTTTTAGTTGCTGTTGGCCTCCTTGTTCTGTGGTTAAATTGTGGTTATGGCACAGTTGTGGGTGGTTGGCTTAGCACAAACATCGAAAACTTTTACGAGCATATAATCGAAAAAGTTTTTTACCCTTTCTATAATGTTTTTGTTGTTATTTATTTTTTTTTTTTTGGTATTTTGTGTTCGACACATCCCCTTTCTAAAAAGTGTTGGCATTAATCGCATCAGGCAGCTTCTCCAGGTAATTAACACGCCAAACACAAAACGATTGTGAATGCCTATCGAAAGAAAGGGGCGGGGTTTAAAGTATGGGGCGCGGGGGAAGTTTATACAATGGTCACGCGTGGTGGCAGACAAATGTTGCCCATTGTTCGCCAGTTTGTTGTGGCTCAATTACATGAATGAAACACGCTTTGGGTATCCTTGCGACTGGCGATGGCATCCTTTGATCTTAACATGCATTATTATTATTATTATTGTGGCACAGTCCGATCCTTAACTGTTATAACAAAGGCACAACGGGACAATAATGTGCGCTATGCTTTTGTTCACTGTGCGCATGGTAAACAGTATTTATATTGTTCGGCTCACATTTATATATATTTCTAAAGCTCGCTCACGCATGATTTATTTAAAAAGAATATCTACCAAAAATACATATTGTACAGTAATGGAAAAAATAATATAAATGGTTTGTGCTTTCTTTGTGATTTGCCGTTAATCTGTTAAGCTGTACAGACAAAATTAAAACTACCTTTTAAGCCTAAACCTATTTTGGACTTTATTTCTTAATCAGCTTTTGTTCGTAACATTGATAAGGTGAATTTTAATTAAAGCCGGTTTTTACTAAGCACAAAGTTAATTATTGGGTGGTTGACAGAGGTTTTTTTTCCTGATATTTTCTTCTAAACTGATACTAGTTGAAGGATAAAGCCAATGCTGTCGATCTACTTTTCAAACTATTTTCAACTTGGAGAAACTTCGGTTTTCAACTTATCTCGATGTAAAGGTCTTGAACACAGAGCCTTAAACTTGGTAAGGATTTAATTTATTTACTGGATGGTTAGGCCATTATTTCTCTAAGAAATTATATCAGTTTATAAGCTGTTTTCTCAACTGATAAATGATATTAGCTGATAACAAACTTGAGTTTTGAGCGTCAGCTTAGAAAATCTTTGCAGCGGAAATCTAAACTTTAAGCATACCCAGCTGAAGTAGTTGTTTATCAGATATATATGAATATATGTGGGATATAGATGTGTATATGTAGAGATTTTGGCCTGTGGCTGCGAATAGAGAAGTGTAAGGGACTTCCATGCGATGCAATCCATAATGAACTTTTATCTGGCAATCTGAACGTAATGCAAATTGAGGCACGTTGAGGCTGTGTAAAATGTTGCAAATATGTGCTTTCAACTGTATGCGGAATGTGCCACACATGAGTTGCCAAAGTTGAGCATTCGAATAATAGCTTCAATGCTGGTAAGAACGAGACGAGCTGAGTCTCAGGTGGGAACACACAGAACAGGAAATGGGGGCTGCGGGCTGGGGGGTGGAAGTGAGGGGGGCTGTGGCACAACAAACAACCGCAGGCAACTTCCACAGCAAGCGACGTCGATAATAATGATGATAATGCTAATGATAATAATAATAATACAACTTAGTAATTTGCTGCTAATTAAGTCAAGTAGCTGAGAAATATCAACTGGGCGTATTGAAAGTGGGGTGTTCGTGTGTGTGTGTTTGTTTGTGTGTGTGTGTGTGTGGGCGAGAGCAAAACTTTAAACATGCTATACAGACAGCTCAATGGAGTTGTTGCTGCATTTTTGAAGAAAATAACTGGCAAACATCCTTTTGACTTAATATTTATTGCAGTTGACTGCATTAGGTGAAGCATGCGAAATAAGAAGAAGAACAACAACAACAACAACATAAACAGCAATGTCTTCACACATTCCCTATACACTATACACTAACTGAATGCTAAGATTATTTACAGCGCTGTAAATTAAGCGATAGATTCCTTAATATAAGCATGCTTTAATAAAAGTTTATATTAAGTCTAACTAAAAAAACAACAATATTTTATTATAAAATTAAACTTAACGCTAATAACTTTGAAGCTCTTGTTAATAATAACTTATCAGTAAGTATTAATAAATGAATGTAAAATGATTATTGTTACTATTGCTTTTTTGTATTGAATTGTGCTTTTCATCTTGCTTTAATCCATTATTAAAGTGAATAGATTCTCAATTTATATTTAAAATATTGCATATGTTATGGTAAACGAAACTTTTAGATACTATAATAATGTCTGCAATAAAATATACACAATTTTTTAAAGATTATGAAGTGAAGAAAAAATTAAAAAATAGATGTTATAAATAATTATTAGGATATCTGCTAAAACCAATCCAAAAATATATTATAAAATATTTAGAATTACACATAATAAAAGTAGTCAATTTTCAACTAGAGTTTATAAGCTTTAATGAGATATAAATTTTCTAATATGTATTGACATACTAGATAAATATTTAAGTATTTATAATAATTTAATATATTACCCATCCACATTTAATTAACTTTAATTACGTGCATCTTATCGTGTATCTACTGTGGCATCAATTGCTGTCTCAGCTGCAGGCCGCACGTTGTAGCTACGTATTTTATTCGTGGCAAGGATATTACTTTAGGGCAACAAAATGCAAATGCATGGCGAGTTTATCTATGCACGAGTTTGTGGGTGTGCCTCAATGCGTGTGTGTGTGTGTGTGTGTGTATGTTGTGTGTTGCCAACTGAAATGACAAATGACTTTTGCTTTTGCCTTTGCTGTTGTTGCTTAAAGTTAAGTTAAACCAACAAGAAAGTTAAACACTGACAATGAGATTTATGAGAACAAACACACACATATACACACCCGCACACACACACAGTAGTCCTGGCTGGCTGCACGTATGTTGATGTGCATTAAAGCATGACTAACCTAATTCAATTGTGCTGCAGGATATGCGCCAACGTCCTGTATATCTCTCTGTCTCACTGTCGCTCTGTCTATTTGTGTGTGTTTGTGTGTGCCTCGTTTAATAAATAGCTCAACCCATTGTGGTTATATGCTACTGGCCATGCCCGCAACTATCCGCCACTGTCCCGTCACATTAACCCTGAATGTCCTGTTCAGCTGTTGTTCCCATGGCATAAGATCGCCTTTGGGCGCTACGTTATATCAAATCGAACCTGCTATCAACAGGCAAATCATTATATATGCACATATGGTAATCAATCAAATTATGTCTTTGAAATAAGAAAAGCACATTTAAAGTACACCTCCAAATATATATATATATATGATATATATATATATATATACCACCATATAAAGCAATGCAAAATCAGTTGAGAACTTAAATTCAATATAATAATCAAATTATTTGTTCAACCCTTTTTTATTTGGTTAACGAATACGAACGCAATTACAAAAAATTTTGTTTAATTTATTAATTAATAATTAAAACCGATAACTTATCCAAGTGCTTGAAACAAAATATTAAAGAATCCCACGCTGGTGAATATTAATCTTAAATTAATGTCACAGCAACTAGCGCTACTCAGGTTTATTGTTTATAATTAGAGATAAACTAAATTTATACTTTTAATGGCAATACCAATTATATTCATTTATCATCAGCCTTCAATACAATGCTCATAAAGCTATATTTTTATAAGCTTGATCTTTAGTATGTGACTTTCCTTCTGACTGACATTTGTATTTAAACCCAGCTTGAAATGTGATTCCAAATCGTATTTAAATGATGCAATCAAAAACTTCTTCTACTCAAATACCCTGAAGAAGAGCACTCAATTGCAAACCGAGCATCCTATTAATTATACACTTCTTTCATTTGCTTCTTCTTCTTTCATTCCCTTAACAACCGCTCAGACAATATTCTTTTCGCCCATAATTTCTTTATGGGATTACGCATTAAACATTCGGTCAATCATATTTGATTTTTCCCTTTTTTTTGTATTTTCCTTTCTCATTTTTGAGGCATTCCCAACGGCAGGCAAATAATCGACTTCATTTAACAGAAACGCTGCACAATATCTTTTCCGGGTATTTTCGAAGAACTGGGTGTGCGTGTGTGTGTGTGTGTGTGGGTGGGTGTTGTGGGTGGTTTATCGATGGCATTACGATGTAATATTGCATTATATGATAGATTTATTCCCAGCACAATTTTAACTGCCACTTACATTTTCTGATTTCTTGAACATGGCAGACAATAAAAATAAAAAGCAGCAACAAATATAGTTTTTTGTTTAATACCCTAGCAAGAAAGGGTTAATTAAACATTGGATTCGTATGCTAACTTCTCATACTACTTCTATTAAGTTTAACAAAATAAAGCAAGCACTTTACTTAAGAGTTTAATCAAACCGTTTTTTCTACTTCTCTATTAAAAAAACCCCTGCATATTTATATTTTTAATAGTGTATTGAATATTCGTCTATTTGCAACTAATAGTGCCATTTTTTGCTATCTTATTTCGGTATCCTTTCTCGCATCTTCGGCGAGTTTACAACATCCGCTACTCAGTTGTGGCCCGTTGGCGTTTATGTCCTTTGGGTGCATTTGCCTCAAACTTTGTGTCCGTTGCCCAGTTGCTTATTTCTTTTCTCAAGTTGCCTATTTCTGTTTTATTTTATTTTTTTTTTTTTTGGACTTTTTGGTTTTCCGCTTTTTATTTTTTTATAACCACTTTATCTAGTTGCGAAATCTGTATGCAGAAAATATTTGCCATTTTAGCTGGAAAACTTTTGCCCAAGTGAAAATGATAAACATCTTTTGTGAAATTCTCTGATTTTCTTCTTTTATGCCA
Source organism: Drosophila lacertosa (assembly GCA_004143845.1). Taxonomy (NCBI): domain Eukaryota; kingdom Metazoa; phylum Arthropoda; class Insecta; order Diptera; family Drosophilidae; genus Drosophila; species Drosophila lacertosa. The sequence goes on from SCDZ01000116.1 coordinate 69,444, forward strand.
CAGCTCAAGCAGCTGACACAGTTACGCCCCCAGCTCCCTGCAACGCGGCCTGCTCCCTGTGGTGGTTATAGCCAAGTTTTTAGCCAAGCTTTGGCCACAACTGCTCGACTATTTCTGCGGCTTGTTTGGCTCGTTCTGCTGCTGCTGTCGCTGCTGCTGCTTCTTCAGTTTTTGTCCTTTTTGGTCCTTTTGGTCCATTGGTCGCTCCATCAATGTTTGGTGTGAAATGTAACAGCCACTTATTGTGATTGTATGTAAGAGAGTGTATGTGTGTGTGTGTGGCCCTTTGGGTTGTCCACTGCCAAGCGTATCAGATAACAATCCCGACACGCCTCCGTCCCAAATTCCAATGTTACTTGGTTATTGTCATACCTTTTTTTTTCTTCGTTCCTCTATTTTGATACCCTGTAGAAAATGTACTTTTAGCTGGGACATTTCTGATTGCATCAATCTAAGTTTGTGTTAAAAAGGTTTACACAAATTAAGGGGTACTTGGTAGTCGTGCATTCCTTAGTTCGAGCACTCGTATTTGTTTCTTTTGTCGTTGTTGTTGTTTATGGGTTTTGTTGTCTGTCTTGTAATTCGTGATGTCCCTTTCCTCGATTGCAACATCATTTACACATCTTCACACAAACACACACACACACAGCGTATTTATCAATCAAATTGAAATCTATTTGTTGTTGCTTTGTTATTTCTAACTCTTCCTCTAAATAATTGAAAAAAATGCGAAACTTTGGGTCAGTGGCGAAGAGGGAAAGGGGACAGGGAAACCTGAGGAGCAGACGAGAAGGGGTCATGTTGGCTGCTGACAGCTTATTAAATCAATGATATGCTTTTGCTTACATTTAAGATATTAACCAAAGCTTTTTACAATTGTACAAAAGTTAACTTTGCATTTTTTATCGCTTTCCCAATATTGTCAACAATCATTTCATCTATATGATATAAATAGTTGAAGTAATATAGAAGCTTTAATGAATATATTTAATTATATCAAAAATAAAGTCTTCGTGATAGTAATATAGAACTTTAAAAGTTCCTTATTAAATTCAATAAATTACTGCATTAATAAAAATGGTGTTATTTTGTTCCTTTTGTAACTTTATTACTCAAAGCCTTTTCTTAACAAACACAATTTTTCTAGTTGTTTCATAAAAAGTCAATTAATTAGATTGTGCCCCAATTCAGTTGGTTAGTTAGTTCAGGTCTCTTATGTTATTTGCAGGGAATTAGTGCGTAGTTCGCCAGGAAAAAAAAATTGCAATTTGTTTTGCAAACAAATTCCTTTACGCGCATTTGTCCCAACAATTTCATTTTTTTTAACTCTTTAGTTGAACTCACGTTGTGTGCGAATTGTTTTCATAATATAATAAAGTTTTTCGGATGAACTAAAAAAATTGACTACAAAGCCAAAAAGCGAAGAGGTAAATTGCGTATGCAAGAGAAAAACCACTTGAAAAAATGTTAAAAAAAATTCCAGAAATTTGAGCTATCAAGAATATTTATAAAAATACATTTACATCATTTGCAAAATTATTCAATAGTTATATACAGTTGCTTTTTATTTGTTTTATATAATAAATGTGATGTAAACATATACAAAAATGTAAATTTTGAGCCGTGAAAATAAGTTTAAGATTAAAGGAAATTTAAATTGTGTTCATTCGATTTTTAAATACCCTTATTAATTAATTGAAATTAATTAACCAGTCCAATAAACCATTTATTTATATACATTTATATACATTTATATATATATTTATATGCGAATATATATACATATGTATCATATTGAAACCATTGAACTATTTGTTTTTCCTTAGTGTAAAATATGTTTTTTTATTTATTTACATATTAAACATATACATATGTACATATTTCATTTATGCGCTGTTTTATTTGTCTGGTTTTTTTTTTGTGTAGCTGACTAACGTGGTCGGCGTTCCCCCCCGTCTTTTTTTGCTTGGTCAGCGACAGGGCCTTCATTTGATTTTCCAAGCTGGCGCTTTCTGTTTTCATTTCTTTGTCAAACACGTTACGCAAATATTGGCACAGCTCCCACAGCGACGGCCGTGCAAACAGTTGCCATTACCATTGCCATTGCCATCGCCCATCGCCATTACCATTACCGTTATGTCTATGTGCACATACACACACACACACACACACACACACAGATACAGGTGAATGTATAGGTATAGCTATATACAGCCAGAGCCGTTCTCCGCAAATGTAACGTCAGCGTTAACGTCGACGTTTGGCAGCGTCACATGTCCACCGCTTTTGTCCTTAGTTCCATCAACACCTTGGCCTGTTCCACTTCCACTTCATTTCAGTCCACTCCGTTTCGTTTCGTTTCGTTTCAGTTTTTGCTCACGTCATTTGCCTACTTCCGGCATAACATGTTGTCCTTCCCATGTTTTCAATATCGACACTCATTATAAAAAATATTTTCCCTTTTAATAATTAATAATTTAAAAAAGAAACACTTTGCATATCACATTTTTTTTGGTTAAAATCTCACTTTAAGGCTTAGGTTTGACCTTTTTAGACTGATAAGTATATGACATATATACAAACAAATTAATTATTTTCATGCCTGAGAGAAGCATATTTTTATATTTATTATTTATTATCTAATCGAATCCAATCTTTTCTTTTTTTCAAAATACAAATTCTGTCAATTTTCGTTCCAACTGTCGGAAAATGTTAAAGCGCAACAAATGGCCGCAAATCGAGTCCAGGTGTTTTAAGTAGAAGTCCCTTCTGGACCCACACTCATACACACGCACACACACGCTCCCTATGCGATTCCCCAGCACATTTGTGGCATTCAATGTAGGCAAATTACAGAGATATTTCAAATATGCACATAACAAACCCCCCCAGCCGCTCCTCCTCCCCCTGTCGCCCACGCCTCTGTTCACCACCTCGTTTGGACCGTTTACAGGTGCGTCTAGCCGAAACTTTTTAGAGCGCGCCGAAAATGTAGCTTGCACTTATTTGCCGCAGCGCGGTTTTTCAGCACGTTCCCACGTGCCCGTTGGCCGGTACAGCATCCTGAATGCCCCCAAATCCCCATCCCCCCTACCTTCCTTTCCCTGCATAGCGCCCTCTCTCCTGTTGCTGCCCCATTGGCGGATTCGCGTATTTGTGTGTGTGTGTGTGTGTGTGTGTAGAAATGCCTGTTGGCATTCTTTGCATCTTCTTTTTTGTTTGGTTTTTTCGTTAATTCCCGCCTCCTGCAGTCGCCACCCCGCTTGACCCTCTGCTGCTTTATTCCGCACACACGCACACACATACGTTTGCACGCACACACACACTCGCTGTACATAAATTATTCCAACGCTCCAAATTAAGCGTACGTCATCGCCTTTTGATGGGCCGTGGATCGCTCGGCCATTCCACGCATAGAGCTGCATTTCTTCGCGTCGTCTTTGTTTTTTATTAAATACCCTGCACTCACAAAACGGGGTAGAGAATATACAGATTACAGAAATATTGGGAGAAATCATCACACACAAATTTTAACCCGATCTTTCATTTCAAATATGTTGGTTGTTATAGGGAAAATTAAATAATTATTTAAGTTAAAGGAACCCTTAAAAATAATATTAAATAAATATATTCTGCCAATGCTGAACGATCTATTTTTTTTTTTAAATAAAAAAACGCATGTTTTTCTTGTTCATTTAAAGGAATGTGACAAATCAAGGCCTAATTACTGTAAGCTATTAATAGCTTAACTTATATATAGCTAACATAACAAAATTATTATAGAGTAACAAGCTAGTTAAACACGCCCTATACAATGTGGATTTCTACACCCACACAGACATTAAACAATTCATTTTTTGCCGTATTTTTTCACTTTTGCCTTCGATTTTTTTCCTTTATTTGTTGTTGGTGTTTTTTGTGCCATGTCGCCTGTTTGGGCGGCCGTTGGCCATTGATTTTACATGTTGTGAATAAATAATGAATGGTCATGATGTGGTAAATTGAATATGGCGTGAAATTAGCTTAAGTAAATGGAATTAAGTGGATTTCACAGGCGACTGAGTACTTTAAGGCATCGAACTGCGAGCTGTGCGCGCTTTACGAGCCAAATTGAACTGCAATTGGGGATGCCCCAAGTTCAACTGGGGCTTAGCAGCACATGAAAAACAAGCAGGACGGGCAACAGAATAGAGAAAAGCATCGAGAAGCGAAGTAAAAACTTGCCCTAAAATCCCAAGCGAGATTTTCTTTGGGTTGCTGCCTAATCCTGTTTACCACCAAAGACAGAAAGAGAGAGAGAGTGAGAAAGAGAGAAGAGAGAAGAATGAATTGTGTATATATCGTGTGTCACGTGTCGTGTCGTGTCACGAACTTCCACCTCGAGTTACAGTTACAGCCTGAACTTAAACTTTAACTTGAACTTTAGCTGCGACACCTCGTTGAAAAATTTCTCTGGCAAATCGCATCGCATTAACCTTCAACGTGTTCATTTTCATTTTTCAGTTTTGAATATTGTCAGCGTCTGGAATTCAATTCGCAATTCCCCTTTTGTAATCCTGTTGTTGCCGCCCATTTCACTTGATCCGCATTTGATTTGTCAAATGCCCGGCAAGTTCCCCTCCCCTAACACAAGGCCCCCAATCATCTCCTGCTTTGTCGTTGGCATGCAAAAAAAAAGTCAACCAGACGCACGGACTGAGAGAGACGAGTTGAGCTGAGATGAGTTGAGGCGTCGTATGTGTGTCTGGCTAGTTGATTTCTTGTCATTGATCGGGTATACCCTGCAGTCCCATATTTAAAGAGTTCTAAAATCTTAACCTGTACATGAACTTCATGACTTACTCGGTTTGTGATTTGATCGGGTATAACCGTTTTGGTAAATATTGCAAGCATTGCCTTGATTAAATTATAAAAAGTTTTTAATAGGGAAACTTGCTTTATATATTTCTTATAATACTGTTAAATAGTTGCTTATAAATAGAAACCCAAATTAACGTTATGTATTTAAATAATAATATTAATAAAAATAAAATTTGTATCCCTTTTCTAATTTAATATCATATATATATAAAGGATTTTTATAAATTTATATTATAAAATAAATTTTTTATTATTTTATATTTTTATTAAATACTCGAAGTGCACTTACCTTTCTGATCACTGTTTAAAAAAAGTGGCGATTATTAACGTTATTCCATTCACACTTTTGTCCTAGATTCCATTCGCACTCTAAAAATAAAAAAAAAAAAATGAATATAAGAATTAAGAATTAATGAAAAATATAGTCAAATAACATATATATTTAAATAAACATATACAAAATGCATATAAAAACTAATTAATATATATTTTTTTTCAACTTTGTATACGCTGTTTATAATATTAAAAGGGAATATTGGTAAGGTTTAATTTTCTTCTCGCTATTTTTGACTTCAACTAAATTTTTTTTTGTTCTTAAAAACCACTCAATTAAAATATAAGTATTATGTTAGGTAATATAACTAATAACTAATGTTAAGATTAAGATAAAATCGAATTGGATAGGTAGTTAATTATATGCACATTAAAAAAGAACTATTTTTTATTTTAAATGAATTTAAACTGCATAAGCCAGACTTCTTAGAGGTATTCAAGGGCCAAGGTAAGAGAAAAATCGACGATTGGTCGCTAACATTCCTCATTCCTTACGCCAGCTGGGTTAGGGTAAGGTTCTTGGTTTCGCATGGCTCAGTTTCGGGTTGAGGCTGTGAACTGGGAACTGGAGGGTCGGATCTGTGTCCGGGTCGGGGCGGCATTCGGTTTGGGCAACTGTAGGCGACTTCGGCAAAGCTGAAAATGACATTCACTGACACTGAGCACTCGTCGCTTGGGAGACTTGCAATAAAAATAAAACGTTTTTCAAATAAGCGCTTGGGGACCTCAGCCAAAACCGAATGTTCTCTGTATGTGTATGTGTTTGGGTGTGTGTTGTTGTGTGTGTGCGTGTCATTGAGGTGAATTTTGTGAGTTGACAATAAACGTTTGATGGCCTCGTGCGTTGAGTTTTGGCCATTTGACAGGCGACTTCTTGAGCTGATTTGCCGAGCGAAACACACACACACACTCATATACACACACATACACACGTTTGCTTTTATATGCTAAACATCTTTTTATTCCTCAACTTAATACGCTAAGTCATAAAACAATAAAAGAGGCAGGTTAACAATAATCTGCTGTTGCAGGATTCTTAAATGAGTCGTCATCGGCATTGGGGCAACTTAACAAGGAATATTCGTTCTCTTAACCCAATCTAAATGTAAACACATACGAAAGTTGTAAGCTCTTGTAAAAATTGTTGTGTTCATAGTTGACATTTAATATCGTTTAAGTCCTAAGTCATATTTTAAGGTTAGGCAATTAAAATAATAGATTTAAAATATGTTCGCTTTGTAAAACAATATAAATATATAATATATACATATATATTAATACGATGCAAATATTTGTCATTGATTTTATTTATTTTGTTTATTTGAATTGTTTTCCCCGGGAATCTTTTTAGGTGCGCTTTTAGTTTGCATTTGTTTTATTTTCTTAATATATATGTGTTTTATGCAAGAATGTTCCAGGATTCTTTTATCATTTTCTTGTATTTATTAATATTATTATTTTTTTTTACAAAGACTATGAGACTAGTTACTTGTTTGTTGTAGCTGAGTTCTGAAGCTGGCTTGTTGCATGTGGCAAGTGGCATGTGGCATGTGTTGGCACTCAAGGCAAATGCATGCGGCACTTCATTTTGAGCGCCTTTTACCCCACGCACAGCCTACTCAAAATGCTAATTATGAAAACAATTTTCACAATTTCCACAATTTTCGCAATTCTCAGAAAATTTGCACTTCATGCACGACGATGTGGGACGTTCGTCGCCCGTCTCGCGACTCGTGACTCGTTGCTATGCATGCGCTTTTCCGCTTTTAACAAGTTTCCTTTGCTAATTTGTCAAACACTTTGCATAATTTGGCGCGGCAAGCCAAGCAAAATGATGCCCCAACCACACAACCACTGAACCACCCAGCAAGCTCTTTGCAGGTTTCACCAGCCACCTGGCACTTAATCTCAGTGCCTCACAAATGCGAGCCGCCCTCAATGATAATGATCAACAGCAGCCCCCTTCGACAGAGCTTGGAGTTTAGATGAGTTTCCAATTGTAATTCGAATGCAGTTTCGTATTCTGACTTTCAACATCCAATTATAAATAATACCCTGTAGATAAATTAGTAAGGGTAAATAGGGTTTACAAATTTCCAGCCTTTAGAGGTTCTTTCAACCATCAGCGGCAGCTGCTATCTATACTTAAAACCTCAAGGATAAGCAGTTATTGATATTTTAAAGTATCCAAACTTATATATTTCGTTGGCTAAGCAAAATCTATCGATATTTAAAAATATTAGAATATTTGCATGTGGCTGCTAACAATTCATTATAAATAATATTAGTTAAGCGATACTTAACAAAAACTATTATACTTTTAGCTTGCAAAAAAAAAAAAACTATACAGCTTTATTAATTTTTTAATAAATAAATATTAAGTTCATCTAATGTTTATTAATATTTTTTCTTTACTTATTAATTAAAGTCTCTTTGAAAAGGCTTTTAATATATAAGCATTGCCAAAACAAACTTTGGCTTTTCATTAAAATCTCTTCTGCTTTGGAGGCTTAAAATCAAAAGCAAGTCCCAAGGAGTATTAAGTAGACTTATTAAGTGAATATGGAGAAATATTAAATGTGGTATACTAAGGGGAAATAGCCCATACTGTTCTGAGTCAAAATTATTTTAAAAAAGGGGCTTAAAACCGAAAATGTATTTTAGCTTTTAAGGTTTGGTGCATTGAAGAATCAGCTTAATTCAAAGCATGCCACATGCCACGCGGGCAACAAACTCAAAGCCCCTTCATCCCTCCTCTTCCCTCACATAAGGAAAGACCTTGATTATTTTTTTTCAAAATATTTGGCAAAAAAAAAAAGAGTTATGCCTTAAATATGCACACAATTTATAAATGGGGAGGGATGGGGTGGTAGTGCTGTGTGTAAGAGAAAACGAGAGGGGGAGAAGGATGTGAAGGTGGAAGGCAATGTCTGGTGTACGTGTTAATGTGTGCATTGCGAGAGCATTTTGAACTCATAAATTTACGTGCTTGTGAACATTTATTTTGTTATTAAATTAAACAAGTGCCAACGCACACATACAAACACACACAGCGCACACACACACACATTAATTTGCCAGTTGCTCTTTTTTTTTGCTGTTTTGTTGTAAGCTCACAAAGTTTGTGTCTTAAATTTTTCAAGCTCGCTTCGCACTTGAATACAAAGTTGCCAACCTGCCAGACACAGTCCATATAGGCAGGGGGTAATTGTGGCGGTGAAAGGGTAGCTCAAAAGGGGTTGTGGGTGTGTGCTTATGTGTGTGCGAGTCCCTTTGGCGTTATTAAGCAATTTACAAGATACTTAAACAAGAATTATGTGCAACATTTTCCAACAAAATGATTCGCGCTGAATTTTAAAATAAACAAAACTGACTTCTGGCAACTTTTTAGAGTCACGCCCTCTACTCGTATGTGTGTGAGTGTGTATGTGTGAGTGTGTGTTTGGGAAATACCTCTGCATTTGGCAAATTAAAAATAAATGCCCTTTATTGCTCGCTTTGGCCGGCGCCACGCGGCGTATGCGTAATGTGTGTGTTTGCGGCATTCCGCTTTCCTCCTTGTTTTTTTTTTTATTTCTTACTTCGTTTTGTTTGCATCTTTCGCCAATCAGCGCATAACTGTTGTTAAGAATGCGTTAAGAATCTGTGGGGAACGCGCATTAAAAAAAGAAGGATTCGCTTTAAAGAGAGCGCAACAGAACACTTAAATGATACAAAAGTTTAAAGTATATAACAAAGAAAGCTTTTTATAATAATCCTGATGGAAAGTCTTTAAATAAATTCTATAGTTATTGACTTAAATTAGCTCTGGCTACATAATCCTAATATAGATAAAAACTAAAAAATCACACGCAAAGTTGACCTTCAACTTTTCGACAATTGTTGATTAAATAAGCCAAGTAGAGTCAAACCTTAAAGAATACCTTTAAAAAGTTGCCGATAACATTCTTAAAATATGCAAATGTGAAGTAAACTAATGAATTTAACCTATTCGTAAAGAATTAATTAAGTTCAGTCAAACAGTTGTCAATTTAAATATCAATGCGTATCATATTTGTAATTTTTTTTTTTGCACGATTCAATTGTCGCAGGTGCGCAACAATATACATTTTTTTTGTACCAAGTGGCTTTACAATTCTTTTGTTTTTGCTTCCCATTTTTAATACAGTCATAAAATGCCATGGCATGACAATTGTCGAGCGCATGTATGTGACGCACTTGACACACACACATATGTGCATAAGTTAAATCTTTACGAACTGTGTGATAAAAGTGACGTTGACAAAGGCATAAAAACTGACACTTTTGGCTGCATCATCAAAGTTGAGCACAATTGGCAGTTGAGAGTCATGCGAATCCTTCGCGTGCGTTCTTTCCCATTTATTAAATATGTAACGTATTTGGTTCTGGTTCGGTTGTTTTTCTCACTTAAATCGCATTTATTTAAACTATTGAATAAAGTTTAATCAAAAGTAATAAAATAAGCTGCGTTCAGGTCTTTGGCCTTTATGCTCACTGAAAGATTTAACTATCTGGGATATTCTTTAACCTTTTCTTATATTTATACTAAATAATATATAAATATAATTTAAAATTGCATAAGAAATTGAATGTCAAAACGATTTAAGAACTTATTTCCTGCACAGCAAGCAAAGTCAGAGTCAAATAAGAAGGCTCTAATCGAGAATACTCCCTCTTGAATTCACACACAAAAATTACTGTATTGAATAGTCATTGAAAGAAATAAACTTGATACGAGTTTGATAGTCACGAACCTCATAAACCAAAGAAATCGATGCGTTCTTACAGACAAGGCTAGATTACCTTTGCTGACAAAGATTAAATATGCGTTATGGAATCGAAGATGCCTCCTTCTTCTTGTTGCCTAAAATCATTATACCCTCTTTTACTTATTTCCAATGGGCTTTATTCTTTTTTTTAATCAAACTTTTAACTCATTTTGCTCTTTTGATTTTTGCCAGATGCCAATGAAATGTGGGCTTGTGCAAATATATGCATATAAATATACATTGCGTATACGTCATGTTGTCTGCCAGCTTAAGGTTTATGGACTTGGCAGCCTGCTTCATCCCCTGGCCGTCACTTTGGCTTTGGCCGTAACGCTGCTTTGATAAAATGCAGTAAAATGTGCAAATTGAATTTTCTGTCAATTTGGTTGCCTCAGCCTGAAGCGGCGGCAGGGCGGGGGCGTGGCAAGGTGCACACTAAAAGGGTATCAAAAAAGCGAGCGCCAGGCTGAAAGCCCAAAGCGAGGGGCGAGGCAAGTTGAATGGCTTTTGGCGAAAGTCAAACACAGCTGGCAGGCAGCACAGAGCTGAGCAGGTCATAACTCACACGAAATCTGTAAGGACGCACGCATCCTACGGCTCATCCTGTGCGGCATTAACCCGAAATGAACTCGATGCGGCTCGTCCTCCGTATCCCGTTACCCGCCTCGTCGCGCCTTCGTCGTCTGCGCAAATCACGCGAAACATCTTTCGCCAGCTTTGCCAGCTGGATAAACATTATGCTCAGCTCCGCAAGAGTGGCAGGGGCGAGGGCGGGGGCGGATGCTGGTTTGGCAGTTGGGGGCGTGTCTGCGTTTGACATGTTTGCTTATGCATAAAATGCTGCTGCGGAGCGCGAACTGTGAACCACTTGAGGAAGCTGCCAAAGACTCGGCGGCCACCAAGTTATCATCTCGCTCGCAGACATTTCGAGTCTGCAGCCAAATCTACTCCCCTGCTCCCCGCTCCTTTCCCTTCAATGCCCCAGCGGGTAACCGCTTGTAGCCAGTTTATTACAAGTCGCTTCATTGTTTGCCTTTCAATTTTTATTTTAGTTTTACTTGATTCGTTTTTATTTTTATGCACTTTTTTATATGTTTTTTTGCCCGCCCCAAAAAAAGGCTGATGTGAGACAAGAACAAAAACTTAGACGACATTTGGCATGATATACGTAATAGTCTTGAGGTTTTGCCAAATCATTTAACAATACACTGATAACTTAAACTTAACTTAAACTCACTTTTTATTTTCATTTACAGATAGAATAATGGTATATTTAATGCATGTATATAAGTTTATATAATATTTTGATTATACTCTATCCAGCTTTATATATAATTTAAAGCCTGGCGTTATTGAAAGTTTGACCTTTAGCAGCGACATTTGCCAACACTTGATCTACCCAATGGAAATAATTAAACAAAGCACATTCGTATCGTTTTCGAGCTCATCATCGCCGCTGTTATCATTATGTTAAATCGCTTAGCCAGCAGATATCAATAAACATTATTGGACAATTCGATTCTAGAGCGTCGCGACTTTGCGACGCCCAAGTGCAATACAAACACACAACGAAATGTTGGATAAACACAGAGAGAACTAAAACCGAAATGAAATAAAAAGCAAACGCAAAATAAGGAGAGTGGAAAAAAAAAACAAAAAAAATCTAGAGTAAAATAAAAAGCAAACATGTGAGTTGCACCTAGATACGGACAGGTAATATCCACAGTTGGCACAGTGGCTCTAAATGCGTATTAAATGAATGCTCTATTAACTTTTAATTAATGATAGAGAGAGCTCTTCAACAGAAGATTTCTCAAGCATATCACAAGCACATAGAACTTTAATATTAATAAATATTAAACTTTCTTTTATATATTATTTATATAAACTAGGGCACAGTGTCCCCTTTACAGCTTGCATCACAGATCAAAGTGAGACACCCACGCCCCCACCCCTCTCACCCTCCCCCTCCCCATCATCGTGACCATGCCCTCTCCAACTGACAGTGCCGCAATATGTGGCAAGTCATCAAGTGCGGCACTTGTGTGCGTAGCCCGTAATGAAAAATGCGACGTGTGTTTGAATGACGAAGGACTCCGAGTGGATGCAGCTAGGCTACGGTTAGCCGTTGTGGAGTACCTGGTACTCGGTACCTGTGCTCGCCACTCGCCACTCGGTACTCGGTACTCCCCACTGGTTACTGAAGCGCCACCAGTTTCAAGAGTATTTGCCGGAACCTTCTCTTCTCTTCTCCTATTTATGTATATATATATATATATATACGTACATACATATATATGTTTTTTTTTGCAGCTGCAACAATTTAATTTTGAATTTCAATTACTAAGCCAGCAAAGGCCCTCGCTGACTTTGGTCATCGGGTATTATGCAATAAATACATATGTATGTATGTACGTGAAGCGTTTCTATTATTTTATGTTAGCGAAATGGAAAGAGGTGGAGATAGCTGACGAGTTGGAAAGAATTGACTATTTGAAGCTTTGTTTTCACTGACATTTTTATTTAAATTTTTTCTTATCTAACGATGGTTATTCAAATATTACACGAACTATCCAATTTAATTTGCTGCAGTTTTTAACTAAAAAACTCATGCATTTATACTGTTTAAATATTTTAAAATATAGCATGCTGAATGATTTAACACTTTGATTCGTTTATGTACTTAAATTGCTCCTTAAATATCTACCAGCCATTTTTTTTATTTTTATTATATTTATTCTTATAAGGTTTTTGCTTTTCCTTTTGTGTTTCTATTTAAATAAGCCGGTTGAGCTATTCCAGGATATACATACATATCAAAAGCATTGAAGAACATTTTTTCAACCCCATTAGTAGGTATATATATTTTAGATCTACAACAAGTTAAGTCCCTCTGTTTGTTTCCATACAAGCAGATCCTTGCTGTCCTTATTATCAATAAATTTCTTCACTGTTATTTAACAAATCAAGTTAATTTTAGCATCTATTAATATCAAAATATTTTTAATAATGCATTAATCTATATTTTCAAAATCTTGTAAATTATTTTCAACTTTTTAAAGTCAGCTTTTTGTATTCCTTTGCATAAGAATTTTTTAATTTAACGCTCAATAAGCTGCTGGCGCGTTTCGGTTTCCGGTTGCAGGCGCGTTATATTTTTTTGCACTCTTCACGAAGAAGAGGAAGAAGAGCCAGTGCCACGCCCTTAAAACAAGGAGTGTGTTTCTGTGTGTGGATGGCGCCAACTACGTTTTGTTGAATATGCAGACAGCAATTCAAGCCTTTTCCTTGCACAGACAATACTTAAACCCTTGTAGCCCCCAAACGTCCCTCCCTGTGTTGCACCTTCTCCCGTTACTGCCCCTGCCCCTGCCCCTGCCCCTGCAACGGCCGCTGTCGCTGCTTACTTGTGTATGTGGCATTCAACCAAGATTGATGGGAATTTAAATTGAGCATTTCGTTATAAATATGCGCGCGTTTTACTGTTTTCTGCAGCAGGCGCCACCAGTGCAGCTGCCTAACACCCAAATACCCCCGCCCTGCCCTCCATCCAGGCCTTGCCCTGAGTTCGTTGCCAAAACTAAAAACCCCAAAAGCTGCACACATCGCCTGGACTAAAGCCGACAGTCAAGAGAAAGAAGTCGGCTTCAAGCTGTCGTCATTCAGTCTACGCCTCTGTTCACTTAGAGACGGTCTCCCATCCCCCCTCCCCCTGTAAAACCCTCTGTCCAATGGACTTAGTCAGTAAGTCAGTCAGTTAGTTAGTCAATCACTTGCAATGCACTTTATACCCTGTAGGGCCCATAGCAACATTAAACAGCAAAAAATGGATTCTCCACAAGATTAATATCCTTTTTTTTTTAAAGTATGCTTTAGAAGAAGTTTAAAGGCAAATTTTATTCAAATACATTTCGTTTAACATTTGACAGGATATTTCATAGTTTTATATTCCCAACTGAATTAGAGCTTCTATATGCCTACAAAAGTTTTCTTTGCACTGTAAGCAAGAAATTTTAAATTATGATTACTAACAACAGTTTACAGGTTATATAATAGTCGGGCTTTTTTAACTTAAGCTTTCATTTTAACTGCTATTGATATTGTTTACAGGGTGCAGTTTCTACAGGGTATTTAATAATTGTTCACTTTTCCTGTTTTTTTTTCTCTTGCTGTTTTCTTTGACTTTTTGAACTGAACATGACGCACATAATTCGTAAGCTTCAGACGCGACACACCCGCTTTAATGGGAGGCTCTCTTTCTAAAACTATACTCTTCTCTTTTCCTGCCTGCCCCCCTTCCACTCCCACTCCCTCCCCTCTTTCCCCTCTGCACTCTCAGACAGCCTAGAAATAATGTGCGTTGAGGCATTGCCGCTGACATTTGTCCTATTGCTGACATTGCTCTTTTATGGTGCACTCACACACAACACACACACACTCACACACACATAGACACAAAGTCTTGACAGTTTTATGTACACACACTCGGGTATACTTTATAGTGCATCAAAAGCCCACAAAGCGAGTTAAATAAAACTCGCAAACAAACCATAATTACACAAAAAAAAAATGCAACAACTACAACTGCAAAATGACACAGAAAAAAGAATTGGTCGAAGGAAAGAGAATAAAAACAAAGCAATACAAATATAGACAGAAATAAAAGTTACAATTAATTTAAATATGGAGAGTAAGAAAATAAAAAATTAAAATTATAAATTACAAAGCTGGATAAAAAAGAGCTAAAATATACAAATAAATAAATAATGTTTGGTGAAAACATTTTAATAAAAAATTATGTAAGGTAGTTGAGTAATTATTTAATAATTTAAAAATATGTTTAGTAATTAAATAATTTAAAAGTCTTCACAACCTCAGCTTAGAATTGGCTTCCAATTTCTTAAAATCAACGCTAATCTTGTTATTTAACGCAAGGGGTAAAATGAGATCTAAATAAAGCATGTATTTATTATTGATATGGATAGATATGCAAATATAAATATATACATTAGAGTATTTTTTTGTATGTGTGCACAGTCAGCTGAAAGGTTGGCGCCCGTCTGAATGGCAATGAAAACAAACAGTATTGAAAAAATAATTAACAAAAAGTGAAGAAAAGCAAGTAAGCTTGACTACAAGATACCCTAAGCCGCGTGGACAAACAAAGCTGTAACAGAGACAACATCAACGCAATAAACAGACAAATAAAGCTTTTGCTTCAAATCAGGAATAAACAATATGCATAAATGATTAAGGACCGTTGCTAGGTAATTCAATAAGTAGTCAGAATTGACGCTGAGAGACTCGGACTTGAAATGCGAATAGTAAACAAAGAGAGCAGCTCAGCAAAACCGATCGATTGAGGAAGAGTCAAAGACAAAAAGAGAGGGAGCGAGTGTAAGTTGTTCTGAAAAGCTTTGGCCAGCGTTCTTCAGAAGTGCGTGCACTGAAAGTTTGACAGTTGCGTCAAATCGGCGCAACGAGCAAGTTCGATGATGTCCGGCAGCGTTGACTACAAGTGGCGCAAACGCATGTGCCACAAGTGGCAGGAGGAGATGCGTCAACAGCAGCAGCAGCAGCAACTAAAACCAGCGTACATACCGCATTTGGCTAATCGCAGCTTGCGCAACTTCATCGAGGATCCGATGAATCTGCAAAAGTTATTCCTGCCGCGTCGCACGTTGCAGCTACTGGCGCAACGTCCCGACTTTCAGCGGCTGGTCAAAGCGTGCTTTGTCCGCGTTCGCTACGCCGGCGGCTATCGCGTTGCCCAGATCCTGGGCTTCGGCAAGTGGCGGTCGTGCAGCGAGCCCAACTTCATACTGCGCATCGATAGCAATCCGCGCATGTTTGCGCTCGAGCAGCTGGCCAACGGCTACTTCGAGCGCGGCGAGCTGCTCGACTGGCAGTACGCGTGGCAGGCCAACAACTTTGAGCTGCCTTCGCGGCGAAGCGTGGACCACAAATACAAGGCCATCGTGGAAGCGAAGCTGCAGGCGCAGCTGCAGCTGCACAAATTGGCCAAGAGCAAGGCCAGCCTGCTGCTGCACGATGGCCAAAGGTGCGGGCGCAAGTATCTGGTGGAGCCCATGGACTGCTACAAGCCATATCTGCCCAAGCAGCTGCCAGCGCTGCCCTTGGGTGAGCCTCGCATGCAGCTAAATAAACTTGTGTTCTTCTCCAATGCCCTTCAATTGCAGCGATCGCCAGCTCCAAGTGTGCCCTGGAGCCGCATGCCGCGTGCGGCAGAAAGAAAATCTCCCTCGAAGAATATCGCGAACGTTGCATTAAAAAAAAGATTTGAAGCCGAAATAACCTCAATTAAATCCAGCTAAAGGAGCCTAGCTCTGGATACCAAAAAAATAAATAAATAAACAATGATCGTCCACTTTTGTAGCTTTTTAAAAATATAATTTTTTATGCATAATTTGAGTATTTTTTATTTTAAAAGCGATCATAATGGTTGATTGCAAAGTTTCGTTTGCTGTTGGCAGTTTTAAGCAGGGATGACTTTCACAGTCCAAGAATAAACTTTTGTTTTCTAAAGATAAAGCCAAATATATAAATTACAAGTAGTATAACTATTTTAGAAAAAATGATTTGTAAAAATATACACCAAAAAAATCAAATTTAATTTGAAATAAATAAAAAAGCGGCAGTTGAAATTTTATTGCAATTTTGATTTCATTTGCTGCTTACATACATTAAGAAGTCAACAAAAAAAGCTCAAATTTTGAATATAAATCCAAAAATAAATCAAAAATGTAACAGTAGCTGCTGAAATATTGAAACCTTGAAAGATAAAAGTTTTCTCTAAATTGAATATTACTGTGTCATGGACAAATGGCATTCAATGAAATATTATATTCTTCGATTGCTTAATGTTTTTATCTAAAGTAATAACTTTTTGCTACTGGTCTCAAATTAAGCATTTTTCACAATTTATTTAAATTTTTGCTAAAAGTAATATAAATCGAGCCAATTTCAATCATTTGACTTGGCAGAGCTACCAAAAGGAATTGTAGGAAGGTGTTTTGGAATGGGATGCTTTGTAGATGGACTGCAAATGGTTGGTATTTAGTTACAGTTGTTGTTTCACATGTTAAGACTACAAATAAAAAGCAAGAAAATACTTGCAGACCGCATTAAAAATAATTATGTTTATGCTGCTGGAAAATTTGCAGCTCACACAAATGTTCATCAAGAAAATAAATACATACATACGTATGCACATATTTATATAAAAACAAAGCTCTGTGTGTGTTCGTGTGTGTTACGTTGTTGTGCAGTAAAATGACCACATAGAAAGCCAAGCTGCAAAAATATTTACAAAATTCTTGAGCGCAACCGAAACGAAAACTTATGAAAAATTTTATGAAAATGTTGCTGCACTCGGCCAGCGCAGATTCTGTTCCTCTCCACAGCAACCCAAACCCACTCCACTTCTTCCCCTCTCTATTCACCAGCAATCAACCCTCTTTCTTGGTCAGCTTGATGCGGCCCCCCATATTTTAATTGAAATAACTTGGAAAAATTTTGATGCAACTATCAAGAAAGCCGCAAGTAAAAAATACAAATTAAATCACAGGCAAAAAGTTAAAAATCAATAAATTAACTATATTCTAAAGAGCGTTCAAACATTTTAATGGGTCATTACAATAGGATTGGAAGACCTTTAAAATATTTTCGGACTAGATGTAATATTTTAAATTATACTCTATTCAGCATATTATATTACTCTATTGTTACACTATTAATTTTTGGCTTTTCAAATTCAAAAATTTGACGTTCAATGTTTTTCAGTTGAACTGAGGCCCATTTTGTTGTTGGTGCCATTTTGTGAACCGCTTTTCAACCGCATTCGGCATATGCCAGGCAGTAGCTGCAGCTGCTGCTGCTGTTGCTGACCTCTGCCCTCTGCCGCACCAATGCAGCAAGCACAACATCAGTACGCGTTGAACGCTTAACAGGCACGCCCATTGTTGGCTTCGCCCCGCCCCCCCAATCCACTGGCTTTCGCATCCGCGTCCAAAAACTGCAAATGTTTCGCAAATGTTTTGTGAATTTTGCAGCCGCGTTTTTGAAATGCACTTGCGACATTTGACAGCTCTGACTGTCCATTTATTGTGCGTGTGCGTGTGCTTGTGTGTGTGTGTGTGTGTGCGTGTGTGCTTGTGTGTGCATTCCACTGTTGCATGTTGATTTTTGGCATAGCTGTGTTCCATGCGCTGCCATTGCAATTCATTCACGTGGCACCCGTCAAACTTCCACTCGGATCCGGCAGAGTCGTAAATAAATTTGCATTTTTGTCAATTTAGATGGAGACCACACACACACAGTCACACACACACAGTCACGCACATACGCAGTGTTGACTGAATGCGTGCAAAGTATGCAAAGTTATTTTTTTTTTTATTTACATACAGCTGACACATGTGTGTGTGTATTTTTGTGTGTTGTCTGTCTCTTAGTCTCTTTATATATATATATATATATGTATGAATACACATACATATACATTTGTTTATATAATCGGAACATTGGCGTTGTAACAGTAAATCTGTCAGCGCCCTAATGCAAATTTTGTCTGCAGCTATGCGAGGGTTTAGTTCCCAGCGTAAAAAATAGGAAAAACAAATATAAGCATACAAATTATTGAGGGGATTCCAACAAACGCAAAAAAAAAAAGACAAACAAACAAATAAAATACAAATGAGATTTATTTCTACAAAAGATTGAACAGAGCTTAGGAGATAGCAACACAAAGGCAAGAGATTTAGTAATAGAAAAGATAAGCTACTAAAAGTCAGAGATGGATCATGTGAGAAAAATAAAGTGCTTTACCCAGTCTAAAAAGGACTTAAAAGAGTTGGCTATGCACTTTCCATGGAACTATCAACTTGAAGTATAAAATATTAAAATATTTTTGCAACTTATGTTAGCTCTACGAAAATATTTATAAGATGGAAAACATATTGAACCATTTTAATTTGGTAAAGCTTATACACTTAAAGATATATAGAGATATTCTCAAAAAAAAATATAGATATTTATATTTTTATAGATTATCTTATCGATTTGGGTTACGAAATCAAGCGAATTGTGATAAACTTTTTTTGCATATTAGGTAAGAGAATATTTAGTTTAAAATCTGCTAATCGTCCCGAACAAGAACTTATTTAAAATAAAAAGATTATTAATAAATATGCGTACATTTTCTACTGCGCACACGCTTGATTAACAGACCTGTTCATCTTATCATTTTTGGGGTAACCACAGTCAGCAGCAATAAGCTCTGTTGTTTCATGTGGCGGTTAAGGTTTGACTTGGAGGTCATTTTGCACGGCATTTGCGTATTTTGGCGTTGCGGCAACTATTTGATGACGCTGTGGCATGCAACACGAGGCGGCCGCTTGCTGCGGCACGGCTAAAGCGGCATTAGCCGCTATCCTCCCCTACCGCCAACCGAAAGCTGACTCCAATGCGGCAATTGGCAGTTGCGCATCTGCCAAATACCAGCTATGAACAAACTAAAATGGTGGTCGGCCTGTGCAAGGGGAATGGAATAGATGTGGGCACAATGACAATGGCAACAACGTGCTGTTGTTGTTCTTGTTGTTGCTGTTGTTGTTGTTGCTGCTGCTGCTGTTGCAACAGTCACAAAGTTGCTGACTGCGGTTTTGGTCATCATTTTGTCGTCATTCTTGCGGCTGGGAATTCGCATTTTTTGTTGCTCTTGTTGTTGTTGTTGTTCGCCCTAAACAATATTATCGCTGCTGCTGCTGTTGTTGTTGTTGTTGTTGCTTGTGTGTGTGTTTGTTGGCCATCTCTCTTTTTGTTGCTACCAAAAATTAATTTGCATAATGGTGCACACACACGCCCACAAATATACACCCACAAATGCACACACAACATGCACAGCAACATTTGTTGGGCCGCAGGGAAGTCGACGCAACATTTCTGGCGTATTTGTGCGGGCGGCAACAAACGACAGCAACAACAAAAACAGCAACGATGGCAACAATCAAACAGTAATTGCAATTGCAATGAAATGTGCTTAAAAATTTAAGAGTTGACAAATTATCAAAAGTAACACTTATCATTATCACTATTATGATTATGATAACTTCAACTTTGTTTATTCTTAGTTTCATTATTACAATTTATACAAGGTAATCTTGAGCAATCCAGTAAAATAAAATATTTTTCTCGTCTTTTTTATAAAAATACTTTCTATAATATTAGACAATTTATTACTAAAGTTTTAACTTGTAGCAGTTCACAACTAGACCAATTGACCAACAGATGGCGCTTTGCATGCTCAAGCTTTGCAATTTGATTTGTCTGGGCACACTTTCGGATCATTTTCGTGTGAATGAAACAAGTGCCTTATCGGCTTTACTCTTAAGTAGTTTGTGTCTGAATTCCCAGGCCAAACAAACATGAAGCGCCTGACTTCCGATACCGAACCCGATAATCTGTATACACTGCAAAAGCAAAATAGACAAAGGAGAAAAAAAAAGAAAAAAATTCACACACACACTTTCATTTGCATTTTGTTTCCTGTCTGTAAATTATTCATGGCACTTGATAATGCTCGGAATGGTGAGTGAAACACTAGTTGAATGCCGTATACATGATCATCATCTTGTTTGCCCAACTGGCCACGCCCCCTTACAGCCTCCTCCTACTCCTTCGCTCTGGCGACCCTCCTCAGCTTGGCCAAAAATTCTTTGAGTTTTTGCACTTTGCGCACTTTTTGGCAGGCAGCAGAAAAACTTTTTTGGCAAGGAGATAAACTCAAATTAGCTGTGTTTGTTTTCTTTCAAACGCAGCGCAAAAGCGATTAAGTGAAAAGTTTACCTAGCCCCCCCCCCCCCCCCTCTATATATCCAGGGGGTGGCATCCCCCCTCCCATCGCTGTTTCTCCGGGCAGCGTTTTCTAGTCGATTTGCTGCCACAAGCGACATTCGCATAGAAATTGTATTTGCATTGGCGCGAAGGGTCGCCAAACTGTGGTGACGACGAAGCTTTTGAGTTGGGGGTCAAGTTTTTGGCCTGACCAAGCGAGCAAAAACAAAAACCAAAAAAAATAGGAGTCTAGCTTAGAGTGCCTGACTATATTACACCCTAAGTCTTGTGTTTATATTTAATTATTAATTTTTAATCTTATGTTTTATAAAGACTCACATAACAAACTTGCCAGCTTAAGCTGCAGTAATAATGCTTGTATACATTTCAAGATCGCTGCGTTTTTCAGACCTATAGACAAGTCTAATGTCGGCTAGTTATGCTGATCAAGTATAAATATATACTAACTTTAAATGTATGTATATTGGCAAATATTTCCTTTTGCCTGCCAACCGGCTAACCCATCTATAATGGGTACAACAAGTCTTAAAGTAAATTTCAGTTTAAAGAGTTTCATTTTGTTTTATACCGTTTCCTTTTTTTTACGCTGCGTTTAATTTTTATTTCTTGCTGACTTTAAGCACTCATTTAAGTTGAGTTATTTCCAAGCTCAGACAGAAATACACACACACAAACACGGAAACAAACACACGTACACCCAGAGTAAACATTCAATGTCGTCCGCGTCGTTGCCGGAAGTGGCGATGATAACGCGCCAAAGAGGAAATGAACACTTTTTGGACAGCGACGCGGTGCTGGCGGGAGGACTTCTATAAACATATACGCGCACAGTTGCGTACGGCAAGAACAACAGTTGTTCCTATTTATGATTGGTAGCAAGAAGTTCAAATACTCTAACAAATGCAGCTGACCGACGTGGAAACTAAAACGGAACATGACTATATAGTAAAGACACTCGTTAAAAAAGGATATTCAGTGTTTGATATTTTATATTTTTGAGCTTAACTTTCAGCTTATACGCTTTAATTACCTAGCCGCAGCTTTGCAGGGTACCTGATTATCAAACTGGCCAGCCTTAACTTTTTGCATCTGCAGCTCTTTTTCGCCTCATGCTACTTATTTTGGTTATCTACATAGCCTTGTCTCCGACTGTGTCTTTCCCTGTCACACGCAATCTCTCGCGCTCGCTGTCTCTTTCTGACCAGTTGATATCTCTGTCACACCACTTGGCTCCATGCTCCTGCGTTGCCTTTGGGCGCTGTGTAAATTTTATTGAGGTCGAATTGAAAATGTGCCCAAGTGACTGAAAGGGGTGGGGAGGGAGAGAGAGAGTGAAAAAGCGCGAGGGGCGAGACAAATGTTCGAAAAATTAAAAGCATTTTATGCGCAAATGGCGCGCACCATTTAAAATGAATACGGAATATGGTAACACGCGATTTGGTTCAACCGACAGACCAACAGCCCCTAAACCTCCACCATGTGCCCCTTTCCTCCGCACACACAAGCACACAACAACACACACTCACGCCCTTAACGTAGCTGCGCAAACCCATTGCATGCCCCACTTGGGAGCGGTTACACCTCAGTAGCCCTCGATGCGTATAATTTATGTGGCATTTAATGAAAATGGAATTGAAATTTAGTGCGAATTTATTAAATGATTTCAAATGAATGTTTCATTCGCTACAAAAGTCGCCCTTACAGCAACACCCCCAATCCCCCCATTCAGCAACTCTGCTAAATATTGCATTGAGTTGGGCGCAGGAAGGCAGGACTGTTTAGATTTGAATTTAATTTAGCTGAGGTTTGAAAAAAAAAACATAGCTGTCGATTAAAGTAATTTATAACACGTTCTTATATGCTTGTTTCTTTTCCAACCTTCACTTAACAGTATTGTAATTATTAATTAGTATCTTTCAAAGCATACAATAATTATCGAGTCAAGCGGAGTATTCAGTTTTGTATACCCTGTTAAGCCACAAGTAGTGTAGCTATCTTAATTGAAAAATTTAATAAGTACAATTTTAGTGATTATTCAAATTATTTCTGCATATAAAACATAATTAAAGTCATAAATAATTTACAAGACATTTTTATTATAACTTGTATCTAATACACTTGCCGCTCATTACTTTTTAAAAGTCAAAAAACAGAATAATTTAATAATATTTCAAAATTGTGCCCAATATACTGACTCATCACATTTATAGATCATATAATATTGATCAACATATAAAACATAATTTTCACTTTGAGCCTTGATAAAAAAGCAAAACCACAGCCAATAACTATTCAGACATGAGTGCTCAAGCAGATAATTGGCAATACTCATTACGCAGATGATCCATCAATACAAAGAGATGGCCATAGAGAGAAAGGAAGAGAGTTTGTGTTAGATAGGAAGGGAAAGAGGAAGCACAGTAACACATGCAGCTAAGCATAATGCGCATATAAATGGACAAATCCTGACGCTGCTTATCGACTCAACCACAGCTTCAGGACTATGTGGAGGAAGGAACACGGGTGGTTTGTGTGGAGCGTCGCTGACCAAACGGTGGCTACGTCAACGTGTGGTGCAATTACGCGCAGCTAATTAAACGTAATTCATCAATTTGGAAAACAACAACCCAGCAGGCAGCAACTGAGCTGGGCAGTGTTTGTGGGCAGTAGCGTGTGGGCGTGGCACGACGTGGGGTAGCGCCCATACAGCCAGGTGAACGGAAACTGGTAAATGGGCTAAAAGCGAAAATTGCGCATTAATTAAATTTAAAGTGAATTGCGAGTGCGCATCATTAGAGCCGTACAATTAATGTGAATATTGTTGGCAGCATTCAGCAGCCGCTTCCTCCCCGTTGACCACAAAACGTAAACTTGGTCAATAACAACTCGCTTTTTGCTGCCTGCCTGCTGCCTGCTGCGGCTCTTGTGTCCAATTAAATTGTATAAATTTATAAAATTAACAAACAACCTCAAAAAATCGCAACCAGCCAGTAAAATGTGCGCGTGTGTGCGAGTGTGTGTGTTTGAGTGTGTGTTGGGTGTCATGCATTAATCACAATATTATTGCAATGCATTTTATATGTTATTAATTTTTAAAAATTTTATTAATCGTTGACATTAATTTCAAGCAAATTCAATAAGTGCCAAGGAAAAAAATATGCTGCTTTCAGTTGGAATACCCTGCTATTTAAATAATGCATTTTTTTCACAATATAAAAGAGTTTAAGCAAATACGAATATATAAACAATGGCTCTATTTATTTATACAAAATCTTATTTATACTATAAATATATTATTTTATAAAAAGACCCCCAAGAAGGTTCGACATGTAATTAATTACATATTACCCTAGAAAACAAAAGTTGTCAAAAGCAACTTAAATAAACTTAATGCTCTAGATTACAAGCTTACAACTTTAATTTTTCGGCAAAGACAACGCCAAGTTTAATTTCAGCACCCTGATGAAAACTTTAGGTTCTCGTTTAAATACCCTATTCCGATGGAAAATGGTAAATCAATTGTATAATTGCGGTGTTCATATACATTTCATAAGAATGAATTATCTTGCTTAGACCAAAGCTGTTAAATGTAATTTTTTGTAAAGAATAATACACAAATATATGTCAAAGCAACTGGATACAGGGTATCTTCCAGCTGCACACCTTCAACTTCAACTAGCGGACTCTCATTCTCTTAATTGTTTGCACCAGTAGTCGAAACGTGGCCACAAAATGGGAATGTGAGTTATAAAAATTGTGCACAAATTGTTTTCATTTTGCAATCCCGTTTGTCGTTTGCTGCAGCTGCTCGGCCAATTTCCCCGTTCATTGTTGTTATTTGCATTTTGCATTTGCCCTTTGCCCGTTTTCTTTTAAGCATTACATTTTTGTTTCCTTTATTATTTACATTGTTTTTTTTTTTTTTTATTTGGCTTCTTTTCGGTGTCGACACAGGTTGACCTACTTTAATTTAGTTCGGTTTTTTAAATATTTAAAATCCTCTTTCGTTGGTTGCAGTTGATAAAAAATTGAACTGTAATATAAACACACGTTGGTAGTGTATTTATTATCGGTTTGAATCTATTTTATATTATATTTTATGGTAATGTCACATTGAGTAAAAAGACGCTGCACAGATTTTTTAAAGAACTTTATCGAACACATTTTGTCGATCGATTTTATCAATAAGCGATTTACATTGTTCTTGTTCTCATTGTTCACATGGTCCTTAATTCCAATATCATAGTGATTTATATACAAATGTGCATTTTAATGGTGATCTATTCACAGTTCACATCTTGATGATTTGTTCGCTTGTCCCTTAACAACCATTTGGTTTTCTTTTTTTTTTCTGCTATCTTTTTTGCTCGCGTTTCATGTCAGTCAAATGTTGGCCTTTGGGTTTTTTTTTTTTTGGCCTCTGGCTGCTATCTAAACACACACACACTTATATGCACATGTGTGTGTGTCCAAGCAGCGGGCATTCATTATTGCAACGGCTGCCTCTGCGGCCTGCCTGCTTCAGATTCTTCTTGCTCCTTTTATCCCTCTGCTGCTGCATTGTGGCACTTATTAAAAATTTTCTGGTTCCCCATATATTTTTTTCTCTATTTTTTAGTTGTTTTTTTTATGTTGTTGTATTTTTGCTGTTGCCGCATCCTTGGGACCGCAGCTGGCTTGCCGTTCTCGTTGGACCTTAGCACGCCCACAAGGATGCAAGAGAGAGAGAGAGAGGAGGGGGGGGGCAGGGTGTGCGGGGTACGTAGATTGCCGCCACAGCGGGAGGCAAGAAGCTGCTTTTGTTTATTTATCTTTTCGCTCGGTTTCGAATAACAAATCCTTTTGGCTTAACACATATTATGCGGCGACATTGCCTCATTCTCTATCCCGTAGGCTACCCCACTTCCCCCCTCCCTTTCCGCACGCCACTGTGTTAGCCCCTCACCATGGGTTGGCCTGCCACATCCTTTGTGCAATGTGTGACTGCTGCAGTTGCAGTTGACTCCAGTTTTGTCAAATGTATTGTTTTATGCCACAATCGGAGCCCCATCTCTGCACCAAGCAGCCCCCAACTTCTGCCTGCCACGCCCCCCGATCCCCCTGGCCCGTTTCAGCTGCCATCACATTCCGAATGACGATTTCCACTGCCATCATCCCTCTCCATCTCTCAGCTTGGCTTCGTTGCCGGCGGTTTTTTTCCGTTTGCGTTCCTTTTCCATTTTTTTTATTTTTATCTCCATTGCAATTGCATTTTTTTTTTTGTAGTTTCTTTTGCGCTTATTGTCACAAATGCAGTCCACAGATACAAATACAAATACAGATGCAGATACGGATACAGTGGGGCTACAGTTACACTTACAGTTTGCTCTTATACCCTTTACAAATCACAGCTGAGCAGTTGTATATAATTGAAAAAGATGTATATTCCTGATAAACATTAATAATCATTCTGTTCATCCCTCTGTCTATCCAAAACGTAAACTGCTTGAAAACATAATACTCCTTATAAAAATACATAGTCTTGTATACCCTATGCAGCTTAAAGAGAGTTCGTCTTTTCTATGCTATACCAATAGTAAAAATTATATATTTTTAATAAAGATATGTGCGAGCTCTATTGTATATATGTATATGTACTTGGGTAAGGGAAAGCGTTTTTAAAAATGTAGAAATTAAGCTTATTGATATATAAAATAAAACTATAGAAACTATAAAAATTTCAAAATTAAATTTCTAATAAAATGTAGAATAAAGTAACAGCTTTTTGACTTATGCCTAAAATGAAAAAGGTTTAATCACATATTAAACTAAATTAAATACTAATCTAAAATTAAATAAATTTATTTACTATCAAGGCATCGTTTTTTTATACGATATAAGCTGTAAGTAGTAAGGAGTATTTACTAGTCAGGCGCTTTTACTTGTTTAATTTGTCAGTTTTATTTTATTTTTTATTATTTCTCTTTTTGTGTTATGCCTTAGATACATTTTATGGTTTTTGTTGGCGCTTTTTCATCAATCTTGGTCGCTTCTCATGTTGCTCAGCTTTTATGGCCTAAGACCCGTGCGGAGGGCTGTTTGAGGTAGTTTGAGGAGGCGGTTTTAGGGCGGGTTTGGGATAGGTTGGGTTGGATGTTCTCCTATTGTCATTGTCGCCGCTTAGAACAATTTTGCAGTTGTTATGTCTACATAAATGTCAGCATCAGGCATTGTCTGCCCTGTCAGCCATTGTTTCCCGCATCCCGAATCCGTAAACCGTATTCCGTAGTCCGTAGTTCGTGTCTCGTATTCCGTATTCCCATTTTCGCAACAGCACTCAACATCATCATTAGTCACGACTTTTTTTGTTGTAGTTGGTGTTTTTTTTTTTCATTTTTGATTTACCAGCTGCCAGCCAAACAATTTGACATTTGGCAACACTGGCGCTACAGCAGCAAAGCGTTTGGTCACACATTTTAAGCGTCAGTGTGACCAAACACTTCGTAAATCAAACAATTTGGCGTCGTTGTATTCGCAGATTAAACAATCAAATGTCGCCATAATTGAATAAACAGTTCATATATTTGACAGCACTGAATCGCGAACAGTGTGACCAGATGCATTATTGAGTTTTTATAATTGGCCCGCTTTGAACAACATATTAATGTATTATAATTTATGATAATAATCTAAGTTGTTCAAGTTAAATCATTTCATTTGATCGTTGTGATCACACCACAATCATACCTTACTCCCCAGTGTGACCAGCTCAAATAAAAGTTTCGTAAGTGCCGCCGTTTGGTGGCTTTTGGGGCAATCGCGATGCACCGTCAATTGTGGCAAGTTTCGTGTTGCCTTCGCCTGTCTGTGTGTTAGGAAGGGAAAAGGCGCTAGGGGGAAGCGGCAAGTTGGGGCTCTTATCAGGTCGCCGGGCTGCGCTTCACGCTCGACAGGCAAAACCGGATGTGACATCCTTTTAAAGTCGGAAGTACTTATGCTTAAGCGTGCGTCGGCGTCGGAGTCGGCGACGGACTCCAAGCAAAGGCCGGAGACGACCCGTGTTCCGAACACAGCCAACCAAATTTTATATCCCCCCCCCCCCCCCCCACCCTTCCCCACTATTCCTCTTCCGTCTTTCTGCTTCGCCTTATGCGGGTCCTTCTTGTCTTGTGTCAGTTGGCGCTACTTAAAAATTGTTGGCCACATTAAAAACGCTGCCTGCTCCTCGCGTTGGCCACATGATGGCTCATCAAAATAGATAGCCCTGGCCAATGGAACCCACTGAAGCCTCACTTGCCTCCCTGGTCCGTGACTTAATTCACACAGCATGACTAGATGCAAGTTTGTGTTAACTCAACAGGAAGAGTGTGCGGCTGTGTGTGTTTCTTGGGTATCTGTCTATGACGTCGACACATTCCATTTTGTTAAGATTTTTACACTCAAAGCAAAAATCTACTATTTTCTCTACCTAAATCAAATTAAAATCTGGTCAAGTTAAACAACTTTTAGCTTCAAAAAAAAATTTGTCAAACACAGTTTTCTCTTAATCTTAAATCGTTTTTTTTTTTAAACTTAACCATAAAAACGATTTTGAACATTTAAAGCGAATAAACTTGTTTTAGGTACGTTTTGTACACACATATATAATTCAAGAGGCAATTTAAATGTGTTCAGGTATTATTTTTCCGAAGTGTATTTTAAAAAGCATGCCTAGGCCTTTTTTACACACACAACTGCTTTAATATTTAAGTTAAGATTAAACTAATCCAAACTAACTTCCGCTCATATTTTCAAACTTAATGTTTGGTCATGCATTTTGAATTTTCACATTAAAATCACAGACAATCTCAAGATTAAAAACACTTCGAAGCTTTAAATTGTTTTAAGCTTCAATTTATATAAAAGAAACAAATGCGAATTGACTAAACATCGTTTCTGTAATCCTTAATATATGCAAATTCCTTTTGTGAGTTGCATTTTTGTATGCCGATTATATAAAATAACTAGCTATTTATGCTTTAATTTTGTAACTCCTATAAGCTAGAATTTGGCTTTTTACAATAATTTACAGAGTTTTTACTTTTCATTTAAAGCACCTTTTATGTCATTTGGTTAAATGCCGAAGCTACCACTTCCAGAATTTAGTCAGCTTGGATTTTTTTTTTGGCTCTGATGCCCTGTCTCATAAGCACAATGGGTATATAATTATTTTAATTTACTTAATGAAGATTTGATGAAAGACTGCTTTACATTATATTAGAATAGTATATCCTTCACTTAAAGCAAGATTAGATCGAATCAACAACGTTGATTGTTTTTTATTCCTCTTACACAAACTGATATTCATCTTCCAAAAGCTTTTGATTGATTCCTTACTTGATCAATTATTGCAGGGTATATGATCGTCCAACAGTTTTTATTACTTAAAGTTATTCCTTTAAGTGATGTTCCCACATAGCTGTATTTCAATCTATTGTTTCATACTAGTTTCAGGGTGCTTTTAGCTTCAATTGTCATGTTTCTATTCATATTACAATATATGTATATATTTATATATATATCATTGCACGCTGTTAATTAAAATATCTAATTTTCAATAGCTTTTATTTTGTAAAATTAATTTCATTTCTTTGTATTACTTAGCGCATTTGTTGTTTTCGTTATCAGCTTTCTTCATCAGCTTTCTTTATTACTTTGTTATTTAGCTTACTCAATACAGGGTATTTGTGCGTTCATCAGCAGCAGCTGTTGGGCGCTTACCGTTCGTTCCACCTAATGAGCACTGGCTGGGCTCTTGGTTGGGCAGTCGCCAGGCGAGTATTTATTGAAAATAGACACGCGACTGCTGCATATTTTATAAGTGTTTCATTGTCGGCCTCTCGCAGCGGGGCGCCAGCTCCTATTTGGCCCCTACCGACAGCCCTGTGTGTGTGTGTGTGTGTGTGTGTGCTTGTGTGTGTATGTAAATCAACAGCTTTTGAGAGCTCTCGTTACAAATTGTAATAAACTCGCACATCCGTTGCCATTAAGCGACTTCTAATAAACTTTATGGCATCATTTTTTTTTAGCTTTTGCTCCACTTCTTCTCCTTCCTACGGCACCATTGCGGAGCGGAGCGGGGCGGGGCCGGCGAGGTGTTAATGATTCAATAACATTTGCCTTTAATAGCCAACAGCAGGCGAGACAAGCGACATAAATGCGATTTGCAAGGGGCCTGGGGGTGGCAAGGGGGCGGCAATGGGGCGTGGACCTGACCACAACAAAGTTACTTTCCATTTCCAGGCTCGATGCAGGGTGGCTGATAGATAGGAAATTAGTTTAGAGGGCGTCGAGGTTCGGTCCTGGAAGCACGCACAGAGACAGGAGTAAAAACAGAAGTGGGGCAAGGAATGGCACAGTGGAAGTGGCAATAATAGCTACTGTGACGGAAGGCAACGAGTGTTCAATTGTTGCGTGACATTCAATTTAAAAATGCTTTCAGTATGAAAAGTTTTCGCTGATTGAACGAAGTGTAAATACCCAGCCTAAATAAAAACTTAACATTCAACAAAGTTGTAGATATGACATAATTTTAAACTAGAACCTATAAAAGTTTCTATGCTAATAATATAGAATATAATATAAAATTAAGTTTAATTTTGAGTGATGATTATATTTAAATATAAAAAAATGCACTGAAATAAAACGTCACTTTGACAAAATGGAGATTACTATTGTTCGAAAGGACATCAACATGGCATTTCACTTTCAATGCAGAGTAGCTCAAACAAAATTTCGGCCCTCTTTGCCCAAAATATATGCAATGATTTTCTCTCGCTTTTTTTTAGCTTCTTTTCTTTTTTAGAGTTTTTTCTATTCTTTTTCTTATATATATTTTGTTGAACAGCTAATCAATTTAGCTGTCTGGTGACATGCCAAAGGCCTGAACCAATGTCAATGTTGAATGCGCATTGGATGAAAAAAAAGTTCGGCATGATAAAGGGGGCGTGATGGAGGTGGGAGGGGGGGGGGGGGTTGGGGGAGGAGGGAATTCTGTGTGCTGCTTTTGGTCAGGTCCTGCGGCCTGGGTAGCACGTCCTGCACAGCTGGGCATTGAAAGCAGTCATTAACTTTTAAATGAAGCAACGGAAACGAGATAAGCACGTGAAGCGTACACAAAATACCCCCCTCAATCATTCCCTCACTCCGACCGCACGCCCCTGGGCTGGCCTGGTGACGATTGACGCTTGGCCCATTTGCCTGACGCTTGGTGGCCATTTGTGATGTTATCGCTGCCACGCCCATAAGCGCGCCCCCCAAATGAGCCATAATTATTCAATAAGAAATAATAAAGTGTGGGGAAGTGTGGGGCCGAGAGCATTGTAGGGGCTATAAGGTCAGTGTTGGGCAACGTTTGTTGTACAACATATATTTTCATTGATGGACATGCGATGCGACAAGCGAGTTTCGTGTCTGCGCGTCGGGGGGGCCAGAGGAAGGGGGCCGGGGGCGGGGAAGGGAGAGGGAGAGGGAGAGGGGGATTATATCTACAGAGTTTGGGGGCATTCAGTGCACCGTTCGGTGTTCGACCTGTGCGGAGGTTGCCCCCATGGCTTAGCCCTGGGGGAGGCCAAATGATTGTTGCGTGACTTGCAGCTTTTTCGCTTTGTGTTTGTGTTTGCAGTGAAAATTCCTTAATTTGCCAGGCTGACCGAACAAGGCACCCACTCTCCCCATGTCTGCCTACCTCTGGCAGGAGTAGAGCCCACCTCACCCCTCAATTGCCACTCGCCTTGATGCCCTGCCATTGTTGACGCTGTTAAGTAGTTACATTTTGTAGCGATTTGTCGAACAACACCAAAAAGCTGGCAAACAAAACGAGTGAATGCACGGGCGTAGACCAAAGGGGGGCGCTGGGGCCATTGAGCGAGCTGTTGTTCGAGCACAGTGAAAGCAAACAATGTTGCAATGTTGCCAGCGCACGTTTTCTAGTCGAAACACACGCACGTACATTTTGATGAAACTCAACCGAGTACACTTTTTTCCCACAATTGATTTATATTTATTATTAAAAGATTTTTTTTTCAGGGATCGAAAGATAATCGAAGATATTAAAAATATCGATTTGAAAAATTCCATTTTAAAAAAGAATTAAACAATGTTTCTATTTTTAAGAATTCGTTATAAAACTCCTGCTGAAGTGCCATTTTCTTAAGACTTAAAACTTTTTTATAAGAAATAAATAAGCAACTCCAAAGCAATTTAAACAAAAGTTAAAAGTTAAACAAGATGTAAGTTAACAAAGTATTGTAAACATAATAAATAACTGCAACCTTAAATGTCGAATTTTTCTCCGAGTGCAACTTCAGCAATCAAATTGTAACTAGTTGGCTTATCTACTAAGCTAAACGATTGATTCGCAATTGTGAAAAACTTATTGAGGCGAAAGGAGTAAATGTCGAAATATTCGTTGCCAAATCGTACTCTGCCCCAATTTATCCCTGTTTTTATATTGTTGTTTGATGCCTGAAATGACAGCATGTGGGAGAGCTGTTGGTTTTTCTAATGATTTCATGTGGCTGTCATTGCTTTTCACAATTCAGTTCACAATTATTGCAACACTGCATTGTGAATTGGTGCCGCAACAGCAAAAACAACAACAACAACAAAATCAGCAGCAGCAGCAGCAGCAACAACAACTGGGGACAAAAGTTTTTGGGCGAACGCAAACAAACAAACAAACGAGCCCAAAACAACGAATAAAGCTTTTGTTGTCTTCCTTGTGGGATTTGCACATTTGAATTTGAAAATTTTTGAAGCGCCCTGTGAGGCATACGAGTTACGAGCTGAGTCTGATTGGATTTTGGGCACACGGAGGGACAACAGCCAAAAGGGATATTCGGCACTGGGGCTGCTACGAAAACTACGCGTGTTAAATCTACAAAATTAATGAGTCATCGTTAAAGTTAACAACTTGCACAAAATTTGTTTATCTAAAGTGGCAACTAACTAACCAAGCCCCCCTCCCCTTTCTAATCTCTCTATACTTTACAGCCTATAGAGTGTATAAATTAATGTACCGATTGGGGTTAAAGTTTGCATCCCCCGAGGATAAATGGAAAAGGGGCGGTTAAGAGGGGGCTCTTCTGCTTTGGGGTGTCGCACACGTAATCACTTTTTAAGTGTTAGACAATTTATGATACATGAAAATGTTTTGCAAGCCTGCAAAAGTTGACACCTGACTTCGCATCACAGCAAATCCCATCCCCAGCCCATCCCGCTCCACAGCGACCCCTTTGGAATCATCAAGTTGTGCGTCCTTTGACAGCAAGAACTCAAAGATTATTTATATACCCTTCGCAGTGGGCATTACAAAAAAGTCACCTCATATGCAAAGGTTTCGAATGGAAATTTCAGCAACTTATAGGTGAAAATATTTAAGTCATATAAATATAAATATAAATATAATAAATTTATAAATTAGTTTGTACAGTTTTGTTCACTTTAACTGTCGCAAAACTAGAAAGAAATATTCTTAGTAATATAAAATAGAAATCTTTAAGGCAGAAAGAGCATAAAATCTTCGGTAATTCAAAGAGTAATTTCTTTGCTTTCTTGCTGCGTTTCGCTTTGGGCAACTGCCGCTGCTGCCGTCTCAAAGGGTTGCCTCAGCTGAGAGCCTGACTTCAGATTTGCCCCGCTTCAGCCGCCTCGACGAACTCTTGTCTTCGTGTTGGCGCAATAAACACCTCAAAGTTGATGACATTTCATTAAAATCAACGCAGGCGGGGAAGGCTTTTTGGCGTGGGCGTGGCAAATGAATTTTACTTATGAAGCATGAAAGTGAGTTCCGTGGGTTCTCGGGCTGCTGGGTTTTTAGGTCTTGCCAAAAAGGACCTGCTGCTGCCTTCTTTTGCATTGACGCAACATTTTCATGTTCATTTGGTAAATGGCAGCGCAGTCAGCGGCGCAGTCGTCAGCGCCGGCGACAGCAACGGCGACGCAATGAATTTCATTAAAACAAGCTGCAAAAGTGCTTTGCCACACACAAATACACACGCACTCACACTTATACACACACATGTGGGGGAGCGCCGGCAAAACTGAAGGCAGAGTTTATTGGTCTACTTGATTTGTGTAAGTGATGTGCAGAAAGATGCACTGAATAAGCACTACCAAAAGGAACCGGTTACAGCTGGGCTTGGCTAGGCCTACACAATTTATTGAAAGAGGGCGATTGGTGAGAGTGGGCGTGAACGGAGCGACCCCCCCCCCCCTCGCTTGATGGCGTGTCGTATAACAAAATTTGGTGAGCGCAAAGTGACTTTGATGACAGCAACCGCAACTAATATATACCCTGTATTGATTCAACTATTAAATGGGTAAGCTACAAAAAGAAGAAACCAAAGCATTGCCCAATAAAACCAAATAAGACTAAATCCATATTAAAAGCAGAAAATAAATGCATCTATACGAATCCAATATAAACTCTATAAATTTCAAAAAGGATTTTAATCAGCTGCGTTTTTCGCAGTGGCAGCTGCTGTATAAATAATTTTTACAGGGTATAACCTTGGCCAAACACTCGTATACCAGCACTTGTAGCGCAGTTATTTGGCTAAAGGCAGCGTTTTTAATTATACTTTGGCAGCAACAGCAATTGAAACTTGTCTTCGGCTTTTTCACTTTGACTCTTTTGGTTCTTTGAAGAACATGTGCGAAACTTAATTTAACTGTGTAACACTAAAAGGTAATGCGGTTAGACGTGTTGCAGGCTGCGGCTAAAACAGGGAGTATGTCAGTATTGGAAATACCATTAACACAACTATAGACACCGTTCGTTAAGTAGATAAGCACGTAAATCAGTTAAACATCAATTTCATTTAACACATACTATCAATGCTCTATCTATCTCTACATATATTTATTTTTGATTATAATTTTTTTTTGAGTTTTTTTAAATAGGCGTCGCTTTATGTTCAAGTTACAAAATATTCATGTTTCGTTAAACTGTTTTTTTCACAAAATATGCCAGCCATCGAAGCTGGAAACTGATTTAAGCCAAAACGATTCAAACCAACTTAAATAAAAATAAACATACACCATACTTTAAAGATAATTCCAAGACTTTAGACGAATCTTCGCCCTAACCCAACAATTTTTATCATTTAAACTGGTCTTCATAAGAACAAGAAATGTCAACTTCAGAGTCTGCATTAATGTAATTTCGATAAGTAATCTAATATACTATAATAATATTACTACCATAAAATGTGCAGAAGCATACGTTGATCGTAGTCTAAGCTACTAAATAGCTTAAAGCAGTTGATAAATAATAACAAAAACCGATTTCCCAGTTGATTCCCAAGTTTTTTGTGTGGCTAGCAACATTTGTAATGTTGCTGGCAGCATGCTTTGCCACTGGCAACATGTTGCCGGTGCACTCGAGTTGCCAATCGGCGGTTGCAAGCGATTCACTTCGTGTTTAAAGTCGCCGACGCGTTCGTGTGCCGTTAGTTCGTGCGCTTTGTGTTCGGCTCGGTTCGTGTGACTGGCCGAAGGATGTGCGAATTGTGTTAGGTCCTGGCCGTTCTTGGACTGTGCTGTGCTGGCCCAATGCGACGCTCGTTCAGTGCTCGGTCAACTTCCTAGCGCGTCGGTCGGTCTTTTGGCGCCAAAATCCATCGCCAATTTTAGTGTGTTTCACCACCAAAACGAAAAAGAACGAGCGATTACTGTTAGACGTTTGCCGTTTACCGTTTGTCGTCCAATGTTGACCGTTAGAAAATCATTTGAAAAACGCTCGCATGTGGTTTGAAAAATATATTTATTACAAATAACAGTAAAGTGTTTTAAACGAATTTTTAATAGTGTTGCAAAGCTTTCAGAAGTTTAAACAAATATTTGAGTTTAGCGCCAATTTACTTTTTTTTTAAAGTGTTTTTGAAGTTGTTTGTTTTCTCTAGTTGTTTTTATTTTTTAAGAGAAAGTTTCTGCTGCAATTGCACGGAAAAAGTGTTGAAAAACGTGTGGCGTGTAATATTTTATTAACTTTAGCCTTTGGGCAAAAAAGGTAATTGAAGTGCGCGAGCTTGAAATGTAATAAATATGAAATAAATAACTCTTATATGATTTCACAATTCCTTTAATGAAACTTTTATAATTCGCGTGTTTTATATTACGTACTTGTTGGTTCTCTCGGCTATTTTCAGTATATATATAAAAGTGAAAACTATGGGAAATCTGTTATATATAATTTTTTTTTTACCCATAAAGTTAGAATATAGAATATATTTTTAAAAAACTTAGGTTTATTTTTAAGACATTTTCTTCTTTCCCTACACAATGCTTACTCTCTAGATTATAAAAAAAACTAAATTGTCGTACTGAAGCATTTAAGCGAATTCTGTTTTAAATATCACGCAAATTGTTCCCATATCGGATATTGAAACTTGCTTGATTTAATTTTGTTTGATTTAAAAAATTTGGTTTTGTGTTTGTAAGGGCACTTAAGTGAAGATGGTTTAAGCTTTTATTGTGTTATTCAATTTAATGACTAAACTGTGTAAATTTGAATGGTTTACTTTGTACCTAATATTTCTATGATGTGTGTTTATATGTAAATTGAACTGTCAATAGCCAGAGGAAAAAAT
The DNA here is from genome assembly GCA_004143845.1 of Drosophila lacertosa. Classification (NCBI taxonomy): domain Eukaryota; kingdom Metazoa; phylum Arthropoda; class Insecta; order Diptera; family Drosophilidae; genus Drosophila; species Drosophila lacertosa. Next base: position 105,910 of record SCDZ01000116.1, read on the forward strand.
AATTTGTATGATTGGGAAATCTTTTTTAATAAACCTCTCAGTAAATTTTTAGAATAATAATGTAATAATGGATTCAATTGTGATTTTTTAATTGATAAATAAATCTATTCATTTATGCATAATCGTGAACGTTTTTTATACGAATTCAATTTATGTTTCCCCTCCACTTGATATCTATCCCCATATATGAATAAATATATTTTTTGTTGGCATAATTTTATATGAAAATTTGAAGAAATTCTTTTGACCTTTTGTTATAAAATATGTATGAGATGTGGACAACAGATATTTAGAATCAGACCCATTGATATATTAAACCATTTAAAAAATGCTTGCATCATTTATTCTCTACAGTTTGCTCTGTTTGCTAAGAGTTCAGAGTTTTTTTATCTTACACTTTAAACTAAACTATATTCAACTCATTTAGTCTTTTGAGCTTCAATACATTTTCCAACACTAATCTATATTTGAATTCCTTGTTTTACCTGACCCTATTCTCTTTACCGTCTCCCCTTTGGCACCCACTCAACTCTTGGATCATCTCGATGATCATATTCTTTTCATCTTTTTTTTAACTTTGCAAAAGTTTTCGAGCTTTTTATATTTTTGTTTTTTCTTTTTGGCTGAAGGTGTCCCGACAAAAAGCTCAAACTATGGACACGCCTGCTACTTACAGAACTTGCTTCGTGTCCTTTGCCCGCTTCGCTCTTCTCCCTTGCATTGCAGGCTCTTTCTTGTCAAGTTTTTAGTCGCCGTGATTTATGTTTTATTAATATTAAAAGTGATTTATTAGCCATGAACATTTTTCGCTCGCTTAAAACTTGGCCCTGCTCTTGGCTGTGTCCTGCCAGGTGTCCCGTGTCCTGCGTACTTTTTGGCTGCATTGCACGCCTCTTTAATTAGAGCTACCCTCACTCCACTCTGACACCCTTCGTCCTAACGCTAAGCATGTTGCAAAGCTGCAGTCGGTCGAGTGCCATTCTTTTTTCTTGTGAGAGGAGAAAAGGACAGATGCGTTATCCTTGTGCTCATTATCCTGTAGCCAACTTAAGCTAAACTGCACAATGAGATTAAAATTGTAAATGACAGGCAGACTGACAGCGGCAGGAGGAGTGAACCAGGACGAGGACGAGAGAGAGCAACCAACAGCTGCTCCTTTACAACTCAAATACGTTTACAGCTCTTGCTGTTCTTGTTCTTGCTGTTATTGTCGCTGGAGTTGTACTCTATTTTTTATCTGCTGCAGGACATCGCGTTCGCTTTTGCTGTCGCTGGCGACATCGCCAGCGCCATTTGCCCGTCGCACTTTGTCGTCTTTTTAATGAAAATTAATTAATTAAATAAATTTTAACGCAGTCGCCACTTGCAAAATCTCACTACTTGCAATGAATGTGTGCGAATGTGTGTGTGTGTGTGTGCACGCGTTAACGTGCGTTATTAATAAATAATATAATGAATGTTAATACTCAATATCTTTTATGCGGTTTCCGTTTTAAAGAAACTTCATTGCCTTTATGCTCACAAAGGGAAATTTCCATGTACACTGGTATATTTGTAATTTTTAAATTGGAACACCTTCAATATGCAAGCTTAATTAGCAGCACAAATTATAAAATACTTTTACATTTGCAGATAAAGAAAAATATAATAATTGTTTAAGTTTCAAAACAATAAAAAATATATATACAATACATTTGACAAGCTGAAATTTAATTTATTTATAATAATATGCTTATTCTATTCTTTATATATTTTTTATTCATATATTTAATTTGGGTGCAATGCACACACAAAATGTCTTCATATCATCTGACATGATATAAAATAGGCCAAAAAAATCCGAACTTTATATCAGTCACAATTGATTTTAGATAAAACCTTTAAGTTTTTATTAACTTAAAAAAACATGTATTGCTTGTTGTGAAAAGGTTTTTACCGTAATAATAAAAGCAAATTTCAAAACGTATTTAAAGTTGTGTATATACAGGCAGACAAGCGGATTAAATCGGCACAGTGAGTAAAGTTAACCAAGCATACAACTATTTTATGAAATCGGAAACGCTTTTTTCTGCATGCAATATTTTTTTTACCTAAAACCAATTATCCATTTGATACCTATTCAGCTAATGAATATATTTAAAAAAATTTCCTTCTGAAATGTTTTCAATTGAAAATGAAATCAAGATGAGTTGTAACCTGCTGAAAAAATAATTCACACTTACATTTATTGATGACATACAAAAATAAATCAACAAGAGCTTTTGCCAAATTTCGTAATTGCAATTGATTTGGATTTGTAACGTAATATTCTTGGCAAAACAATTAGTTAATCAAACAATAATTGCAACAATATAAAAATCATACATTATATAAATCATAAATGATTTTAATCTCTTGCATTGCTAAAGGGTTAACAAAATAAACACATGTCTAAACCCAATTTTTTTTATATTAAAATCTCTAGAGAAATTCATTGGCGCTTTCATCGAATGCAAACATTATCGATTACACAGCCATTTAATTGGTATGTCGAATAGCTGTATCAAGCCGTTGTTTGTGGGTGGCATATAAGTGGATAAAAGCCTCGTTCCACTTACCACCAATCGTTAATCATTTTGGAAATTAGAGCCGCCGCGTTCAGCGTCGGAATCCAAAACTTACTGACGTTAATAATGTGGCCATGCATCTGGTTAATGTTACAGGTTGCATTCGCTTTATTACACAAATTGCCAGTTGATGGATTTGCTCGAAAGAGAATGCAACTTCCTTCACTCCCCCCGTCCACCCTTTTAAGCCTTGACCTAAGTCGTATAACCGACAAGCATTAAAAATAAATTAGCATAAATTTTGTGTGGCTGTTCGCCAGTTCGTCGAAGCCTTTTGTTCATCGCACGATGCAGGCCAAATGTAGTTTAAAGGCCAAAACCAAATAACAGCACTTACAATCTCCTTTAAATCTCTCAGCTCCCCATCGGGCCAAAGCAGTTTTAGCAAAATGCATATGTGGGCCCTGCTGAGGATTATGTGAAGCGTAAAATCTCTAAAGAAAAAAATATTAAAACTGTAATTATGATGAAAATGTGGCCTAACAAGCAGAAGAACAAGCGGAACAGCAAGAGCGTACCCGTATTAAATAGCTTAAGCGCATGGTAAACAAAAGAAGTTGCACGCTTCTCTCCCCAAATATGTATTCGTAATACCCTGTATACAAAATATTAACTCTAAGGTAAGCGGAAGATATAAAATGCAGTATAAATCATAATATAAATTTAAATTTGTGAAGCTTTTTTATGCTAATAATCGAAGGAGGCTTTCCATTAGCTACCGATATCCATTAGCACAAAAGGACCAAAATTGGATATTGCTTAAAAAACTTTAAATTTTTATCATTTAATTTGATAAAATTTTATATTTATATTACATAAATCTGAAAATGTTGTAGGATATTTTCCTAGTCTTGCCCTTTCGGCCTTTCGTTTTTCATCTTTCTTTTATAATTATGAATATTTTTTTTTGTTGCGACTTAAAGTGTTGCATATGTTCACGCATCGTATGCGTAATGTGAGCTCTGAACGCACAAAGCGCCCTTTGAACCCAGAGCCAGCTGCGTTTGCTACTTTATTTTGTTGCATTTTTCAACTATTTTTTTTTTGCTTCGCCTGCCGTATGCCAAATGCATATAAATCACAACTCGATATGTGGCAACAAAAGGCAAGCCTTGCAACCAGGGGGTGGGAAACGGGAGCTCGGTGGGTTGGGCACGCATTGCCAGCTAATAAATGACGTGTCACAACGAAGCGGAAATAAACACAATTAAAAACGCATCAGCGCCGAAAGGCCACAAACAGAATGGAAAATTGCAACGGCTGTTGTTGTTGGGTGCATACGATATATGCCCAATCCCCACAAGGCCTCCTTTCACTCTTTTGCCACTATTCGAACTGAAATTTGGGGATTTGCCGAAACAAAAAGCATCCACAGGCCAGAACAATTCACAATGGACCAACAAAGAACCCTTAATAAAAGAGCTGTAATTGCAGTTAAAGCCAGAACAAAAACAAGAATCAAAATAAAAAATAAAGTGAACAACTTACAGGGACCCTGTAATGAGTTTTTAAAACAAAACAAAAGTTTATATTCACGTTTTCCCCATCACATTGCCAAGTAATAAGTCAAGTTGTCAGAATAACAATACTTACACTAAACGATTAAGCAAAAAATATCGATAGGGAATATAAATGTATGCTCATTTACTGTTTATTTAAAAGAGGATATACAAGCAGCTACCCATTTAACTGTCTAACTTGCTAGCACTGATTACTAAGCGATTAACTGAGTTCCAGCAGTTCATCAAAGAATAATAAGAGTCATAGAGCAGCAGTTGTTGCAACGCAAGAATATTGCATTTACAGTGCATTATATAAATGGATAAATACTCTATAACTTCCAACTGTTGTATATGCACTTACGAGCACACTCCGTGCCGCCCAGTCTCGCTGTAGCCACTCTGTAGTCATTTTATGGTTTGGTTAAGTATGACTGGCTGCGCTTTCGACTCGGACGCTGAGCTGGCTCCGTCCACCTGTCTGGGCCGCAGCTCGAATTTGTTCGTCTTGCCATTTGCTTTAGTGCATTTACGGTTTAAATTGCATTTCTGCTCAGTGTACCACGCGACGTATGCGTAATGTGCAAGCAGCAAGCGAAAGCAGACAGAGAACGAAGCAGCAAGAGCAGAGGGTTGGCTGACAGGGTTGGGGGATGGAGCCAAATTGAAGTAGGGCAATGAGGAGCTTGCGAAAGCGGCAACCAGCAGACCCAAAGTTGCGAATGGTCTAACAAATTGCTCGGCCACTGCTTTAATGCGCAAGAACCTTTACAAATTGTAAAAATCGCGGTAAGGACTTGCATAGCATTCTCTTTTCTGTTTTTCCCTTTTTGTTTTTGCCCTAGTAAAAGTTCTTGACCACAAGATTTGTAAATGGCTTCAGGTGGAAGTCCATTCGAGACTGTTGCAACAGTTGCAATGGCAAAACATTTAATTCAACACTTGCATTTAAGTTCTGTTAAAGCTGTTCAAATTTTATGAAATATTTATTGCACATTTTTTTGGATTTTCCATTTTTGTTATGATAAATGATTCTTTCTTAATGTTTGTTTAAAATATAGGCAAATACTTTGTCTACTTGTTGGATAGCCTTTTCTGCACTTCAAAAGGTTTCAAATTTTGTCCAAACTAAGTGAAACATATTATATAATATAATAAAAAAGGAGAGTCTTATTTTAAATGTGTTAAGTCAGCTCAGTCGTAACCAATGAAAGCTATGAAAGCACTCGTAAAACTTAATTTAATTATAACGAAGGAAGTAACCAAACAAAGAATAAGTCAAATGTTTAAATGCGATTTCAATAGTAAATATTTTTTTGGATTTTCTTGCTGATGATACAGAAATTTTATTAGGCTTAAAGGGTACTTAAATAAACCATTTGATTATTGAAGAAACTCAACATATATATATTTATCTCTACATTCGCCTCACATAATAAAACTCCCAAAACAACATAAAAGTTAACTATTTATTGACTTATGCAAGAATTAAAACTTTAACTTGACAAATGACAATAAACGCACATAGAAAAATGTAAAATTGAAAATTTTAAATCCACAAATAGAAAAGTCCAGTAAAAGCAGCGTTTGCTCAACGGGGAGACGAGCGGGATTAAGTCACGCAAAAATTTTCTATTACGTATGCCAAACACGACACGAAACTTAAAAACTTTGCACGATAAGCCAAAGCACGCAGGAAAGTTGTGGATATGGATTAGAAGCTAGTTTACTTGTTCAGTTCTCAGTGTCAACTGAGCTAAAAAACACAAGACTCCAGAAAAGAAAGTTTAAGGTTGACTATGAGATTACAAGGGGTGCCAAATTGTCAAAATGTTGTAAGTAAACTAATAAGCTTAAAAATACATATTTTATATAAGTGAAGATGGTCAAGAGCGTGCTCGACTAAGTTTGGCAATTTTGTAAGCATTATATTACTCAATATACTTAATAATGATTCTCAGCTTAAGCGTTAGGCTTGATTGAAAACCAGTTTATATTCCTAATTAAATCTAAATACTGCATATTTCAAATAAATTAACTTTCTTAAAGATAAAATTCGAATAAAAGTGAAAATAGTTTGAGTTGAATTTTAAATACAGGATTTGCCTGACTTACCGCATGTCCTTGTCCTTCTTCTGACGAGACACAATTTGGGAAGCACTTTCCTTCGCACCAATGCCCCGCCCCATTAGCCCACTCTCTGCTATTGTATGTGGCACATTAAGTTGTTGTCTGCTTGTGTTATTTTTTCTGTTTATATTGTTTATACATAGATTTGAGTGCCTAATCAGAATTCAAGAGTCTACGAGCGCACTTTCGTTTTCCAGGCCGCATGACAGCGGGGTCGCTACCTTAAGATGCCACACACACAATGTTCGCATAATGCTCGTAAACCCAATGCAAATGTTGTGTAAGCGATCCAAGTAAGTTGCCTGATTGCAACTTGACATGCACCACACATGCGACCAAAACCAGAAGAGACCCTCGAGTGCTAATCAAAGCTGACATGTCTGCGGGAAACCGTAATAGAATTGGGAGTCATAAATATATTTCAGCTTGACAAGCAGCTATGCTTCAGGTGACAACGCCTGGCGGCAAATATACCCATTAGTATAGTAATAGTAGTATAGTCTCCCTAGTCTATGTATTCTAACTTTCAAATATACCACAACCCATTAACCTTCTGTTTGTAGTTTTTATAGTTCTCTATAGACATACATCTTTATAAAATTTCAAATATCCATATAAGCATATTTCCTTCTGCTGAAATACGCACTAATAGGTTCATCATGCACTTACTATACGAATGCTATGACTAGTGGGTATTAAAAAGGGTATAAAACTTGCTACCGTGCAATAAAATTTATTATAAATAGAACTTAGTACTAACAAAGTACTTAAATACACAAGTAATATCACATATATTTTATGAAGGACAAGCACAAAGAATACTTACTGGCAGGTTTTAAGTTAAATGATGATGTTTGTCAGGAACTCCGAAACACTCTTTCAATATATTGTTTAATAGTTTTAAAATAGGTGCTGTAAATATATTAAAGTCGTTGATTAATAGGGAAAAATAAATATAAAATATTTTAAATTAAACTGTGGATTTTTAACTTAGTAAAAGCGGTCTTAAATGAAATGTATAAAATTTTCCCAAAAGTAAATAAGAACCAGAAAAATTCAGTTCCATTTAAATTTAAACTGATTGATATATTTAAATTGCATTTAATTAAATTGTAAATTCAGTTAGTTCATAAAGTGCAGCAAATCAAATTGAGTGTAAGATTGGAAACGAAGGGGGAAGAAGAACGATGTGCACCGATTATAAATAATATGGACACGTTTCAAAATTTATGTGTCGATTTTTGCATGTCTTTTTTTTTGCCGGTTTGGCAATTGAATATTAAATTAAATTATAACAAAATACCAGCCCTCCACTTAGCGCCCGGGCACGAGGCGTTAAATTTATTTTCCCAAAAATGGGCTTTGAGTTTATCGAGAGGCCAAAGCAATGGAAAAAGCGTCGGGGGTAGGGAAAAGGTTGCGAATTGCGTCAAACATTGAAATTCTTTTGCGTGTGTTTCGGTTGCGTTGCTGTCATTAATTTTAAAATTTGTCGCAACCCTTTTCAACTGACAAAAATCAGGCAAAATGTGCACACTCATGTGTGTGCGTGTTTGTTTGTGTGTGTGAATTGTGTTGCGTGTGTTTTTGTGGCATGTAAGCTTTGCTTTGCCAGGCGATGATCGCGTCGCAATGATTGAGGCAGGCCTGTGGATAGGGCTGAGAGAGGTTCATATGAGGACACCTACTACACCCTGCAGAAATACACACATACACCACACACACTCACACATGCACTTGGCGGCAAACATGAAAAAGGATGTGTCCCAACGACATTGACTCATTGCTCGGGACAAGCGAAGCACCGAGGCAAGTCGTGACAGACCCGACTCCCACCCTAGCGCCCTGCATAAGCCACACAAAGTTATCCCCCCCACCTGCGACCATGCCCTGGTTTGGACATCCCCACTGAAACCACGCAGCGACATGTCTTTGTCTCTTGGAATGCCATGCAACAATTTGTGGAATTTGCTATATTAGTACAAATCTACACACAAAACACATACAATACAAGCACACACTCGCAGCGGCAATCACGAGTTTAAACGTTGCATTCAAATGCAACCGACTGCAACATACCCCGTTCAACCTAATCGAGTCCCGGGAATGTCGAATCTATCTTTTTCCAATGAAGTAGTTAACAATGTTGTCAATCAAGTCAAGCAATCTATCGAATCGCCTCAGGTCCGAATAGGCATTTTTTTCATGATCAGCGCCTCGTTGAGTACTGACTCATTTTTTATCAACTTCCTTTTTTAAATTATTTTATGTAATATTTTGTTTGATATTTATGCTATTTTTTGTGTTTGCCGACAGTCGTTGGTTTGGACGCAACGCTATTTATATATTAATTAAATATAAACTAGTATATATTTGAAATTTCAATATACCATTTTTCATGTTGTGAACAGAGTATACCAATATACTCTTGTCTTACTTAACGTGTATATATGTGTGTGTTTTATGCATAGCTTCAGCAACGCCTTGGCGATGCGTGTCCTTTGAGCAGGTCATGAATGCAATGCCATTTGCCACTTGGCACCTGCTGCATATGGCCAACAACAATTGCATACAAATTGTTGGCCGAGAATCTTGCAACAGCAACAACAACAATAATATCACCAGTAGCAGTAGCAATAGCTTTAATCACCAGCAACTATCTGCATCAAAGGTCAGGCGAACTGTGGCCAAGTCAGGTATTCATTGGCCAAATGCAATTGTGTCAACCCTCTCGCCTCATATTCCTTCCTCAATCCTTCCACGTGCCTGCAACTTATTAGTCTAGAGCATTGACTTTGGGCTTTCAGAGGAATTTTAAGTCGATTAAAATGACTTCTGTACTTACTAACTTAAACCTAGTGAAATATGGATTTTTTAATGTGATTTTAGGTAACATTTTAGTAATTTTTAATTGTTCATTAAAAATTTTAAAGCTGGTTTTGTCAAATCAAATAAGATGATTAACCCAACTAATTAACTTTGAAATGCGCTCCCTTTTTTTCAGCCAGCACTAACACGACCAAATACCTGTTACCTGTTCGCATACCAAATTTTCCCCCATCATATGTCAAGGTTCTGTTCATTTCATGGGAATGCTTCCACCCTCTGTCCGCTTCCATTGTATCTCTTTTCGGTCGCTTGAAAGTGGCCAACACTTTTGTGTCTCGTGACAGCAAATGAATGTGACATTTTAAATGTTCACTACATTCAGTTGAACATTTTAACGTGGACACGAATAACACAAAAGCTTTGCCAACCACAGCCGGAGAAATACAACAAGCACAGGTGCGATATAAAAATGTGTGTTGTGAGTGTGTGTATGTATGTGGGTGGGTTGTCCACACAATTGATAGACAACTGTGCAGCATCCGTTGTGTCCAGTTCATTTCAGCTGAGCTGAGCCGAGTCCGTGTCCAGACGACAGTTAATTTCCTATTTGATATTTGTTGTTAATCAAATAAATTTGCACGTTGAATAAATTGAGTGGACAAAGGTGATGAAGGGAAGAGTGCCAAAGGGGTATGGGAACAACGGTTGCTGCCGATGCAAAGTGCTTTATATATACATACATATGTATATATTGCAAAGCACAGAAGAGACGAACAGAAGCGTATTAAATAGAGTAGCTTACACACACGCTAGTTGGGCGACATTGAACAGAAAGCAGCAGAGAAAGGGTGAGAAAGAGAAGGCGAGGGGTTGGGATTGGGGTAAAGGTAGCGAAAGCCAGACAGCTAAAAGGGAACTTGTGTCCATGCAACATGCTCGCCGCACAGGATACAATAGGATTTCCAGCTTAATCTCTAAATTAATCTTATTTAGCCTATAAACTGCAATGCCAGACGAAAAGCCAGAGCGAGAGAGGGAAATTGCGGGGGCGACGATGAAAAGAACGAGCGCTGGCCAAAGGGGGAGCAATTCCAGCAACTGGCTCAACTAACTCCCTGGTAATCCTTTTGTCACATTTCATGACTTTGCATCCTTACTTTGTTCCCCAGTGCCAAGGCCAACAGGGAAACAAGGATGCTCAACAGGATAATACCCTATGCCGAGCAAAAAGCTTTCCTATGATTGAAAGTAATTCCATTATTATTTATATATATTATATTAATTATGTATAAATATAAATATAATTAAATACTTCTAGCAAGCTTTAAAAAATATATATTTTGTTCATTCTTTTGATTGTTTCATAAGTTAAATATCACAAATATCCCACTTTTCTGAAAATGTGAATATCAATTGTGAAATATAGAAAAAGAAATAAATAAATAAATAAAACTTGATTTGATCCTCGAAAATGAAAAATAACATCAATTATTTAAATGAAATGAAGTCGCTCACGTTTAATTGTTGGCTTTACTCAAATTTTGTGGAAACTCAATATTGAGTGCAATAATATAGAAACGCTTAAAAAAAATTTAATCGTTAAATGCGCCAATTAGAAACGAAATATGCTCAATAAACCAAAGGCAAACATTTATTGTATCGAAAGGGTGAAACCAATTGTTGTAATTTTCATGAGTTGAGTTTGTAAAGCCAACTTGCCTGTACTGACCATGAATACTAAAAAAAAGCTTGTTGTATTCATTGTTTTCAATACATTCTACTTCTACTACTCTTCAACTTGATTAAACTTCTTCACATCGTTTTAATGGACATAGGGTATATATAAGTCAATGCCCCCAGCAACATTCGCTGCGCATAAATTTCGGTCTTTTCCGCCGCCAAAAGGGAATATTATATATGGCGTTCCATCTTCTATGCTGTACATTTAAAAAAAAGTTGCCAGCTTAAAAAAACAAATTCGTCGTCGCGTCTCTAATAATATTTTTGCATTATAACTTTTTGTGTTTTGTTTTTTTGTGATGTTTTGGCTCTTGGCCAAAGATTAAAACTGATGGAAACAAAGAGACCAAAAACCGGAAACCAGAAACCGAATCCCCCGAAAGAGCAAACGAAACCGAAACCGAAACCCAAACCGAAAAACCCGACAACCCAAACACCGAAACTGTTCGCCACACAGTTACACGACAATTACATGACAGGCTCAATCTGTGCCCCGGGGGGGACGAGACAGGAGTTGCAGTCAGAGTGAAAGAGATAGAAACCGGAGTTAGCAGCAGTCTGCAGAGAAGGTCGCAAACAGTTTCTGTTTGCATACCTGGCTAGCTGGTGATAACAATAATCCTTGACAAGCCATAAACATCTTAACGTCGCCGTGTCGTGTCGTCTCGTCTCCTGCCCCAGGACAGGCAGCCGGGACGGGCCACGCCGGGCCAGACAGACAGCGACAAATGGACTACAGTTAGTGAGCGGACTGTTAACGTTAGCTGTTATTGCACTGCCAAAAAGGAGCTAATGCTTAAATTTGGCAAATAAAAGTATTAAAAAGTCTTAAAGCTGTATACATTTTTTATTTTAACTATGTATAGTTTATATTTTTTATTTATATATATCATATATCACTTTATATGAAGAAACCCAAAAGCAATTCATTCTTTCTAGCCTATTTTTTAAAAAAGACTTGCTTAAAATTAATAACACAATACACATACCACATTTAATTATTTATATAATTTTTATTAATAACATTTGTCTCCCCAATTTCTTGCAGTGTCAAATTTAATGTTTCAGGAGTAGAGGAGGCGAAGTTTAAACTCGACGACAAAGCAACTCAAAAGTCGATTTGAATGTTGTCGTGTCCGCTTTTCGCTTTTCTTCCCACCTTTTTTTGAGTCAGCTTTCGTTTTCATTGCCCTGAAGATGGTTTTCCGGCTTTTCAAGTGTTGCGTCGCCCGCTGCCCGCCGCTCGTCGCCGTATCTCTTACACCCGCATAAGCAGCTAATTCGTTTATTATTTTTATTGTTCCGTTGACATTATTTACGTAAGCTACTTGTCAGCTTTTCACTTTGCTGCTAACCGAGTCCTTGGGCCGCCGACATGCCGGGGAGTCCTTTGTCACCCCGGCCTCTTCTTTCACTCTCTTGGCGGCTGCTTTATAATATTCATTTCCATTTTATTTGCCCATTTACAAGTTACAATCTCCATGCTCTTTATCTCGCAGCTCTATTTCAATCCCTTTTTGCTCCCCCTTTTCAGAATTTTCCTCTGATCCCTTTCCTTCCCTTCCTTCCCTTACCCGGGTTCACATTGGGTCGCTGGCCTTTTGCTAGGGATTGGGAGGCATGGATTTGGGCTCGGCTAGAGTTTGAGTCTGGTCTTGGCATAAAGAGTTGAATGCTGAGTGTTGACTGTCGGGTTATGCCTTTATTTGTCACTTGATGGCGATTGCCTTCCCTTTTTTTGTGCTTTTTGCAAAGTTGGGGTTGCTGTAAATGGATTTGACGCCTGCTTATTGTAGATTGCACATTAATAGACTGAGTTATTGATAAACAGCTTATTAAATAGCCTTTAAAGTTTGAGTTTGAGTTTCCACGACTTAACAAGACAAGTTAATTAAGACACAGGGCAGCATAAATTAATTTTTGTCCAACTCTCGCAGAAATATTCAAATTAACATTTCGCCGTTTGATTGATTTGCTTGCTTTGATATTTGGTTGTTTATTTATATACAAATAAAAGAGAAAGAACAGAAGTTCTGTTAAATGCATATTTGTACACATTTTAATAATCATTTTGAAGTCAAGAATAAACTAATTTATTTTAAGATGAGTCTAGGTAAGTCCCCTTATTATTAATGTGCCTTTAAACATTTATAACGAAAAAGGAAGAATATTTACTTTATATTTCAACAATTGAATGTCCTGCGAAATATGCATTTGCAATAATTAAATTATACCGAGAAAATCGAATTGCCTACATGTGCGGACTTTCCGCATATGGTTCAGATTCATCTGCAGCTTCCCGAGAATAATTATTGTACGAGTTATTTTAACGCATTCGATTATCCTGCCCTCCTGTGATCTATTTTTATTATAAACAACTAAAGGGATATCAAACAATAGATGAATAAACCATATTTGATTCACTTTCAAAGATCAGTTTTAACGAAAATCTATCATTCAGAATTAAAGAAAATCTCGATTCAATTGAAGCTTTCTTCAAATGTGAGTTTTGTGGGTGGCAAAGGTTGGAGTAGAAGATAAAGAGGAAAAGCTTAAACGATGCTGAGTGTATCAAGTGGGCAATAGTAGGTGAATTCGAAGTATTAGCGGATGCCACTGCCCCAAACGTGAATGCTTCGCGTGTCCCGCACCACAAAAGCCGCGCCAAACGGCAAAACAATCGAGAAGAGTCACTAAAAACGACAGAAATATCCGCTGGGCACTAAGCTAGCTAAAGCACTCCAATTAGAGCGGCACTGTGGCGTAGGTGAAGAGGGGCGGGGAGAGGCGTGGCTTAGCAAGCTGGAAAAAAGGAGGGGGAAAAAACTGTGCGAGGCAAATAAAAATATGACAGAGTCGAATGCTGAACAAGACTCACAGACAAACACACTTACACAGTTTATGCATATGCAAGTGTGAGCGTGTGTGAGTGTGTGCGTGTGTGTTTCTGACTGCAAGTGTGACAATTGCGCCGTTGGCTATGACTGCTCATTTATACTTTTGCACACATGTCGAGCATACGCCCCAAACCCCAAACCCCAAACCCTGGAGTACAGTGTACAAAATCTGTGGCATCAGCAAAAACGAGCATTAAAGCTGATGATGACAGGGCAACAGAGGAGGCATAAGAAAAGGGGGAAACCTAGGGGTTGTGCTTTCTAGTTGTCGCTATGAAGTCTATGCATACATATGTATATACATATATTCCTCATTCTAGCTATGTGTGTGCGAGGTTAAACAAATACAGTTAGCAGACGTTAGCCAAGTTTTGCTGACCAAAAAATGTGGACATACGAAACGTACAAAACAGTAACAAAATTAAGCTAAATATATACTCTTTTTTTTTAAGCATTTTCTATTTTTTTGTAGCTAAAGTATAATATTAATAATTTTTTCTACCAGCTAGAGGGCAAGTTATACTTCAAGCTAATATAATTAATTATTGACGAATTTATGGTGAAAAGTTTAAGCCTTGGAAACAAAATCCTAATTTCTTCAAAGCTTTTAAGTACGTTAATCTTTCCAAATATATAACACAATAATATAAACTTATTCTAAGACATGTTATACATCTATTATGTACGTTTATCCCATGTTTAAAGTACGTAAGTTTCCTTTTTAACATCGAAAATAATTTAAATTTGTGTAAAATTGTCTGCCAATCGCCTTGACTGAAGCTGATCGTATAATTAAGATATCTCCTTTATTAGGCGTTACATTTTATCTGCCAGAATTCGAATGCTTTATGCAAGTGTATTGAAAGGCGTGGCGGCAACAGCCCCAGGTCATTGTTTGGGCATGCGAACGTAGTCTGGGCTGCAGGAGGGGCTGCTTGTGTAAAATGGAGGGAGGGAATATGTTGTTGAAAGGGTCTGAGAGGCCTTCGGGTGAAGCACGTTTCAATGTTCGATGGTCAGTTTGTTATTTGGTCGACTTCTAAGCCCGCTCTGGCATAGCCATATCCTTCTTGGTCTGAGACGCTTTCCCTCAATATATTTCCCTTTTAGCCGCCCCGTCTCTCTGTGTGTTTAATTTAGTTTACTTTCAAGCAAAACTTCTCCCGCATTCCCAAGTGTGTAATTTTAAATGTCAGCAACAATAAACACACACACGCATGCACACACTTACAGCATTAAGCTGGTTGGCATTTTTCCTCAGTGCCTTTGGCCAACTTATTTACTTTAAGTTTAGGGCAAAGAAAAAAAAAACAGAAAAATAACAAAACGAAAGCAGCAAATTTAAAGAACCGGTTCACAAAGTGGTGCAGTGAAGCTAACAGTAAAAACGGACAAGCGAGTTCAAAAGTGCTTTGCGAATGTTTTTTGTGGATTTTAAAAGTGGTTTGTTAACCTATTAAAATCGTTATTTTAATTATCAAATTTTAATATAGTAATTACTTGATTCTAGATTGTTTCTCTGAGTGTAGTTTTTACCCACTAATTACACATCTCCATGTCACAACTGCTGCTCTCTGACTTAGTCAACATTTTTTTCAATTCTAAAAAAGCAGTTTTTTCTTTTAGACAAACATATATAGACAATTGTATATATACATATATGTGTACATGTATGAAGTCCTTACATAAGCAGATTCTTTGGCAAGCAGCAAACGTATTCGTAATCCGTTTCATAATGTTAATGTATTGAAAAAGCTTTGCCTATACAAGCCAGCAAACTAGGGCACAATTATGATAGAGTCCCTCTCCTCCTGCTCTATAACCGTTCCAGCAGCAAAACAAGTTGCAGTCGCGCATAACCGAAAACCAAATGCTCTAACAACAACTTAGAAATAAACAACAACAATCTCATTAGTAGGAGGCATCACATCCTCCCCCCCGCTATTATATGTGATTTATGTATATTATTTTATATTAAATTATTAGAAGTATGTGTGAATGTAAAAAACATATCACTTTAACTGTCTTCATGTCCCTAGCAGCAATAGAGGCAACGGCAAGAGGAACATTACACAAGCCCAATATACTCTTATCACCTCATGAACGTACAAAGCACAACAAGAATGTTCGGCTCTCATATCTCGCTTCAATGTGGCCCAAAATTGGACTTGACTTGGTGCAAGTGCTTTAAGTGCAGACCAGGCAGAAAGAAGGGCTTGGGGGTTGAGGGAAAGGGGCTCAGCTTGTTGAATGGGTGCGATAGATAGGACACGTATCTAATAAAAAGACTGATATGCGTGTGTGCCTGGTCCAGTTGCCTGGCACATCGAATGTGGGCCCGGCTTCGATCTGCTGTGGCAGCCACTTGGCAGAGCTTGCCACACACAGCCGCAAATATTTGGCCAAGTTGGCAGCACGTCCACCTCCGCTCCAACCAGCTGCTGGTGCTGCTGCTGATGCTGCTGCCGCTGTTTTGTGAGCTCATTAAATTTTGTCAATGTAAATATGTGAGGGTGCAGCATGTAGGGGTGAAAGGAGGGACGGCAGGACATGCAACACGTAGCATTGGCCGTTGGCCGTAGACGAAAGCCAACGGCAAAGCGACAACCGGCATCTGCACATATCCTGCACATTTCCTGTTGCGAATCGTTCACGCCAAATGTCCTAGTTGCAGTTGGTCTTCTCGACTTCCCTTGCTGCCTCTTCTGCCCGTTCACTACTCGTGTCGCGTTCGTCCCGTTCGTCCTTGTGAATTTATTACGTGCAAATGTAAATAGCCGCACGTGCAGGCCAAGTCAGGACAGCAGTCGGCAACTCCGGGCGGGACTCGGCGCCAAGATGAATGCGCGTCCGCGTCCTGTTGCCAATAAAAATGTTGTCGTCGCCAAACAAAGGCGAGGCAACGGCAACCTAACCCTACCCAGCCCAACCCAACCCAACCCAATCCAATTCAACCCAACCCAACTCAACTCGGCACATCGGCCTCCCCTTTGACTTCAGAGTGCAACGCTTTGTCAATAGATAAGGCATCTACAAGATACAGATACTTTGCATTCTCGCTTGTGTCTCGGCCACAATATGCAATATTTAGTTTATTTACTTGGCCCATTCCCCACCGCCCACCGCCCAGTCCGTTGTGTGCTGTGGTTTAGTTCGTGGCCTTTGCTGCTTTTCAGCTTCGTTGCATTTCGTTTCATTTGTTAGCGCTTCTTTTTACTCACAGTTGACAGCAAATTTGACAGCTGAATGCGTATTGTGAATGCACCAAGCCGAGCAAATGCGCTTAACAATTGACTCTCGAACTAAGCAAACTTTCAAATGCGACCAAACCAAAGAAATGCATTCGCAAATACCAAGCACTCAATTGGCAAGTACTTCAATAGCTTGAATGCGAATGCCAGTGGGTGCACAAAAAACAGTGAATAATGGTCGAAGATCAAACAAACTATAAATGGGTACAAAAATGCTTATAAATTATTAAAACTGTAAAGTTTAATGATCAAAATTTTTTAAGTTGTAAAATTGCAAATCAATAAAAAATTAAAAAGAAAAATAAATTAGACAATTCAAACCCAAATTAAAATGTATGCAATTACACTATTGAAGTCGTTGAGGCTAGCAGTCGATCAGAATTATCGAATTTGTCAATATCTTACGCAACAGTTATTAAAGCTATCGACATTGGATTAAGTAATCTATCGAATTTCTTTAGCTCTGAATTGATAATTGTACAGAATACCTTATTGACTACCGTATTGAAATGTATTTTTTATAATAATGGTTGGCCTCAAGCAGACTTAAAATCTTCATCAAAAATATCGAATTGATCTATGTGTGCTATATAAATCTTAGTCAAGGCAATTCAGAGAGAGTACACCCGCTGTAAAGCATGCTCGCTTTGATCACTGTTGCGCAAGTTGCGATAGGCAGAAAACATGGGGTGGAAATCAGAAATTTTGAGCTATAAAGTCGCAACTGCAAACATTTGCATAACTCAATTTTTCAATTAACGTATTCACAGCGGCTCGGCGAGCGACCATCATCACAGTGAAGCAATGCTAATGGGAACTACATCAGACTTATGATGATGATGGTGGCCCAACAAAACGGCGAACAAATCGCCAAAAGCATTCGTAATCGGAGCAAACTGAATCGCAGCGAGGACTTTAAGTTGCCGAATCTCAGTTGGATGCCAGCCGTGCGGCGGGTGAAGCGACAGCGACAATTAGAGACCATTAGCCACAGGCAGACCAATCAATCCATATTCAGACAGAAGCTGGCGCATTTTCAATTTGCCGACTTTGGCGTGCGAGTGGCCGCCGGATTGGGATTGCTTTTGTTATTGCTTTGCAATTGCATTGGTAAGTAGAAAGTGCAGTAAGTTTTCATGTTTCGCAACGTTGTACAGAATGTTCAGCTTCAATAATTACAATTTATCACTAAATGTATTGTTTTTAAATTATCAAAATTGTTCGCATATTAAGCTATTATTTTTAATCGTTAAATTATGTTATCTACTTCTTTTATATAACTAGTTAAAGTTAAATGCAACCAGCTATTATTAATAATATATGTTTGCCAAAAAGTCAACTTATCATTTATTAAGTTATTCCAATCGATGAAAGTTATATCGATTATTGTATTGCCTTAAGAAACTTTTAATATTACTTTTTTACTCATTACATTAGTTTTTTATAGTTTTTGTTCACTATCATTGAGCTATCGGTAGTTATCGCTTACAAACGATCATCACTTTGTATCGATTAATTTATTTCTCGATAATAGTTATTTAAATCATTTTAAATAGTACAAAAGTGTCAAGACTTTTCAATAATTTATAGAAACTTTAATACTATATGTGTGTAATAAAATATTGATACTCAATTACCAAATGCATTAAATCATCTGCTTTGCCGGGCACCATCGATAAAAACATCCAATGAATTGGATATCGATAGCCGGTTTTTGTTAAATTCTTTTTCTTTAATTGCCGGTCCAATCGAAATTTTATTTTTCATCTTGAGTTGATTTTATTCAAATTTATACTGTACATTAATGTTTTGTCTAAGAAGTTGTGAGATGCCGATATAAAAAAAATTTGTTAACTGTTCAATCAATGTTTTCTCTTCATGGCAATTAACCATTGAAATGAAGATATTTCCGTTTCAAACAAAATCTCCTCAGTGGGCGCCTTCGAGCCGGACTTTGTAGTACCATTGGAAAATGTGACCGTCGCCCAGGGCCGGGACGCGACATTTACGTGTGTGGTCAACAATTTGGGCGGTCATCGGGTGAGTGGTGACGGTTCGTCAGTCCCAGCAAAGGTATGTATCGGTTTTATAAAACGCAGCGTTTAAATTTATTATTAAATTGTTGTTTAACAATATCGTTTATCGTTTCGTTCGTTTCTCAGTTGGTTTCAGTTCACAATTACAAGTGCACCAATTTTGTAGTAATTTCTTTAACTTTGTTGATTTTTTAAATCGGTCACTAAGAAAAAATATGCACAATAATTAATATTATTATATAACCCTTAAGCGCACCTTCTACTTTATTATATAAGCAAATATAATTATCGTACTATATTCTATATAAAAATAGCACTCTGCATATTTAAAGCACCAAATGCACCACAAAACAAAAAACAACTACAATAAAATAATTTAAAAACTACTCATTATTTAATATTAAAATGCTATAAAAAATTTTAACAAAATATAAACGAAACATAACATAAATAAATATTTAAAAACAAAAAACAACAACAATTGGTTTAATGAAATATACCAAAATATGTATATATATGCATAGCTTTGTATTGTTTTTATCATCGTATTATTATTATCGCTCACATTTATTTTATGACACGTAAAGAAACGACAGCAGCGAAAGAGACCGCGATACATTGAAGAGAGAGAGAGAAAAAAACAATAACGAATATTACGCATATAAAATATAATATTTCATAAAGTGCACAAGGAATGCGAACAAAAACTGTAGCTCCAAAAAATAAACCAAAAAGCAATTGTTGTCAACAACAATGAAGAAATAAAAAATATATTATTTTAAACAACAATAAAAGCAAGTTGAATAATACACGCAGCGCCAAAGGAAACTGGAAGAGATGGCACAGGACCAAAAAATGTGGTATTATCCTTGTAAGCCGTAAAGCCCTTTATGCAAGCATTGATCCGAAAAGCTTATGACACATTATAACAAAACTATTGCACATATTTGAGAGTTGCGAAAAACTAGATAAGGATGACTTTCAGTGGTCGAACTATCTGCCTTGTGGAAGATACACTTTAGCGTTCTTAAACCATTAAATATCGAAATCGATTCAATTTAATTAGACTACAGTGTTTTTTAGATTAAAATAAAAATTTTACATATAATTTACAAACTTTAAAATAACAACTTTTTATAAATTAAATTGTATAAATGTTTTGGTATACTATAAATTTCTTAAATATTTATCAAGAAGAGATAAATCGAGTTCAAAATGATCAAAAGAAAACTATTCTAATTATTGTAAATAAATTAAACTTAACTTGTTAAAATAATGTTTTAAAACAAATGTTTCATTTTAATTTTTAATCTTTCGCATATGTACTTTATATGTAAAAAGGGAAGCTTAATGGTTTATATTAAATAAGCAACTATATGTTAAAAATATATATTCAAATTTTTAATAGTTTAAGCTTACCCGCAAATGTTTACTCAGATATGTAATTTCCCAACTCTGGAGGTATTCAGATAGATCTGAGCACGAACAAAAAAAGCCTATGAAATATTTACCGTCATTTATTTGAGGAATTCAATAAAAAACGCCTTTAAATGTAACTGCAGTTTTATGTAGATTTTCCCTTCCTGCCACCTATCCTACTTTATCGAAACTATTCTTTATTCTTCTTTTATGCGTTTTCTACAATAAAATGCATTTTTTTTGCACATTGCCAACATTTTCTGAGTGTTATGGCGTATGTATATGCTTGTGTGTGTTTGCATTGCACAACACACGTCAAAGAGTGTTAATCAACGAAATGGCATCATAAATAAAAATTCCATTTCATATAAATCCTGTGATATTTCAATCAAAGAAAAACAACACAACAATTAGGAAAAGGGGGTGCCGCTATGGGAAGACAAAAGCTATGTGGGAGATGAATCGATACTCAATTTCATTTTATTTAAACAATAAATAAATAAGTAAAATATTGTCAACATAATAAAATAAATTGCATTCTCGTGCATTTCGCAAAAAAATGAAGCATGAACAACAGAAAAAACAGACATGAAACAAGTGTGAAAACTGAAACGAATGTTTAAATGCCCTAAAAACGCATTCCAAAATAAAATAAATGTTAAGAATGCTGAATTAAAATAGAGTTCAATTAAGCTAAAGTATCTAAGCTCCATTAACACAATACCTCTTAGCACTTTAGCTCAGTAAATGTAAGAAATATATTAATGATGATAAAATTGTTTCTTTTTCTAAGTTGAGAGCTTTTAAATAACAAAACTATATGTATATTTATTACAAGAAATATAAAATGTATATTCATTAAAGTAATACAAACAAACAGAAAACTTTGAAACCTGTTGTCAGCAAATAACCCAAGGCTGTTATTGTTGTCTTCTTACAAAGTTTTGTATTTATGGTAGGAAGTGTTAGGGAGAAGATCGACATGTACATATAAATTTGGAAAATTGTTGACAGCGCACTGGCTTACAAACAACAACGATCAAAACAACAACGAGAACAACATCAACGAGTTGGACAAAAGCGTCGCATAATTGTCGGAATGTTTTCAGTCGCGTTTCGATTATTTTTATGGTTATCCCTCTTTATTTCAAGTCAATTTTAGTTCATTTTATTTGGAAAGTTGTGTGTTTATTTTATTTTTTATTTTTTCGATTTCATTTCGAGTACGAGAAAGAGAAATTTTTATGAAAATAAATTCAAGCGCACCGAGTTAAAACCGAAACAAACTTTGCACCATTTTCATATGTGTCCGTTCGTTACTTTGTGTGTTGTGTATATGTTTGTAGTAGCCGCTACATATATGTATACATATTTATCTGTATATATATATGTTTTGTAAATAGTCGTGTAGTCCCGTAGTGCGTTAGTCCTTTAGTCCTGTAGTTCTATAGTGCTGTAGTCCTGTATTTAGTGCTTCTGTATCCTGACTTTATGACATTTGCTCGCTGTATTTGCATTTGCACAGAACAATTCCTTTTTTTTTTAAATATACATTGTTTGTTTGTTAATTTTTTAGTCATATTCACAATCAGAATCGGCATATCGAAAACCGTTGTTGCGACGGGGAGTAAATTCCTCTTCCCCATTCCTCCCACCCTGTGTTACTCAATAAATTTGCTTTATTGAGTAAATAAATAAAGTGACAGTCCGGGCAACAGTCCGTGGCAACATCAAACGGACTCATTGTCCTGGCTCCTGTCCCCAATAGCCCCCGTTTCTCCCTTGGCTACCCGTTCCCATTCCTTTGGTTCGCTTTATTTCTGTCCTGAATCGCCATTTATTGGTTTATAGCGTTTTTCGGCTCCACTGTTGACAGTCGACGCACAGTGGGCCCTGTGTTTTTTTGGCACAGGGAGGGGGTCGTGCCCAATAGTCCGCAGTCGCAGCTGCATTTGCATTCACTTTGTTTGCCTGTTTACTCGAGCATCCTCAATGCTCTCAGCTCCATCAGACGCCATCAGCCAACTGAGATTTCTCACTTGGTCACACACCAAATCAAATGCCGAAGAACAATTTACATTTTATCTTTTCATTTTTTTTTTTTTGTTGAATTCATCTCTTTACCACAATTGGGCGTTGAGGAATAAAAATCTGCAGTTGCCTTAAACACAAATAGCACGGAGTTTGACTTTGTTTTTCCAGAAAAAGAACCGCATTTTAATTAATTCAATTTATATTAAAGTATGGTTTTTTTTGACTTACAATAAAAACAATTTAATAAACAACCATCTAAATTAAAGCATAAGAAATCAGCTAAATTAGCCTTTACAAATTATAAAAATATTTAAGCGTTAAAAAAGCCATATTAAATTATTAAATCTAAAACAGTTGATAAATATAGTAAAAGATAAAATCGTTAATTTATTCATTTTCACTAGGTATAACTGCAGGACACTTCAAAACTATCTTCCAATGACCAAAGTTTTTATAAGTATTAAAAAAAGTGAGAGAAACCCAATAAAAAGCATTAACTACTAGCTAATTGCACAGTTTCACTAAGCAAAAGTCTCAATTTACGGCAAGCTTTAGTTTAAATAGCTGTACAGCTGCTAGCAACAGTCGCTGACTGCTTGCACCCACTGTGCTTAAACAGCTGCACAAAACAAAGCCGACGAAAAAGTAGAGAAAAAACTTCAATTATAACAAATGTAAACGAAGCGTTAAATTTGCTGTCTCGCTTGCTGTCTCTCTCTTTCTCTCTATCTCTCTCATTCTCATTCTCTCTCCCTTTCTCTCTCACTCGCGTTCAGTCTATTTGCATTTGGGGATTCTGTGTGTTTGCTTTTTTGGGTCTGCCGTTGACTTTGTGATATTTGTTGCTAAGCATTAGCGACGGCGGCAGAGGCTAAAAACCGTTTTGGCTGCAGCTTAAAGCTTTTAACTAAGCCCAAAGAGATAGTAGAGAGCCGAGCTGCACAGTGAGATACACATACACACACACACGCAAACTCGTTCGCTTGCTCGCTTGCTCTCTTTTGGCTTAAGAGAGCGTGGGAATGTGTGTGTGGAGTAAACAGCGCCAGTTGCTGTTATTAAGCATTATCCTAATGAAAACTGTTAAAGCCGTTCCATGTTAATGTGCAGCGCTCGCCAAAGTAGGCAGCACTTTTTTCCAGCACATGAATATTTATATACTTGGCAAGGGTATCATTATTTTGTAATGCATCATGTTACGCCTGAAAAAGTGGGCAATAAAAAAAAAATATATATATATATATATATATATATATATATATATATATCTTAAGTCAGCAATATCAAGGTACTATCAAAAAGATCCTCAATCTTGGGACTATGATCATAAAACTTTGCCAACGTGCCTCGTTTTACTGCAGTCATCGGATTCGAAACAAAATATCGAATAGCTGTCATATAAACAACTCTATTCTTTTTCAAAAATATGTCAGGAATAAAAATGTATATTCCAAAGACACATTCAGTGAATAGTTAGTTCATTTGGGATACTTTAAAATACACAATTGCTCCACGGAAGGGAATTGAAACATCGGCAAGCCGCACATAACTTTTCGTTCTCAGTTTTATTTTATTTTTTTGTTTTGTCTATTTAAACAATGTGTGTGTGAATGTGAGTGCGTTGCATGTGCTGCTTTTAAAATGCCAACTGTTTAGCCGGTAGAATCTGCACCTGCACCCCCACCCAACTTCCTTCTGCAACCTTAATCCAACTCCATATGTTTTATTCTTTGATGGATTTTTTTTGTTTGTTTCGTTTGCTAAAAGAGACATATACGTACATGCATATTTCTATGCGTATTCATGTAAGAAAAACCACAAATGTTAACTAATTGCTAAATGTTATCTCTTCTTCTTCACTGCACACATAAACACACACACAAACACACAACAACAATAACCAACCACAAAACCCAATTCCACTAATTGCACTTGAAATATCCAACCCCGTTTTCACATCCTTGGCCAAAACGGGAAAAACTTGCAAAAAACTTTGCGGCATCAACAACAACAACGACAACGACAACAACACCAACAACAAAAACAATGAAAATGGCGTCAAATTGCGCTGACATCTGACGACGCTGACGACAACACCAAACGATGGCGCCTGCATTTGCTGGCCGATTTGGGTTTTCGGTTCCGGGTTTTGGCTCCGGCGACTGGTTCGCCATTGTCAACGACACTGGCACCAAACGACACCAACAAACGACAAACGACAACGGCTAACTTTTGTATCGTTGACACAAAACCCACATTTCCCTCCCCACCCCTTCAATCCAATATCCTTCTAACAATCCGCCCCCTTCTCCACTCAACGCCTGCTGCCCACTTGTTCGCCTGGCAACGCCAACTGGCGCCACCGCAACGAAACTTTCAACTAAATTCTAATACATCCGCAAATCGATTTCAACCAACTATCGAAAAAAAAAATACATGAAAAAAAAACTGGGAACAAAAAAACACGAAAAAAAACGTTAACGGAAATTGCTGAATGTGTCGTTGATGACGCTGCCGCTGACCAATAACTGTTACAACAACGACTACAACAACTTGCCACGAATTTAACGTTCCTGACAATGACAATGCGGCAAAAACGGAATGTTTGGCATTAACTGCATGATATGATGATAATAATAATGATCATGGCTGCGAACAAACAACAACAATTTCAAATTAACAAAACAAAACAACAACACGAATAAAAACACAACAAATACATCAAAATGCAATTTGCAAACGGTCAAATGAAATAATAAAAACAAAACGAACAACGGAATTAAAATGTTACAAATAACACATTAAAATTACCGTCTATTCATTAATATTCATTCAATGAATATTCAATATTAAAATGTGCAAATTTTTAACTGAAACAATGTAAACCAAAATAAAAAAACTGAAACGATGAAAATACAACACAACAAACTAAAATAAATGTTAACTGGTTTGTTAAAACGAACACCAAGCAGGTCGCTTGGATCAAGGCCGATGCAAAGGCCATTCTGGCCATACACGAGCACGTGATCACAAATAATGATCGATTATCAGTAACCCACAACGATTACAACACCTGGACACTCAACATACGTAGCGTTAAGATGGAGGATTCGGGCAAATACATGTGCCAGGTTAACACAGATCCCATGAAAATGCAAGTAAGTATGCAATAAAAAAACAGATTTGGAAAACCTATCAACACATTCATTCATCTTGAAATAAAAGTGTACTTTTAAGCATTTTTTATATTTCAAATTTAGTAAGTAAACATTTATTTTTAATTTAACGTAAAAACGTAATTTACGTAAACTTTTCTCGTTGCCTAGTTATCAATTTATTGACTACAGCTGCCAACTCATTCGGAAAAAAGCAAAAAAGTTTACAAAATCTGTTAAGAAACAAATTAGATTTTAGTGCTTGTGCAGAAGGATGAATGCACACGATTGAATTTCACAATCTTCAAAGTTGCAATCAGGCTGTAACTGTTAAACAAATGTTTGCTATATAAAGTTAAAGTGAAAAGACTTTCATTATACTGTTGCATTAAACAATTCATATATTGCAATTTTAAAACAAACTGAAATGTAATTTGTGTTTGCATTTAAAATGTCAGTAAAAGTGAAAAATGCTACTATTGCCATTTTTAACCTTTTACTGTTTGCGTAAAAAGAAAAGCCCAAAAAATTATCCGTCTCAATGCTATCGCATTGTTTTGAGCACTTTAAAATATACTACAAATGTGTGTGCTAGGTAGAGAGAAAGAGAGAGAGAGAGAGTTAAATTGGTAAACGGAAAAAGTTAAATTCAAATAAATTAAATGGAATGAAATGGAATGAAATTAAATTATTTTGGAGCTGCACTTGTCATATGCTTTTGACTCGTTGTTGCCAACGGCATTGTCAGTGTGTGTTGTGTGTGTTTCAATAGTAAAGAGGCTGCCGACATTTAAATACGATATATAAACAATGAATCGCTTTAATGGCAAAAATAAATAACAAACAATGTGGCGATAAAAGGATTCTATGTGTATGTACATTTGTGTGTGTGTGTATGTGTTTTGTATGATTGTATGCTCTGGCATTTCGTCAAGTCGAGTTTCCAGCGCCTTGCATTTGCCCCAATTGCGTTTTCAATTTCATTTCGTTGCGTTGCGTTACTTTGCATTACGTTACGTTTGTAAGTCGTTGCAGCGCTCTCTGACGACAACGGTTGGTTATAAAGTCAACCTAACAAAGTAAATTGAGTGACATGCGAATATAAGACAAATAAGATGTAAACTGAGTGGAATACTGGGCCTTTAAAGTCGTTCTCACGCATAGTATTGACTTGTTGTTCTTCATGTTTGCTTGCAGCATTAATTCCGTGTTCTGTTGGTTATTTAAACTTTATTTTATGACACAATTGTCAACGGCAGCAGCAGCAACATCAATAAAACCAAAAGCGCCATATTTATTTTAAATAAAAAGTACACGGGCCATTTCACATAACTTGTTATTTTACTGTTGCTATTATTGCTGGCCATCACAAAATGTTACAAAAACAACAATTAAGCTGCTATAATTCACAGACAATCAGCTGTTAATCCTGATATATTATAATTGGCATACAATACACGGTTAACGCAAGCACACAACGCCAACGACACTTTCAAGCGGTGATTAAAGCTCGATGAAAGCTTTCTTCAATTATTCCCAAACAGTCAGCGACAACTGTTCTACTGCTGCAGAATCGACTCTTGAATTGAGAGCGGTATTACACATTGACTGATAAATAAGAGTAAGACAAATATATGACACATAGTATTTAAAGCTGTACGTGAGCTTTCACCTATTCAGTCATACGCAGGCGCGCATGCGACCAAAGCGCAGCTGAGGATAAGCACCGAGAGCGTGGCGAATGTATGTGTATGACGAGCGCTATAACTGTAAACTGTCCTATTTATATTAAGAACTTGCATACAGAGTGAAAAAAATTCTCTTTAGTTCTAGTATATAACAAAAATGTAACAACGAACTTACTTTGGTTGGTGCCGTTATAAAAAACTGACAGCTCGATCATTAGATCAATTAACGTACACATATCGGTAACACAGAAAAAAAATAATGAAATAATGCACAACGCGAACATAACATATCTCATTTTAAGCAACCAATGATAGTTGCCTTTACGTAACGCTTTAAAAACAATATGAGCTTTCTTTAAAAGATTGCCAGTGCTGGCACTCAAAGCTGCGCTTGGCTACATGAGAAAGTGAAGGAGTATAGAAAATGTATGCAATGCAGTTATTTTGTGAGCTTTCATTTAACGACATAAGAGATCATAAAACAGCGTTTGGGTTTGACTCCGCACCACACAACGACCGAGAGCGAGACGAATATACATACATATAAAAAATTCAATTCCGAGCTTTTGCATTCAAGCGAAAAACGTTTTCTATAATTTATATTGAAATTACACACGGATTCGCGATCACTTTTATACGAGTAAACTAACACGTGAATTGACATTACATTACGACATTACACGAAAAAACACTTTCAATTTAAGGGCACAACACACACTGACCGCAACCCAATTTAAACGACCGACGTTGCTTGCTGCCTAGCAATGACTAAATTCTAATGTGAGTTTTCATCAACTGCGCATGAGCTGAGCGCTGGTTGACATAGGATAATGAGGAAGAGTGAGCGGGATGTACACACAACGTGAGCCTCTCTCATAATGTAGCACACTTATACCAGTGGACAGGAGCTGTGCTATTGAATTTCTTTTCCTAAATCATAAAGCGTTGCAACTGTTCTACTCCGTATTCAATTAATTTTTGTGCTATTGTCGTCCACTTTGCTCACTAATAAAGGCATTAAAACTGTTCTACCCCGTAGTCAATTTGTGATTGGCTGATTTGCTGTGCTACAATCGTCAAATTTGCTTCTCATGTTAATGCAACTGTATTGCACGCCATTATTTTTTTAAATGGCCGCTTTGAGGGAAACAAAGATGCGGTGTTAAAATAGTAAACAAAGCCGTCTTTAAAGCAATAAATATATCTTAAAAACATTGTGACATTTTTTCATTTCATTTTATAGACAGCCACACTCGAGGTGGTTATACCACCGGACATAATCAACGAGGAGACCTCCGGGGACATGATGGTGCCCGAGGGCGGCTCCGCCAAACTGGTCTGCCGGGCACGCGGCCATCCCAAGCCGAAGATCACCTGGCGCCGCGAAGACGGCCGCGAGATAATCGCACGCAACGGCGTCCATCAAAAAACCAAAGGTTCGTCTTAAATTCCCCCCGAACGCCAAACAAATCCAACACTCGATAAACATTTCCCCTTCATTTGCATGTTGCGCGCACAGCCATTTTGGTCGAGGGCGAAATGTTGACGCTGTCCAAAGTCACGCGATCGGAAATGGGCGCCTATATGTGTATCGCCTCCAACGGTGTGCCGCCCACCGTCAGCAAGCGCATGAAGCTACAGGTGCACTGTGAGTATACCCTATTCAATCTATTACTAAGGGTGATATTTGTTTCTGATAAACAGAGGGGGACGAATTGATTTAGACTTATCTGTCAGCCCTTATTTTGAAACTTACTTCCATACGTAGTACGAGTTAAAATATCTAGAAATGTAAAGATGAAGACATTGTTACTTAACATAACTGAGGTACCACTGTGTAAAAGTAAGAGCTTATTTAGTTAATTATTTAATTCAGCAATGTTTTTCAACAGGGTAGCTGCTAGTCGTGCACTTAGCTGCTGGCTAGGCTAGATTTACAGCAGGGCAATAACAATAATAGTAAGTGTAGCAATATTAATAATCATAAGCATAATTTCGCAGCGCGCAATCGGAAGTGCGTGTTGTAGCGGCAAGTGTTGCGACACCCTACTGCACCGATGGACACCCTACTGCGGACCGCAGCGCAATAAAGTGAACTGCAAGTTTTTGCGATTCGATTTCCGAAGCCAACTTTTCAAATGCATTGCGACAGGCGACTAGCCAGGGGCGTGGATAGGGGAAGGGATAGGGGGGGGGGGGGGGCATAGTTTTTAGGCGGTCTAAGCTTCGCGTCTAGACGGGCAGCACTTGGCGCAAACGTCACGTTCCTGTTGTAAAAGTTGAGCAGCTTTCGGCTGCCAGTCCCGTTAGCCTGCCGTGTGTATCCGTGTGTGGGGCGTGAGTTGAGCCCAAAAGCACACGCCGAGGAACGTTCTCATGCCAGCGGCTGCTGCAGCGCATTAAACTTAATGAAATTTGCTGAAAAGTTAAAAAGAAGCCAGCGAAAAAAATGCCGGGGGCTGTGTGTGTGTGTGTGTGTGTGTGTGTTTAAAGCTAGGGTAAATTGAAAATGTGTGTGTGTGAGGGGTAGAGGTGTGTAAAAGATCCTATCTGCAAATTATATTGACACAAGCCAAAATGTTCGCACCTCAATAAGCGGCGGCTGCTTTCGGTTTGCGAGTGTGTGTGTGTGTGTGGTTGTGCGGGTGTGTGTTTGTCCCTACTCAAACATAAGCCACACACAGCAGCCTCGACTCGAGCAGCCTTGACATGCCACAGCTTAAACGTCTGTCACCGCCGCAAAAATTAATTTTCATTTCGTTTCTCATTTCTTATTTTTGTACGCTGTTCACAGTAGTCAAATGGAGCATTTTAGCTAGCATAAAAATAAAGGTTTTATACATACATATATAGTGTGACAAAATCTTTTTGAATATTTCAAGTTCTTCTATTTAGTGTGCAGGGTATTACTTAGTCAGCTAAGCCCGAATCGGAAGTTCCAACTTTGGGTTGGGATAACAAAAACGGCTTAAATAGGTTCTAGATTTTTCCTACTATTCCTACTATTCCAAGCACTAATATATACATTTTAATATAAACTATATATATTCATATAATATATAATATAAATATATATGCATATAAGCTTATGCTTTTGGTGACTTCTTTTAATTTTCTGCTTGTGCACGAGGTATCCTCTAGTCGAAACACTTTCACAACTAGTGCAAACATAATTTTTGTCTTATTTTTTTCTTTTGCTTAACTTTTGCATTCCATTTCGATTTTCATCTGCTGTGTCTCTTTGACCGTCTGTCTGTCTGTCAGTCATTCGCTTACATTTTTCTCTTATTCTCGCTTCCCTTTTCCCTTTTCCCTTTGGCTTTTCTCCTTTTTCGCTTGCTGCCTTTCCCGGCGCTTTATTGCTTTTGCCTTTTGAGACGCAGTCTCAATTTCAATTTAAAATAACCATATGAGCTTCTTCAGCTGCCTACACAGTGACCCCATTCCCCCCCCCCAAAATCCCTTCCACCCACTCTCTTTAACCACAGCTTCCGCTTTCCTTTCCTCTTTGCTTTTTTAGCCCGCTGTCTTTTCAGATTTTTTTTCTGCTGTTTCGCTCTTTGACGTTGTTTTTCCTTTGCTTCCTTGTTGTCTTTACCCAACAACAACAACAGGCAGCACCTTTCCATTCTCTCGTTTTCCCCTTTCCCTTCCCTTTTGCTTTATTCTAACCGCTTTTGCCGTTTGATTTCTTAAGTTGCTGCTGCGCTTTGCTTGATTGATTTTAATCAGAAACTTAAGTGGATCCTTGGCTTTTAAATGCCGCCCCCCAACTCCACGCCCCAATCAGCAGGCTGTCAGCAACAAATAAACAAAGCGAGTGAGGGAGAAAGATGCTTCAATAAACATTCCCCTAAAACTCCAAAGGAGCTAACACAAAAATTTCACTCTGACTAAAACCGGGCAAAAAAAAATTATCTGTGAAGCGGTTTATATTAATATTTGCAAGATAAAAGTAGCTGCTTAAAAATCTGTTTAGGTTATTTATAATCTATATATGTATATGTTAGCCAACATATTAAAAAATATTACAGATTGCTTGCCTAAAGGTTTCACTTATCCAAGAGTGCGGGTAAAACGAAGAAGAAGAAGAAGTATCTTCGAGTCAAGCATAGCCAACTGAAACTCTTGTTATTAATATTTGTATGGAAAAGGTTTTGTGTATTCCAGTTACAAGAAAATATATATTAAAAAATATTCGACTGAGCTAAAAGCTTTCACTCCCCTTAAACGTAGAAGAAGAAGAAGAAGAAGAGTAACTTGCAACAAATGCTTAAAAATGCGTGGAGTATCTTCAAGTCAAGCATACCCAACTGAAACTCTTTTATATATACATATATTTCAGTTGACTAAAATATTTAAAATTCCTTAAACAAAGAAGAAGAAGAAGAGGAAGAAGAAGAAAAGTAGATTGCAACAAATGCTTGACAGTGCGTGGAGTATCTTCAAGTCAAGCATACCCAACTGAAACTCTTCTTAATATTTTTAAAGAAAAGGTTTCATGTTTTCCAGTTATAAGCAAAAATATTAAAAAATATTCTAGTTGACAAAAATCGTTCACGTTCCTTAAACGAAGAAGAAGAAGTGGAAAAGTAGCTTGTAATCAATAATTGACTGTGTATGGAGTATCTTCAAGTCAAGCATACCCAACTAGAACTCTGGCTTGTTTTCCCATATAGTTTTCCATAGTCAAAGCGTAGGCTTACAGTTCCATTGTAAGTTCTTATTGTTTTCCCGTTGGCTGTGTTCCATTTTGTTTTGGTTTTTCACCTGCTCGCATGTGCGGCCCGTCGTTGGAGCAAATAAACAATTCGCCAGCCGATCACGCCGAGCAAACAGAACCAGCTCGGACGATCGTTGTGCAAGAACGCACGGGCCGAAGAGGAGGGGACGAGAACAGGGCGAGAGACGGAGTTGATGACGCAATTGCTTTTAGCCGAACAGCTAAGCACACAGAAGTGACGTCGACGGCGGCGAGAAATTGTCCGAGCAACTGGCTCGACTATAAAAAGGCCGTGCGAATAACGGAAAGCAATTCAGTTACCAACTGCGAACCTAAACACAGAATGCGCACCATCGTACTTGTCACACTCTTCGCTCTGGTGGCCGTGGCCGCTGCACAGGGTCGCGGCGGACGCGGCGGACCCGGCGGCGGCGGTCGTGGCGGTCCCGGCGGACCGGGCGCTCGCGGTCCTGGCGGTCCTGGAGGTCCTGGCGGTCCTGGCGGTCGCGGCGGTGGCGGCGGCGGCGGCGGTGGTCGCGGACACGGACACCACGGCGGACATGGCGGTCATGGCGGACATGGCGGCCATGGACACCACGGCGGCCACAAGCGCTCGACAACCACCAGCAGCAGCACCAGCACCGACAGCACCACTGTGCCAACCACCACAACGCTGGCAACCACCACAACGCTGGCCACCACAACGATCGCCAGCACCACCGACACCACCACGGTGGCGAGCACCACCGACAGCACCACCGACAGCACCACTGTCGCCAGCACCGAGAGCACCACCACTGGTTAGACTGGGTCGCAGCAGCAACTTCATCTTCTTCTTCTTCTACTATGGCACTTTAAAAAAAAACCTTTTTTTTTAATAAAAATACAAGCATTTTTTATGTAAAAAAAAATACTTTTTTGATTTTATATGAACATATATATTATGATATAGTACATATTTGTATACAGCTGTGTATATAAATTTTGGTCATAGTTTCATAACTGTTTTTGAAACACTTCAAGAATTTCAAATTTTACAAGCAATAGATTCTTAGAAAATATATAAATATGTATATATGTACATATATACAGTCAAACTTTCGCATATCGATGTTTAAGGGACCCAAAAAAAAATTCGTTAATAAATAAAAAACTCGTTATATAAGTTAATTTTATATTATTGAGAATATTCAGTGTTCTTTAAAAAACTTCGTAATAAAGAAAATTACGTTATAAGGAAGTTCGTAATAGAGAAGTTTTACTGTATGTTTGTACACAACTTGATAGGCTTTCTTTGCTCTAACTCAAATATATTTCCCAAAAATATTACTTTTCTTTTTTCAAAGAATAAACAATAAAAAACAAAGAACATTCCAGCTTAGTTAAATTTTGCAACAAACTATTTTTTAACACATAATAATTTTACGATTCTCAAAGATAATATAAGTGAAAGTTACCATTTCATATCTATTGAATAATAGGAAACCGCACACTATTTATTAATCTTTATTGCAAGACTATTTATTATTTATAACAAGACTGTTAAATGGTTTTAAGCCAAGAGATTAGAACCCATATCAAGTTTCCTTTGTTTAAATCAAACTAGTTGCAAAAGTCAAACATGTTCCTTTTGGCTTGCGCAATTATCCTTAAGGAAAACCTTCGGTCCATTAACATGTTTTCGTTCTGAGAGCGGACAATCAAAAAAATTACGCATACGCGGCGTGTGCAGTTTTGTAATTTCAGCTGCTGCAAGCATAACAAAAAAACAACAGCAACTGAACTAAAATAACAAAAACAAACCACACGTAAGAACTTAAACTCTAAAAATAATTTAAACATTTAGCAGATAGCCTGTACTTAGATAAACAGATATACTAAATTTGTGGGCTCTAAATTTGATTGATTGAACGATAATTGAATAATTTTTTTAATAAATAATGATCTTTCTATGAAATTCGTAGACTTAAAAATATCTGAAACAATCTTCTCTTTTTTATTTTTTGTTATTTTTTTTTTAAATGTAATTAATTATTATAAAATTATTTACAACTTAAAATAAATTTATGAGCTAGCTTTCAATTCAACTCAGGCTATTGTCTAAGTAATGCTACCAGAATATACAGACTTATATATGTATAGGCAATACCTAATATACTCCTTATGCTTTGTAAACTAGTGTAAATGACAAACAACAACAACAATGAATAGGAAACCCAAAAGAATGGCGCCGGGATTACAACACGCGTCGCCACCAACAACACATGACATATGCTACATTATTTGTCAGCACACAAACAACACACACACACACACGAACACGAACACACACACACATACACAGACACACTTGGTTGAGGCATGCACAAATCCAATAAATTGACCAATAATGAACGGTTCAACGCAAGCAATGCAGGCGCCACTGGTTCAAAAGGGGTCGAAACGAGGGGGGGGGGGGAGAAAGGAGGGGAAAGGAGGGGAAAGGAAGATCCCTGCACTGGCAGGCAGCTGGCGCAAAAAAGCAAGCAAGAAAGCAAAGTTGAAAAGCCAAAAACAATGTTGGTCAGTGGCTTGGCCCCAAGACAATGCCAAAGACAACAGCCAAAAAACAAAGCCAAAAAAAGCAGGGTATAAAAAATATATATGGAAAGAGCTCGAAAAATAGAAAAGCAAAATCCTCAAACTGACACAAAGAAATTTGAAAACACGCAAAGCAAAAAAAAAAGAAGTAAACAAGGAAAATCCAAAAAAAAAAATGCAAGTAATGCAGAAAAAACAAATGAAAGAGTCGCAAATACCCTAGAAAACCTGAGAAGATTGTTAAGCAATTGGTTAGTATGGGAAAACAAGAAAGTTAAGTTAGGTTAATAATAATAATAATAATAAGCTAAATAAAATTGTGTTAAGTCTGTTTTACTTTTAGCATGAATCAAATCTTGAACTTTTTAGGTCTCCTGTGAAGCTAATCTAATATTTGAGGCTAGTTTAACTAAATAAATATATTTACTTAATTTTCGACAATTTTGTAGTCGGTTGTAAGCAACTGGGCAATACTCTCAGTGTACATACATATATTATTAAAAAATATATTCATTTATTTTTTGGTTGATTAACATAATAAACAGAAATGATCTTAATTACTAATTAAAATTAATAACCTATTTAAAACTCAGGTCCATATTCAATGCAAGTTGTTGTACGAAAATAAGAATTAAATTGTCTTCTGTAAAATTGAAAATAATGCATTGTAGCTAAATTCGAACATTTACTTAACTTTAAGGAAGCTTAGAACCTGATTCTAGAAAAGCAGTGAAGATATACAGTTAAGGTTTGGTTAGATTCTTGGAAAAAATTATCAAAAAAAAATATTTTAACCTTGTCAGCAAATGTTTAATGCACTAAAAAATAATTTCATATATGTAAATATATATATAAAGTATATATAAATGTATATAATTGCTTTCAATAGTCTCTTCCATATAAATATGTGCGTCTATCTGTCCGATAGTTTTTATGTAAATTATGCTCTCACCTCTGAACAATTAATTTAATATTATTATTAAAGAAACAAATTTTTATAATTTTACAAAAAAAAAATATATTTTATATAGAATATATTAATCTTGTTTCATATGAACAAAGCTTTTAAATGAGAGCTAAATAAAAAAAATTATCTAAGGTATTCACAGCTTGACAAGCCCAAGAAAAATGTTTCTTCCTAGTTCTCTTAAAATTTTCAATCAAAGAAGCTGCCTATTCCCATTGTTGATACGCAAGAGCAATAAATGAATTGTTAGGAAAAGCCTCACAGCTAATTTAGAGTGCAATTGATGTTGACTTCAGTTTACACAAGCATTACGCAAGACCAAACTAACATAGCTAATAGCCCCGCTTTCAGTGAACAAAGCAAATGAAAAAATAAAAGATGTAGAAGAGAGAAAAACAATATTTGCCCGAAGCAAAAGGACTTTGCAGCTGGGAGCCGTGTCCGTGTTTTTGGTTTTCCGGTTGCCACTAACAGCAAAATAATTCACTTTCAATTAAAAGCGTATCAGTTGCCCGACACTGCTGCTCGGCGCCATTAACAAATAACGGCATTTCGATGGAATCACGGCGTCAAAAGCTTTGGCGAACCAGCTCAAAAAGTTAATTGGCCGCCAGCGCAACAAGGTCAAAATGGCAACTGGTTCAATTGCAGTTTGTTAGCAGCTTCTGATGATTATGTTTGACCACTCACTCTTTCTCTCTCTCTCTCTCGCTCACTCTCTATTTCTGTCTCTATTCCTTTCACACAGTTCATCCGCTGGTGCAAGTGCCAAATCAATTGGTTGGCGCTCCGGTTCTAACGGATGTCACATTAATTTGCAACGTGGAGGCATCACCCAAGGCTATCAATTACTGGCAGCGCGAGAATGGTAAGTCCCCGGGCATTTGCCTTATTGCTTTATTGCCTTTACTCCTCTTTCTTTCTAGCGTTATTCTGTTTTCCTTTTTGTTTCGGTTGAGATAAACTTCGCCAAGTTGCGCATTTGCTGCTGTTGCATACCCTGCACTTTTGCGGAAACCATTTAACTGTTATGGAAAAAAAATTATTTTCTGTTTTGATCTATTTTTTTTTGTAAATTTAAACAGTTTCTATTCATATATCTTATACCAAAGTTTTAAAGCATCTAAGATTTTTTTTTAATTATTCTTATCTTTTATTACAAATGTCCAATTAAAGTTTTAATTAGAAGCATATATTTAAAATAAATTTAATTTATGTTTATATCCTTTAATCGTATATATATAAAATTAAATAAATAAATAAAATTTGGACTTTTAAAATATAGATGTTTTTAAACCTCTAAAGTCAACAACCAAAGAAACTATCTATATATATAAATATATATATATTCTTCCTTTTCCAATCGATACTGATTTTAATAAACAACATATAGATAAACATAAATAGCCGAATATTTTAACTAACGATCGTTATCAACACCTTTCTTGAATTATCAAAAGAAACTGACTCTTATTTATAAGTAAAGATATTACTAAAATGCTAAGTACAGGGTATTCTTTGGTCGTGCCACCGACTCCAACTCAGTCACACACTTTCTTCAATTTCCACCTCTTTTTTACGTGAACTTTTCATTTTGTCATTGGGTTCGAGTGCGTCGAGTGTTAAAGAGAGCGAGCAATAAAAGAAAAGAGAAAGAGAAGAAGAAGACGAAGACGAAGACGAATTCTTATAAACCTTTCAATGCCGCAATTTGTCTTTATTTGGTTCGTGTTCGATGCTCAAATATGTTTTTTTGTTGAAGCTGAAACCAGAAGCAGCTTTCCCATTTTATTTTCATGTGCTTGTTTTCCGCCTTTTTCTTGGCTCTTGTCAACTGCATTTGACGTATATTGCAAACGTGACAGGATGACACGAGCTGCCAACGCAGCCCAACGCAAATGTC
Organism: Drosophila lacertosa; assembly: GCA_004143845.1. Lineage (NCBI taxonomy): Eukaryota > Metazoa > Arthropoda > Insecta > Diptera > Drosophilidae > Drosophila > Drosophila lacertosa. The sequence goes on from SCDZ01000116.1 coordinate 143,367, forward strand.
ATCATCAAAATGTCCTTTTCGTCCCTTCGTCTCAAAGCGAGCCTTCAATTTCATTGCCACATAACAATTTTTTTTTTTTCATTTTCATTTTTCTTCTTCTTCTTTGCCGCAGGTGAAATGATTATTGCCGGCGATCGTTACGCCCTCACCGAGAAGGAGAACAATATGTATGCGATCGAGATGATCCTTCACATCCGGCGGCTGCAGTCCTCCGACTTTGGCGGCTACAAATGCATCTCGAAGAACAGCATTGGGGATACCGAAGGCACAATACGTTTATACGGTGAGTTTAACCACAAAAAAAAATTATACAAAAAAAAAATTAAATATTATTCTTCACTTAAACCTATTTTAAAAGGATTTCTTTTAGTTGCTTTGTTATTTTTAATTTAAAAGTTGCCTTTGTTGCTTTTTCCATTCTTAAGCTTTGTTTGCTTTTTAACAAGCCAAGCTTGTGAACTGGTTCTTGTTCTTTGTCTCTTAAACGAGTTCTCTAAATACTTTATTTGCAATTAGAACTAAAGAACTAGTTCCCTTGTTCACTGCTTAAAACCTCAATTTTGTTGTATGCTAAATTCAAGAAAAATGCTTTTAGACCGTTCTTTTATCTACTGGAACTAAATAACAAGTTCTTTGTTCATCATCAAAAGGGATTCTGATTTTAATCGAAAGTTCAATTCTACACTAAAAACTAATCAAATTGTTCCTGAATCACTTAATGAGTAGTTTTTTTAGACTGCTTTTTATTAAGCGTCCAGAAAATTTAACTAACTTGTTTTCTTACCACGGTCGGAACCAGTTTCTTTTTGAACAAGTAAACTAGTTCATTGTTCACTCAAGATCTATTTGTAGTAGATAGATTGTATTCCTAATTTCTGAATAATACAATCAAATGCTGAACTAACGAACTTTTTTTTCGTTATTTTCAATTTATTTTCCTCGTATTTATTTTGAATAATTTTATAATCCAAAAAAACAACATTTAATTCATTTATGTTGAATAGTTTATCTTCAGCTCTATAATAAATACGTAAATGTTATCTTTTAAATTGTTACTTTAAAATGAAGTCCTAACTTGTGCTCAATTGAGCTAGTTCCAAACCTGATTTACCATAAAATAATGGCCACATATTTGCCTTTTATCGACATATATTTTGCGCACAGAAATGGAACGTCCGGGCAAAAAAACGCAACGCGAGGAGGATCTTAATGAAGTGACGGTAAGTCCAGCAGACAATACACGCAACACACACACACACACACACACGCACAAAAGCCGACACACACATAATTTATATGAAAAATACGCTTTTGTCCCCAAACACACACACATATACACATATATATATGTATGCGTCCGTGCGGCTGCAGAAAAACGAGGTGGTCGTGAAGGAGAATCGGCACGAGGATGGTTCACGCAATCAGAACGGTCGACTGTACAAGGACCGCAACCAGCAGCCGGACACGGCCAGCAGGGCGGCGGCCGACATGGCCAGAACAATGCAGTTAATAAAGGCATTTCTATTAGCTCTATTCGTATTATTAACAGCCAAATTGTGCTGCTGCTGGCGTACAAAAGGTAATTGGCACACGCCCGCCCAGATTCGGGTCACAGTTGATAGATCAACAACAACAACAACAACAACAGCAGCAAGGACACCAACAAAGGCGAACCAGGACCCGGCCAAAGGCAGCTACAAAGGCCGTTTAATATTATAGCTTAATTAAATTGTAATTATAAGAGATATAAACAACAGCACGAAGAAAAGGCACACACTTGGCCCAGAACAAAGGTCAACAGATATGATAACCGCATAGAAAATGGACTTCAACATTTTGGGGTTTTCTCTATTTTCCCTTTTCGGTTCAATATGAAAAGTACACGTAAGCATAAGTAGTTAAGATTAAATGGAAATTGAGAAAATTAAACGCGTTTAAATGTTACCTCGTTAGAAAAAAACAAAAAACAAAATATGAAATATGAAATAAAGAAAAGTCAAAGAAAAGAGTTTGCAGAAAACATTGCAATAAAAAAAAATATACACATCGTAAATGTCAAAGTAAATAATGTTTGGGTTTGTTTTAAGAGGCTTTAGCTACTTCAAGTATGATAAAGAAAATTAAAAAAAACAACACACACACACAATAAAAGAAAGTTTATCTTCGGCTAGCCGAAGTTTTTATACCCTTGCTTGATGATAGAATATTCTGAAGTTGAACACATAAATAGGTGTTAAACAAAATTTAAAAATAAAACAAAAAAACAAAAAAAATTCCATTTTTGACCAATACTTTTTATGTTACTTATATGATTTAGTTAAACGATCCGGTCGATTTCAACACATGAGTTTTCTATAGTCAAAACAGCAATGCAAACCAAGTTTCAACAGTCTAACCTTTTTAAAAGTCAAGTTTACATAGAAGAATTCCTATAAAGAATACTTTTTATAAGAATTTTCGATGAATCAGCAATTAATTGCAAGGGTATAAAAATAAACAGAATAAAAAAGAATAAAGGCCCAATCCTATGCATACATATGAATAATCGTACCAATCCCACATATAGCTTACCCCTATAACGACCCATTATAGTTGTCTATAAGCGAAAATCAGCGATTTATTTTTATGTGTTATGAGTAGGCAATGGGCACTGTATATACAACTAGATATACCCTATAAATATCTTCAGCTCAAAACATATTAATTATTAACGTTTTTTATATATGAATACGATTTTGTAAATATGCACATTTGTAGTGTTCTTTCTAAAACTTTGTTCCAATTCGTTTAACAGTTGGGAATTAATTTAATTTTTACTTTTGCTAAGATTTAGTTAAGTTTTGTTGAATTTTTGTTTAAAGAGTTTTAGTCTAAGGAAGACTTCCAGCTTTTGATAAATATTTTTGGAGTGACAGGTGAACTGGTTCATTTCATCAAATAATCTAGTTCATTGGAACTCCAAATCAGTTTAAGATTTAAGAGTTAATTTGAGCTGATAAAAAAGAACCAGAACTAGTCAACTAATGAACTTGCTGGTTCAAAAACGGATTTTTATCAAATTTACAATATTTCAGAAACAAAATTATAAAGTAATTAAGCTATTTCAGTCCATATAACTAGTTCAGGCAACAAGCCAAACCTGGAACTAGTTCAAATGAATCAATTTGAGCAACCTTCGTTTATATTTAAATATATTTTCTGCCAGCTGTTTTTTTTATAAGCAAACCCCATCAAATTAAAACTCTCTCCCTTGGCTTAAAAGAACTATAGAAAACTTAAAGTAAATGCATATGTATATGTATGTGTATAAGGATATATATATATGTATATACGTGTGTATATGTACTTACGTAATACGTATGTTTGTTTGCACACATTCAGCTTCGTTTCATGTTGAATATTGTTTACAATTGCAATAAAAACAAAAACAATTTGTGCCAAATGCATCTAAAAAAAGAAAATAATAAATATAAATATATAAAAAAGAAATAAGTATGAGTGTTCGATACCCTAATTGCTAACGGTAATAGCAAATATATCAGTCGATATTTGTATCTATATCTGAGTTTAACTTAAAACCAAAATAAATTACAAAAGCTGCAATAACTCATATATGTATATATATATAAGTATTTATGTATATGTGTATATACTTATATATATAAATATATGTAAAGCGATCTGGCAATACTCCAGACTAGCCTGCTAGACAGGGAATACGTGAAGCCCAAGCCCAATTTGCCATATCTGGCTACATATAATAATACTACCCAAAAGTACTCTGACTTAAATACGTACCAAAAAAAAAAAAAAACAAATAAATAAAGAATAAGATTTAGTGAAAAAGTGAAGGACAGCAAAAAGAAAAGGACACAGCGAGGCAGGGAGAGAGATTAATTGAAAAAATCACACACATTTTAAAAAAAAAAAGGAATAAAAATATACTTAATATATATATATAGATAATATATAGGTGATGTTTTTTTTTTTGATATAATATCGCATAGCAAATCAAAGTTACAAATATAAGTAAAATATATATATATATGAATGCATATTTAGCAGAAATTCAAAACGAATACAATGCAACTATAATTTAAGCTAAGTTCAAGTTAACTAAGTTATCCATGAAGAAAACAAAAAATTAACGTAATGCATTTAATGTCTACGCTACAGCAAATTGCCCCCCTAAAAAAACAAAAACAAATTAAGAAAATAAATCCAGTTGAAGAGTGAAAATTCTCAAAAAGTACGCAAACTAAAAATAAACCAAAAAAAAAAATAAAAATAAATGAAAACCATAAATGATAAATTACAATAAACATAACATAAAATAAAAATGGATGTTACCAAAGTTTCAGCAGTATGCATATTAAAATATATATATATATATATATATATATATATATATATACAGAATATTTCATAGATCGGTAACACCAGTTTTTTATTTTGCCCTTTGTTTATGTATATAAAAAAAAAAGACTCTTGTTTGTATTGTAAATTTTGATCAAATACCCCATTTAAAAAACCAAGCATAAAATAAACTTAAAACTAAAATTAAATTGCAAAATAAAGAGAAATACATATGGAAAAAAGTTATGTGTTTTTATTGAATATAGAAAGATTTTAATTTTAAAGAAATTGCGATGATAAAAGCTTTAACAGGAGTTTTACCATCAAGCTTAACATCGACTTTTAACCCAGTTAAAATGTATTTATTTGGAGGCATATTATTTATATGGGATAACTTTTTACACCACGAAAAATTTAAGATAGAAAAAACACTGGTAAGTAAAACATTAAATTACTCAATACACTTTAAAAAATGCTCAAGTTTTCTATTTAAAAACTCATTTAAAACTCTATAAGTCATCCATTTAAATAGTTCCTATAATTTATATATTTTTTTCTTTCTATTAGATCTTTTAGAGCTAACGTATTCCTACTGTTAATTCCTCTGCAAAATAATCGACCTGGCAACTCTTCAAATCGTGGCATAAACTTGGCTTAGATGAAACTTCCGCAAGCCAAGTCTTAAGCGACTTAGCAGGCACTTTAATACAATACATTCCAAGTGTTCCATGAGCCCCAACTAAAACCTCTCAGTAGCCAAGCAAAGGCAAACACATGGACTGCAGACAACGTGGCCACAGATGGGCTGAGGGGAGGAGGTTGAGATGGGGAGCATCAGTTGCACTGGAGACGACATCAAATCATTAGCAGTGCATAAAGCATGAAACCAGACAGACAAACACACACAGAAATTTATATATATATACATATATATATATATATATATATAAATACATGTGCATGCGAATGAATTTAAACTATTAAACGAACCTGTGTGGGAGTTGGCAGATAATGCCACGCCCACTCGCTGGCACTTGTCTGGATTTTGATTCTGTTGCTGATTCAGATTCAGTTTCTGGTTCTAGTTCTGGTTCTGGTTCCGCTTGGCATAACCTGCACATTGTTACGTGTCTACATATATACGCAATCTTTGACTGCCAGCTAAAGCTGTACCTGCCACGCCCCCTCCCTCCACGCCCACCTCCTCGCACACAATTGCGAATGTAAAAGATGCAAATGTTAAGATATTTTTTCCATTTGCATTGTCAGTGCCCAAAAAAAACAACATGGGAGTTTAACTGACTGCCCCATACTCCTTTAAAGTGTGAGAAGCGAGAGTTGAAGATAATCTGAAACTAAAGGCTGTCACATTTGATCAAATGAAACATCATATTCTATAATTATAACAGAGGTTTTAATACTAAATCTGACTGCCAGGCATCCCTTAACCGAATATACTCCATATACACCCAGCGGACAGTGTATAAATAGCGACTCGGAACAGGAAACGGCTATGGCTCAGGCTCTGGCAACATTGTCACACAAATTATTCATTTTGCACTCGTTTCTTTGCACTTGTCTTTTTCAAGCGCTTTAAATTGAATGTCGCTTCAATTAGGGTATGCTCAACTTGGGTCTAATTATGCAACATTCAATTCGATGCATTTCATTTGTTTTTTTGGGTATTTACTTTTGAATGGATAAGAAAAATATAAATATATTTATAGTACTTTTTATACTTGAGTCAAAATAATTTGATTAATAATAATAATTAATATATAATACAATAAACATATGGTATATATAAAATAAAATAAATAAATTTGAATTTTCTTATAAATTACTTTGAATATATTATAAACATATTGTACTTTATGGAACAACTAACTAACAATAATAAATATTTACCAAATGAGGAAGTATTTCTTTCTCCAAAAATAAGTGTGTATATTAAAATGGTATTAACGTTTTTGATCAGGTAAACAAATTGATTATATATGTATTATTGTCTGCATATTTAAATGTAGGATTAAATACTATTATATTAAATAAGCACTAAACACTTCAACTAGTTAAACATAAGCCTGACTTAAAGAGCATTCAGACAACTGGGCTTAAACTGTTGCTAGTTTAAAAATATTAAAAAAAAAAACAAATATATATTTATATTAAATATATCTATATGTTCAAACTTGGAGCTGAAGGATATATAAAAAATCATGAATCAAACTTTGAACAAACCTAGCCTAATATTTGATGTGTTAAATATGTATTACTACGTAAAATATTACAAATAAAATATTTAAGCATCTTAGTTCATATTAAAACTCAACAGGGTATCTGCTAGTGTAGCTTAAAAGTCATCTCTGTTTTGTTAAACTTGTTCAACATACAATATAAATAACTCTGCCAGACTTGTGCATATTTTGTAACTACAACTTAAAATAAATACACATAACTATACACACACCACACACACAAACACACACACACCTCGCTGGTGGATGGACAGTTGCCTCTTGTTGCTGTTGATGTTGTTGTTGTTGCTGGTAACCATCATTTGACCAACAAAACACACTGTAAAATATTTGTATATACTATTTGATTTTATTTTGTGTTTTTTTGTAGATTTGAAGATTTGTGTGTTTGCATTGCTGTGTGTTGCGTGTGTGTGTGTGTGTATTTACATACACTCTTTGGAAACAAATCGAGCTCAAATGGCTTTGGTCGTTGTCCTGGCATACGAGTCCTGTTGCCCCCTTTTGATAACATTTGTGGTTTTTGTTTTTCAATAATCAACGCACGTGTGTGTTCGAGTCTGTGTATGTGTGTGTGTGTGGGTGTGCGGTTTGTCATTGACCGCTGTGTGTGCGAGTGTGTGTGTGTTTGTTAACTGTACATAAAGTTTCTTTTTTGCTTTCCCATTTTCATTGGCAACATTTTTGCAATTGTTTCGAATGCATTTTTTTTTCTGATTGTATTTTGTTCACTTTTATTTTATGATTTGTTTTCATGTGCGTTTTTTATTGCGCTTTGGAATGCGCATTTGCAGCACTTCAAAATTGAGCAACTGCAGCAGCTTGAGCCACTTTTTCCATTTGACACAGTTTTACGCAATTTATCTTTGATCATCGTCAAAACGAATTGCGGTTTGGGCTCTATGTAAATTGGAATCCCAGCGAAGCAAATGAAAATGTGTTGGGAAATTGGAAAACGCATTTTTAAGATTTACTTGCATTTATGGGCTTTAATTTATTCATAGTTTGTTCACAGCAATGTTCAACGATAGGAACTTTAAAATTTGTTTTTATGCTTAAACTGTATTTATTGTTAACAAATGTTTTCACAGGGTATTCAGCAAGTTGTGCAACATTTTAAAATATTTGTTTATAATTTTTTTCGTGATTGTTTGTCAATTTATTGACCATTTTGTTGTAGGTAAACGTAACCAGATCCTTATTTAAATAGTTGCCCATAAGCCTACAAACATTGCTCTTGTTTTAGGGTCAATATTAACACAGCTGCCATTGTGTTTTGTAAAAGTGTGCGTGTGCTTGTGTGTGTGTGTATTGTTATCCTGTCGGCACACACACATGGAAAAACTGCGGCTTAGCGGCAGCTGTTGGCGATCTGCTTTTGTCACCCCAATTGCCATACATACATACATTCTATATATCCATATTTGTACTATTTGTATTTGTATTTGTATTTGTATTTGTAAAGCTCACAGAACAAACCGAAAAAAGAAAAAACTGTATACTGCATGTGCAAGGACAAAAAAATATCTGTGAAAGTGCTGACCGACTTTAAAATTTCGCTGGCGCTCGCTTTCTGCTCTCCTCTAACATTTATACTATCTGTCCTGCTTTTTTTTTTAGTCACATCTTTGCAACTTTTGACTTGCTGTTGTTGTTTTCTGTGTTGCTTTTATACCCTGTCAAAAAGCTGTGTATAGAAAGGGAGGAAGCACTAGTAAGGCTTTAAGATATATATATATAAGACTAGCTTCTTGAGAACTAGGATTTTTTAAAATATGGGCACTTAAGTTAAAACTTATAAATAAAGCAGTATATCACTTACATACCCTATAAAACGAATGCTTTTTAGATATGTTTTAATAAGTTATTTGAAAAGAAAACATTTTTTCTATATAGTTTTTTCAGGCATAAAATCATCTTTTAAATTAGATTTTTTTTCCACTGCTAAAAATAGTAACTATGAAATTATATCTATAAGCATAAGCTGATTTATATTCCTTCATTTTACAGCGCATCTGCTAGTCCGTCATTTAAGCCAACACATATCTTAAATGCATTTTTTGTTTTTGTGATACAGTTTGGCGCAAATATTTGAGAATTTTAATCGTTTTGTTGTTGTCGCAGCTTGGCACGCCGCGAAAGGGGCGTGTGCCACACAGCTGAGGGCGTGGCACATACAACAACTTGGCGAAGGGGGCGGGGCGGGGCGGTAAAAGATATTTGAACAATTTCAAAATGCGATAGTAAAGTGTTTTAAGCGGTTTTTGTTTGAATGCGAATGCGGCGCAGCAGAAAAGGGCGGACTTGGGGGGGGGCGTGGCAGGACATGGGGCTGCTGCAGTTGCAAGCGAAGCAAAAGCGTTGCATACTTTTAGGCCCAACTGTTTGCGCGCCTGTTTGTTTGAACGTTTTGCCCAGCACAGCGATATTTACACCACACACACACACACACACAAACACACACACGCATAAAGCGTGAGTTGCATTTATTTACTTTGCGCATGTTTTATTGTTAACATTTAAAATATTTGCGACTGCATAAAATTCGTTGCCGTCCATTTTGTATACTTTTTTTCCATTTGTTTATTTACTTGCAATTTTACTGCTTAAATTCTATTTAAAGCAATTTTTGTTTGTTCGCCCCGCGGCCAAAGCACAAATTTTTGCAACAAATTTGGCCAAAACTGTTTGGCCCACACTTTTCTTAATTGCTAGCACAAAACCAATTACAGCCCAGCCTCGGGCGTTCAATTCAATTAAATCAATTTTCAGTATTTAAAAAGCCATAGAACAAAGTTTCAAATACAAAAATCTGAATTATAAGAAGACAAAATTAAGAGACATAAGTTATTCAAATTAAAAAAATAATTGTTTAATAAATTGCTATTTAAATATGTATATAAGAGTTTAAATTATTCAAATTGCACTAAATTAATAAAAATAATTGTTTAATAAATTCCCATTTAATTATGTGTATAGAAATTGTAACTAGATCAAATCAATGCTCAATTTTTGTGTTGAAAAACTGTTGCAAATGTTGCAAATTCATTGAGTTAATTCACTAAAATGAACTTGAATGAGATCCATTAAAAGCATTTAAATACCTTAACATTTTAATTCGTTGTCAAAATAATAATGCAAAGCTAATATCGACTTTTCACATTACCGAAGAAACATGCTAAGAGCCGCTTTTAAATCAATTGACTGCCAAATCAAGCACATCGAGTGAAACTCGAATTTAACATTATACCAGTGTCGGGAAAATTTGTGGATTCGATTTCACAAAACTGATGCATGGCAGACGCTCCGCAAAGTGGTCACGCCCATTAGTGATTTTTGGCATGGATAGGAATGCTAAAATGGAAACGGAAACACAACGTGTTGCCCAGGTGCAAGCGTGGCCTCCAACGAATGCCAACGAATGGCAAAAGGCTTAACGCGAGTATTTGCCGCAAATAGAAAAATATACAAAACGAAAAATATACAAAAAAAAAAAAAAAACAGAGTAGTTGTAAAAAAGAGAAATACCTAAATTTTTCAAGCAGCTCCCACATTAATGTAGAGCACATTAGTGCACGTAAGTGTATTAAGGATAATGGATGCACTCATAGATATTTCGCTGTTTGACTGTCTGCATATGGATAGAGTAAAACACACACACACACACACACACAAAGACAGACAGACAGACCGAGGGCGGGGTTGGGGGGCCCAGGACAGACTGTGTGCGGAAGGAATAGCACACTAGTCCGGCTACATGATACGCAAGGTAGGACGAGTCCTTCTACAGTGCACAGGCCTTAACTAACTGCGGGCAGCAGCCAGCGATGGAAGCGTGTCGTGACTTATGCAAAACACGACACGATAAGTAAACATATATTTGCAGAGAATACTGCAAGAGCATAAAAACTATAATAATAATAATTAAAATTATATTAATTATAATTATAATCTAATCCATTAATAATACATATTTAATATACCCTTCTCCTTCTTTTTGACTGCCCGTCCATCACTTAGCTTCTAAGCTATTATCTGAAAACATTCCCGTCTCCAGCATCTATTTTAAAGCCTGCACTTAAACATTTATTTATATTTTTTTATTTTTGTTTTTTTTTTTTTTTTTTTTTTTTTTTTTTTTTTTTTTTTTTTTTTTTTTTTTTTTTTTTTTTTTTTTTTTTTTTTTTTTTTTTTTTTTTTAATTTTTTTTTATTTACTTTTATTTATTTTTATTTATATTTTTTTATTTGTATTTATTTTTATTAATTTTTTTAAAAGTTTAAAGCTTTACTTGACCAAAATAAACATTTCTCTGCACTCAACATAAACAACATTAAGCTACCTTATTATATATAGAAACAATCAGGATAGGATAGTTGACTTTACATGTAAAGAAATATATATTTAGTAACCGATGATAACTGTAAACTTTTTTGCATATGTTTTAATTATTAGAAGCTTAGTTTCACATATTTATACCTTGGCTTTCTTATCGATTTATTCCATAAAAATTTCTTTCCAAAAACACAAAAATTTTCGTGTCACGAAAGTTAAAGCAAGTCACGCGTTCTACTCTAGAAAACAGGTGAATGACTGTGTGTGTGTGTGTGGGTGTGCATAGATTGTGTGTGTGTGTGTGTGTGTGTGTGTTCGAGTTGCAGCCGCTCTACATAAATTATAGTCTACGACTGTGTGTGTGTGTGTGTGTGTGTGTGTGGCATTGGACCCTAGTTATACCGTAACTGCGCGTATTATCTGCGCCTTCTGCTCATCCAATCTAAAAGCAAAAAAGAAAATATAGAAAAAGAAGTTTCCCCAAACCCAGTTTCAAATTTTTAGCTTGTGCTTAAAGCAAAGTTCGCCAAATGCAATAAAATCAAATATGTTAAGCACAATGTTAATTACTGCAATTAATAATCAAAGTATTGAATGTCGAATTTGTGAATAGTTTTATTCATTTTATTATTATTTGTTGAATAAAAGCATTTGCTGGTTAGATAAATTAAAAATTTAAAAGCTCCATCAATTAACTGGATGACTTGCTAAGTTGCCAAGCAGATTGCAAAGCAAAGCGAAATAATCTTGCCAGTTAAGCAGTAAAGAAATAAAAGTTAAATTTCAATCAAATAGAAAAAGGAAATACAATACAAGAGCGAGAAGCAAAGTAAGCTAAGTAAGAATATGATAAACAAAGCGACTGGCAAATTAAGTAACTGAGCAGAAATCAAAGCAATAAGAAGGGGAGTGTGCGACTGGCAGATACCCCAATCTCAATTTAGCCCTTATAAATATATACTAATAGTATTAGAAAATTAAATAAGTAAGAAACAATATACAAGCCAAAGTTAAAACTATTTGTTTTTCATGCTAAACTTGTTTTAAATATATTTATGACACCTTTTATTTGGTTCACTTTTTTTGTCTTTATCCTCCTCCTAATTGACTTGGAAGTGCTTTCTTGCTATTATTTCTCACATTCAACTCTCAATTTATAAAAACAATGCAATAAGCTTAAGTTTTAAACAATTTAATATTTAAAAAGCCAAGCGTGAAGTTTAAAACCTCAATATTTGTTTTTCTATGCGACCTTTGCTTGCAAGTATTTAAAGGCTTAGTAAACAATATTTTAAGAGGTTTTAAATACCCCTTCATGCACTTGAATAGAGTATATTCAGTTTGTGAAATGTTCGTAATTTAAAATATATACCAAATATACAAACGAGGTTTAAGCTGTCGGGCAAGCTCAAAAAAGTTCTTTCACTTAGCATGTTTTTTGAACAAAAGATAAGTCGGTCATAAGGATTAAAAATCAATACATAATCGCATATTGTAAGCTGCCACATAAGACTTGATTTCACTTAAAAGACTTGAAAAGAGTCCTCTTCCTTTTCGCACCTGTTGGGCAAGTGTTTGAAGTTCAGGAAACACAGTGAATGCTGAATTTTGAATGCTTGAATTGTGTACGTATTCACTGTATTCGTTATTCGGTTATCGTATACTTAAAAGCACTTTTATTGTCATCATTGTCAGCGGGAATTGTCATCATAAATATTTGATTGTTGCATCAATAAAAGCTTATGACACATAAAATCCATAATTTCAATTGTCGCCAACGGCGCCTGTCGGCTTCGCATTACGCGGCAGATGGCCAGGAATCAGGGGGGGGGGGGGGGGAGCAAGGATAAACGGGAATCGGATCAGCCGCTGGCATCAAGGTTAACGCTGCCAAGGAGCGAACAATAAATAAAGAACGATGCTGACAAAGGCGAAGACGCCCACTCGCAATCCAAGCCCCAACTTCATCCTTCTCTCTTTCTCTCTCTCACTCTCTCTCTCACTCACTCTCTCTCGCATCTGCCCCCGCAGGACTGCAGCACATAAATCAGTGTCGTTTTCTACCATTCACACAGCACTCGAGCAAATTCCACGCTGCGATTTCGATTTCACTTTTGTTTTTAGCACCATTGAAAAATAGTTGCTATGATAAATGATCCAAGTGCTGTAAAGGGATAAATATGTTGAGCGCGTTACCGTTACCAATGCCACAACTCAATTAATTTATTTATTAATTAATTTACATGATAAAGGTAACTAAGAATGTTGTCATTAGAACTTTTGAATAAAACTTTACAACAAAGTTAGTTCAAAGATAGTTTATAAGCACTTAAATGAGTACTCATATTTAATTTATTTATTTAATTAATTAAAACAGCTAAATCTGGTTTTCTATATATATGTATGTATGTATTATCCATATCCATATCTATTATCAATGATCTACTATCTACTACTCATATTTTATTTATTTATTTATGTAATTATTTTCTTTATATATTATATACTTCAAATATCTCTATCGAAATCTATATATTTATTTATCTATATCTATCAACATATTTACCTACATCTAATAATTTATCTAAATCTATATATCAATATTTTTTATCTAGCTGCATTTCGATGTCTTATTCAATTCTAAATATTTTAAAATAAAGTAAATTATTTTAATAATTATTTTATTTATTATATATATATATATATATAAACTCAACCAGTCAACATAACCCTTAATAGATGTTTTCAGTTAATATTGTTACGAATAGTCGAATTTCAACTATATGTTTATATATAAGCATGGAAGTAATATTATTATGTATCTTTACCATATTATTATGCTTTTTACTAGAAAGTTATCTTAAAACAACTTTCATATTTATTTAGATTATATTAGGAACAGATTAATTGGGCTTGATTTGTCTATGATCTATATAGTCTATATAGAGTCTGCTGACAATTGAATTCAACTAAATACATTTCCATACCTTTCCATACCAAAACGCAGCGATTTCGTTTGTCGGAACGTACTCGTTAATTTTCCACAGCATTTGGCATGCAAATCGAGTGACACTTTTATTTAAAAGCCCCAATTGAAGCACGCTTAAAACATTGCGTGCATTTCGAAGCGCCTTTAAAAAGCTGTATATACATTTTGAATATACATGTATATTAATATTTTAATAATTTTCAGATTTCTTTTTGCCACTTTATTTTTATTTTTGTGTTTTTTTTTTCGAATTTTTATTTTATAATTCGCGTGTTAATTGAAAACTGAAAATTCAGGAGTGTGTGTGTTGTGTGTGTGGTTGTCTGTGAGGTGTGTGTAGGTGTGTGTGTGTGTGTGTGTGTGCTGGCTTAATGATGTATCTATAGACTTGGCCTGTAGTTATATCTGTTTTATGCATCGCTTCATATGACAAATTAATGAAGCGACCGCCGCACATGTATCTGATGGATACAAATGTATCTGCAGACGTTCAACTGCCACTATGTGTGTGTGCAACTGTCTGTGTGTGTGTGTGTGTGTGGTTGCGTGTGTGCGGCTGACGCATAAATCAAAATTAATATGCCCATCAGCCGGTTCGAATACGTCAAACGCAACATTTTCAACTATTTAAGACGGCAGCCACAATAATTTGCCAAGTGCGCCGACAATCAGCAGAGGGGCGTGGCTGGGCGCTGGGGGCTAGGAATGTGCGTGACGTGAACTGCACTTAGTTCAAATGTTAATAGAGCCAATGCAACAACAACAACAACAACATTTTGTACGGCAGACGTCAGCGAAACTTCGAAAATCAAAAGCAACAACAAAATAAAAGTGATTCGAGTTTATGGAATTGCCCGACTGGCAGTTACCCTGTATAGCAGTTATACTGTGTATCCTGTTACAAACGTAACCAGCAAGACAATATGCCCTCTTATAGCATATATATATATGAGTACAGGGTATAGCAACGGCAACATGTCGTGCGGCAAGTGCAAAGCTCAGCAGAAACTTTGACTCGTGTATTTCTCTGTGTGTGTGTGAGTGAGTGAGTGTTTGTGTGTGCTTCAGTCTATATACACTTGAAAAAACGAAACGTGCAAACGTCATTGACAATGGCAATGACCGACAGATTGACAGCTGCCTCAGCATTAACTCTAACTTTTAACCCCAACCCCATTGGTGTCAAAATGCTCCGTAATTGGTTCAATCGATTGTCAATTTTGATCTGCTGCTATTTTCTATTTTCTATTTTCTATTTTCTTGCTGTGTCCGCGCAATTCTCGTAATTGCAAAGATTTGCCAACAAACCCGGTTTGTTCATAAAACATATTCAACAAAAATAACTGATTAAGCAAGCCCCACAAATATTTACTCTTCATTTGGCGTTCCAGTTGAACTTAAGAGATATTAAAAGGTTTTTTGATTCTAGCCCGAAAACGAAGACTTAAATTTCATCAAAACGATAAAAACAAACCTAAAAGAAGAACTTATATTAAAAAAAAATTATTATTGTTAATATTCATAGTTTTACATAAAGGTACGATAGAGAGATTTACATTTTTTTACTTGTATGCATCAAAAAAATAAATGAAAAAATTTGTTTATTTAACAAAGCCTTTTTTTTAGCATATATATCAAATAAATACACAAGTGGCTGTTTTATAGCACGAAGTTAGATAAGAAAACAAATTTTAAATGGATTTAAGGACAAAGAACAAGAACAACAACTTTCAGCTAAACTTTTATTATAATAGAAAAAAATGAAAGAGCACAAACTATGATTGAAATGGTATCAAACATGAAAATTGGCTAGTTTTGGTAACGTTAGGAGAATTTGCAATCCGGGAGGAGTGCTTAATATGGATTTGAGAAGTTTACAAGTCAAATTTTTTCCCATTTTCATTATTTTTGACAGAAAAATGAACCCCTCAGAAATACTTTGGGGTAGATTTTTGTACTAATTTAAATATCCGCAGTCGATTAAAAGTAAAATCAGAAGATGCTCGATTTTAAAATATAAGGTAAATTCAATTTTAAACCGAATAAATCAAAGTTGAAATAATTTAAAAGAAAATGACTAAGCGATTTAAAAATAAAATTTAAATTAATTGATATAAAATAAATTTGAATAAATAAATTTAAATTAAATAAATAAAAAACCGTTTGTATTTATGATTTTAAATAAATGCCTTTTAATTTCGGACGAATTATTTAAATGATGTTGAAAGACACACAAACATAACTGAATATAAAAGAGTAACAATAAATATATATAAAAACTATCTTTTATATTCATTGAATAAATATTATGATATTAAAGTGCGCCTATTAATGTGGCCCTGAGTGTGTTATTGTGTGTTAATTATGTAGTGAAACTGTAGTTTCAACGTATGGGAATTGAAACGCATAAATGTCACGTCTTTTCGCTTGAGTGATATAATATATTCAGGCACTGTACAATAATTATATCATAATAACGTCCACGCATACATAAATAAACTTCAAGCGCCACAAATCATGTAAATACACATAAATATTTATGTGTATGCCAGTGTGTACACACTGTTCGGCATAAATGCTCCATTGTTTGCGCATAATTAATGCAGGCAACATTATTTATAAAGGCATTCAAATGTTGCCAATGTTGCGAACATTGCGCATTAAGGCAAACATATAAATAAATATATTGCAAGTAAATACTTGCTGATCAAATCGCATTGCAAATGCACAAAATACTCAAATTAAGCGAAATTGATGAGAAGTGTATTCTCTAATTAGTTACTTTTAGTTGAAAAATATGCTTTGAATTGAGTTTGTTTAAAACAAATATAACAAAAAAAAAATAGGAAAATAGTAAAAAATTAGAAAAAAAAACATTCGCATAAAAATCACATTTAAAACAGCATCATAAAAATATAATTTAAGTTCACAATAAATGTGAATGCTGATTAAACCCAAGCTGAGTACTCGAACAAAAGCACTCGCAAAACTACTTAAAAATATTCATTCATAACTTGAACATAAAATCAGTGAATGAAAAACAAACATTAAAATTTGGTAAATACATATATATTTATTTTTATATATATTTATTTGATACAACTCCTATTTAAGTTAAATAATTTATTTTCATTTCTTTGTTTAACTTTGAATACTATTTTTAGGCCGTTGGCTTGGGACGCTGCTTGATTTTATATATTTTATTTTATTTTGATTTAATTTTTGTGCTCTTTGCCGCAGCAATGTTTGCATGTGTTGTTATTGTTATTGTTGTTGTTGTTGTTGTTGCGTTTTAATTTTAATCCAATTTTCACACACACACACACACACACTCAGATGAAAGGCCAGCAAGGGGCTTGAACAACAGCAGCAGCAGCGAGCCAAACAATATTTTTTTATATTTATTTTCGATTTTTTCATTTTTATCTATTTTTTTTTATTTATTTTTATTTTATTTGTATATATATATTTTCTTTTGCCTTTACTGGCTTGTGGCGAAATATATTAAAAGCTACTTACAAAGTGCACAACGAAAACGGTTACAAGTGTATGTGTGTGTGTGTGTGAGTGTGAGTGTGTATGTGCAGTCACACCCACTCACTCACACACACACACACACAATTACAATGCTGTGGTTTCATATGTAGCTTGTGCAGCGAGGGAAAATGGGGAAAGTGGGCAAATTGCGGGACTTGCAGCGGGTAGACGATGATGATGATGATGATGCAAGTGATTCATGCGGAAAACGAGCAACAATTTTGGTTTACCAGACAGACAACGGCAGTTTCTGGCAACAACAACAACAACAACAACAGCAGCAGCAGCAACAACAATGTGGCCAGGCTTACATGTGTTTACACATTGTTGTTGTTGTCTTTGCTGCTGCTGCAGTTGTTGCTGCCACTGCTGCTGCCACTGCTGCTGCTGTTGCTGTTGCTGTTGCTGTTGCTGCTAGGCCCGCCTGCTGTTTCAATTTTATTATGAGCGCATTTTGTTTTCATGATTTAAGCAATAAATAAATAAAAGTACAACAACAACAAAACCAAAATGCAGGGCAAAAAAACCTTTAGCTTTTATTAAAAATAGATTAAATTATCTGCAAAATTTACTTGCTACACACAAAAAATGTGCAGCAACAGCAGCAGCAACCTTCAGCCGTTCGTAAATGTGCCTAATAAATTACTTGTAATAGACCATGTTGCGTATACGTAACGCAAATTTGCAATGGCCAAAAAAATAAAGAAGAGAAATGGCTAAATAGAAATATAAAAAAATACAAACAGTGAAAGGCAGACGAACAAAGTAAGGTAAAATAAAAGATGAGTAGAGAATTTAACTTGAAAAGAGTCATATTATAAACAAACAATTTTATTACTAATTATTTATTTATTTACTTATTTATTTATTTACTTATTTATTTATATACTTATTTATTTATCTTTGAAAACGATTGACTTTACGAGTGTCAACTTAAGTAATTAAAAGAATATAAGCTACAAAGATTTCTGGGTCAAAGCCTAAAGAAAATATAAATATATAAATATATATATATATTATAATATATATAAATATATATTCCTAATAACATCACAGACACGATGGGGGGTATTTTCATTTGCCAGTCCGGCCAGCTATGCCCCTGTTCACAGAAAATTTTGTCAGTAATGTAATAGAACCTACAGCCAAAATAAATAGGAGTAGTTTTATTATTTCCAGTATTATTAAAATCAGACTCATTGCACGCAAAGCCGTAATATATAGGTCTTTTTTGAAACTGAAAACAAGTAAAAGCATTTTAATGTTTCATGGTGTTAAATCTGAACTGTTTAAGATATTTTCAAAAGACAATTTTCGTTTAAACTTTAGAAAACCGCACTTAAATTTCATCAAGTAAAATTAAACTGGTAACAATATACGAAGAAAATGTAACAATATTTTTTCAAGTGAAATAAGTAACAGGGACAAAGTCATTATTTGATTTTTAAAACCAAAAAAGCGTCAATCAAGCCATTTTAAATCACGTTTATTTAAAATGAAACATCCTTTTTGCTTATCCCTTTTTTTTTGACTTGACATTGAATTGACCAAGCATTTTTGAAAGAAAAATTTAATAAAAAAAAATAAATTTAAATATAGTCTGTTCTCAAAAAAAAAAAGAATATTAAAAAAGAAGTCTGTTCTCAATTGAAGTATTTCAATATCTCAAGTCATGTTGAAAAAAAAAAACATTTTTTAAAAATAAAAAAAGATATGGAGAAAAAGAAGAAAAGTAGAAAATAAAAAGAAGAAAATAAAAAAAAGAAATTGAGTCTGCACTCGATGAAGCACCGAGGCAGACTGAGCTATAAAACAATTGCCCAGTTGGGACTTCAGAATTGAAAGGATATAAAAAATTACAGGGATGATTTTAAAATATTGTGATTAGTTATCGATAGCAGAGATTTCCCATACGACTATGTTTTTAAATTAAAACGAGCTAGAGTATACAATTCCCTTCTCTATCTTTCTTTCTGTCAATATAAAAATGGACTTTGAATTAGCTTAAAATTATAGTTTTTGCATCTTGAACTAATGCTTAGTTATTTTCTTGCTCGGAGCTGGACTTCGACTAATGATGGAATCCTTAGCTTGGAATTATATATAAGTTGTATGTTTAACATTAGTTTAATCAACAATGCACTTGACTTGTTCAAAAGTCAGACAATACCAATAACTATTTAACAATAATAATAATCAATGTGCAAATGATAATAACCTTGAGTTTTCAGCTGCCACACGTGGCATGTTGCATGTTGCAGGTCCGACTGCAGTTGATTGGCAAATTGTATGTGCATCATTATAGTTAAACCGTTAGCAGCACACACTTGGGATGCTGCCACGCCCACACACACACACACACACACACACAGCAGCCTCTTTTTGGGAGGAAAGAAGTTGAAATGCGCTCAAGTGGATAATTTAATATGGGTGAACAAATTGTTTTAAACACGTTTCATTAGATTTTGCATGGGGAAATGCTATTGCCACAAACACACACAAGCACACAAGTGTGTGTGTGTGTGTGTGTGTGTACAGCTGCCAACATTTAAATTCTAAAGAACAAACAGCCAACAGAGACAGAGAAGAACGAGCATGTGAGATAAAAAAAAAACTAACTGGAGCTAGTTATTGGCATGTGTGTTTGTTGTGTGTGTTTGTGTGTGTTTGTTGTATGTGTGTGTGTCGGCCCATTCTTGTCTTTGAGCCCGATGCGCATATTGTTTTTGCCAGTGACAACTGAAAGATTGAATTGAACTTTTGCACTCGTGCAGAAATTGACTCGGTGGGGAAGGGGAAGGGGAGGGAAAGGAAAACGATGGAAAGGACGTCGGCAGGGGCTTGAGGTAATTGTAAATTGATTGCTAAAGTGTAGCGAAATTCACTCAAGTTGCATTTGAATGCGAGTTGCGAGAAACACACATGTACATCTGTTCCTATGGTCGAGTCAATGGCGTAGAGTAAAATGAAGAGCAAGAAAAAGAAAAAGAGCATAGACGACTGAAAAATACTCTGTTTGCAGCACATTTACAGTTATTGTGAACTATAAACTTGCACAAAACTAGTAAATTGGATATTTTCTTTAAGTGTTTTTTTTTTTGGTTCTTCATTTACAGATTAAGGTTTATATGATTATGTTTATTAACTTCCAAGTTTTTAGCTTTAATGACATACAGAAATAATTATATAAGTGTCTTATAAACCTTAAACATTAACTATATTATTTGACACAGATAAGATAATATCGAGTTTATCTGGGTAGAAAAAAAGGGATAAGCTGACAATCAATACATTTGTTCACATAGCCAATATGCTCTCTTCACCTGCCAAACAGGGTAATGAAACTTAAACGTCATTGAATACGATTGGATGCGATCAATTGCATTCACCGTCAATCGATGCGATTTGTCTTGTGTCAGATTTGAGTGACAGAGCAGTTTGTTGCCTTTGTGCCCACAAAATGGCAACGCTAGTGATGCATTTGCCCCTTGCCCCTTGCCCCATGCCACAAAACCCAGCACAGGCGACAAATCCAGCCAAAAAGATTTGTGATTTGGCTGCATTCGTTGTTTGTCGTGAGATTTAATGCTAAATAACATTGCCAACTAAACTTGAACAACCAAACACAAACTTTAAGCGATATATATCATCATTTTCAATTTGATCAATTTCTTCTTAACAGTCAAATATTGTTTAAATTAATTAATAATAATTTAATTTTTCTAAATATAAACAATCAATATATAAAGTAATTTTTAAGGCTATAAAGAAAGCATTTCTTTGTTAGACTTAGCAATTTAAATTTTAAATCTCTTTAAGCTTCAATTACTATTATCACTTTATCTAAGTTTTCCATTTTCACTGCATTTAATAAACTTGCCAAAAAAAAAAACAAATTGAAGCATCATAAATTCTAATATACACATATTATATAATTGTCGTATTTAAAACCCTTAAGCGATATACAATTAAGGTATTTAATGTTAAATGTTTTATACAATTGGTTTTCTTTAAATGCAATCTATACTATATTTTTTAAAGAAAACTTTTTCTTTAGGAACTTATTAACTTAATTTTGCCTACTCCACTTTCTCTTGTACAACTATCTTTTATTTAGCAGGTTTTTTTATAAATCTTAGAGGCAAGATTTAGTTGCTTTATTGCCAACTTTCGATCTGTTAAGCATTTGGCACAAGATAAGCGATTGTCTCAACTGAAAAACTTACTTTCAATATATTTTTTATTTTTGCTTAATTTGTCTTCAATCTGTCTTAAAACAATAAGTAAATAGAATAGAAAGTTACCAGTGAAATATTCTATTATATTTTACTATGTATGTTATTTTAGTTTATTGTCCATCTCATCAAGCGTATTATACCCTAGAAAATAATTTGAACAGTCAACCGTTGACGCATAGTTCAATTAACAACAGCCTTAACAGCAACTTAAGTCAGATTATTATATTTTGTCAGACATTTTTGTCGACTGGCATAAAATCTTTAGGCTGTCTTTGCAGTTACTTTAGAGCTCATGTTGATTTTCTTGCGGCTGGTTTAAGGCACGTGTGAGGAAGCCGCGTGGGAGGGCGGGTGAGGGGGGGTGGGAGGTGGAAAAACAACAACCGAAAGCAGAATTTGTTCAGGCCAAAAGACAAGACGCCCTCGTTAAGTGGCGCACAGAGCCGCGTTGTTCGCTTCGCTGCGCCACTTCATTGTCAGTTTGGCTGCATTAGGGCTTGAGCCGCTGCCACGCCCACACTTTTGGTGGGGCAGCCAGTTGTTGTTGTTGTTGTTGTTGTTGCTTATTGTATTATGCGTTGTATTGTTGCCGAGGCTGAATGGAGTCCCTGTTTACTGCTGTAGTCCTTGTTCTTGCTTTAATCTTGAGCCAGCTCCTGCTGCCCCGGCCTTCCCCTTGCCACGCCCCCTTGTGCCGCACTGCGACTCATTATGCGCTTAATTTTCGCTTTTCATTTTCAATTGCCATAATTTAGTTTTATTTTCGCTTCATTTTCGCTGCGGCCTGGCAAATCCCCCCAACTTGCTCTTCCGTTGCTTTTCCTTTTTTTTTTTCATTCATATTTCCCCGGCTAAAGTTTCGCACACAAAGAAGACTGGGGCATATTTTCATTTGCCAAGCTGCGTCTGATTACATCATAAGAAATGCGTAATAATTGCGTTAACATAACGCAGCCCGGACGACAGGTAGCAGCCAGCCAGGACCAGCCAGGACCAGCCAGGACGCAAGTTTGGCCTGGGCAACAGCAGCCGCCACATCCATATGCCACATTACGTGCGCCCCAAAATATAAAAAAAAAAAACACGCAATGGGCGTGGCAGCCGCGTTGTCGACAAATAAAAACTGAAGCGAACAACAACAACAACAACTGAAATGACGCTAAAAAGTTTTCACAAATTGTTTTTACTCTGCGTTTGGGTTTTTTATTTTGACATAATTTAATTTATATCCTCATCCGAGTCAGCCAAGACGCAGCGAACGACGAGCGACTGCATTTTATTTGAGTGCGAATCGGTGCGACACCTAGCGGTGGGGCAATGTACTACCCACATACATATGTATATATTTATATATATGTAAATATATTTGCCATTATCTATCACAACTTTATTTGTACTGAATAAATCAATAAAAGCTTTAGTTTCAATATTGTGTTCTATAAATATCTTTAATTACTCTTAATTAACTGTTGTAATTATTTAAGTAATTATATAAATGGGTTATAATTATATATGTATATAGGTATATATATATATATATATATAAAGAAACCTTAACGTACTTATTTAAGAGCCCTGTATTTCTTAATTACTTTTACACAGTTTTTCAATTATTTAAAAACTGTTTAGTCATTTTAATTACCTATCTAGGTAAATCCCATGTTAAAAAACATGCTATCTATTTATTTACTACACTTTCTTAACTTACTATTTAAGCGCCTCAGACTTTTTGAAATTACGTCAGATATATTTTTAAATATCTAGGTTTTGCTAAAAATAAACTTAATCTTAGGCTACTTTGTGGCGCCACCTGTTGTCGGCTTTCCAATTGTACATTGTTTTAAGAGGATTTAACAAGGTTTAAGGCGTCTTACAATCCTTCAACCTATTATTACAGAATGTCGTAAGTAACACCATTAAGGGTCCCAATAATCTAAGATCAACTTCAGCTTACGTGTGGCGCCATCTGTTGTTTAAAAATGTATGGCATCTCGTTCGCTTGACCACTCAGGAAAATTCTTTGAATGCTTGGAATACGCGCATTGGCTTTTATGACTTCTGACTCTGAATAATGACGAGTGCCTCGAGGCAAAAAAAAAAATGTTTAACTCTTATCAGCGGCAGCGCAAAAATTGCCAGAACGTGCTCCAAACTGAACTGAACTGAGCTGAAGCCAAGAGGCGAGCAACCCACTATAAATCAGTACCAATGAAATATCATTAGCGCTCGACCAAGCTGAGCCACAAGCAACCCCATCCCGCTTTTCTCTATCCTCACATACCAAATGGGAATTCTGCCGAAGCGCAGCAAAATTGTTCACAAACTGCGGTTGAGCTGGCTAAAAGCGTAGCATATGGAGCAGAGTTGGCTTTTAAGCTTCTTAGCCGCTTAATCTGGCCTTTTTTTGAACTAAGCTCCTAGCTGCATGCATTTTGTTATTTTAGTACGCTAGCCTTATTTGAAATGCTAACAAGGGAATTTACAAATATTTTAGAAACACTCGAAAAGATGTAAATTAAACTTTAAAGTTAAACTGGCAGTGAGTCCAAAAATTTGATATATATCTTTTATTTATATTAATTTCTTCACAATATCAACTAAATTCAATTTTAAGACAGGATATTCCTTAGAGATTGTGAGATTTTAGGAGCTAGCCTTAAAGTACATTTATTCCAGATCAGCTTCAACGGCAAGTTTGTCTTAGCCATATCTTTTAACCTAAACTAATTTTAAATAATTATAATTTATAAATTATGTTGATTGACCGGACTATTAAAATAGGCACTAATTAACGCCTTTTTCTCTTTCTATAACTATTCTTTCGTTTTTTTAAATAATTCTCAGATACCGCATTGATTTGCCAAATGGCTTAAAAAAAAAATAAAAAACCTTTAAAATATTTACTTTACTCTTTAGTATAATAATAAAAGAGAAAATTCTTTTATTTACTTCTGCTCGCTTTAAGGTGTATATTAGTCCCATTCAAGCTTTCTATTCTCAATTAAATTATGTAATTTTTAAATGAAAACATTCTTCAGATTATAAACTAAAGCAAGCTTCAACCAAAAAAAAAAACAGAATGGTAATTAATAAATAAAACTAATAAAAATAAATAAAAAAAATGTTAAAAACCCCAGTTATAAACCCTTCAAAAAAGTCTACTTGCGTTGTGTGTATATAAAATGCTTTCAGGGTATTTTCTAGTTGATCAGCTTTATACATGATCACTTTCAGTCGCTGCCAACTAAAATAATTAACTGTTTTAGCCCCGCTTTAAACAAATTTTAGCTGGTTAAAAGTAAGCAACTCTGACAGACTAACTTCCTCAAGACGTAAAGTAGTCGAAAGAGTTGCCGCCAGGAGCTGCCAGGGTTGCCACCAGTTGGCAGTTGGCAGTTGGCGCACACACATTATGCCAGCGTTGGGCCGCCGTTTGCGGTTGTAAAAACTTGAAAAATTGATTGAGCACGTGAATAACAGCAACTGAAATGCAGCAGCAGCAGCAGCAGCAACAACTGCAACAAGCAGCTACATGTTTGCACATACAAATGTATCTGGTTACAGCTAAAGCCGCCTTCTGGCCCAGAGCCCGCCTTGGATGTGGCAATAAAATGTACAACATGCGTGGGAGTTGACGTGGAGAATGGCAGCCGACTTTGGCGGAGACGCTCGAACAAATCCACCAACTGCATTTTGCGCATTTGTATGCCAAAAAACTACAAGGAGTTACAAACAAAAAAAAAATAGAAAAGAACAAGAGAAAATATTTATCTAAGTCGGTTAGCGACTATAACATACACTTGAGTTTAAATAAAACTAAATAACCTGCCAATAGCTCTATGTTTACAGTCAGTTTAACATGTGGTCTGTATTGATCATCCTGTTTGATCTGCACAACCTTACAAGGCAGTTTAGCTAGCAGTTAAATATTTACAAGTAATTTTAAAAGTTGTTGGTTCAAACATAGCTTAATGTTGTCCAGAAGTTAATTTGAAAAAGCCTTAACATGTCGTCAGAAGTGAAATTCGTTTTCTGTTGCTTTCTTTTCGAAAAAATTTACAAGGTAGTTTATCTAGCTATCAAATTCATTCCAGAAAGTATTAAACTCAAAAATGCTTTCATTTAATATCTGTTTTTTACATTGATTTCGTGATAGTTTATTTTGATTTAAAGCCCATTTGAGCTACCTTGACTGTAGCTAAGTTAAATTTTAGCATAAAGTTATTTATTTATATATCTATATTGTAAATGCTAAAAAACAATATTTTTATATTTAATTGAAGTTCCGTTAAATAATAAATTATTACTCCCTTATGGCATATAAAAATTTGCTAGTTAGTCAAATAGCTTACAACCTGCTGGTAAAGTACATGATAAAGCGAAGATGCTCATTTTTGCAGTATATTACAAAGAAAAATAGCTGAACAGCATTGTTGTAACTGTTCGGGGCCCTTAGTTTTTGCTGTTACCCAAGGAAAAACACAGACAGTCAACAATGACAGACAAACTGTCTGTCAGACAGAGACAGACAAACTATGGGCTACAGTATCATTACGCAGGCCTTCTCCCTCCAACGCTTTGGGAGCCACCAAAAACACGCCCAGTCGCTTCCCAACTGCAACTGCTAAGGTTGCAGCTGTGGGGTGCATGTGTGTGTGTGTGTGTGTGTGTGTGTGTGTGTGCAGGACGAAGGGAAAGGGGAAAGGGGCAAGGATGGGGGTGGGTGAGAGGGGGGGGAGGGTATAAACAGCACGTAGCTTTGTAGCTAAAACACCACGTAGCATTATCGATGTAATCACCGGATAAGCTAACAAGTTGCCAGGATTTTCACGCATACTCCGTTCCACTGGACGGGCAAGGCGGGCAGAAGCTGTGCGAAGGATTTCTGCCAGGCGAAAGGACTGCAACGGAGCAGCGTGTGAGAAAAAAAAAACAAAAAAAAAATAAAGGAAACTTTTTTTTTGCCAGCCAACCATTTTATAGTTTCTCAGTTTCGCAGTTGCGATGGGTACAAAACGAGAAAGAGCGGGAGAGAGAGAGAGAGGATAGGGGTAAGGATCGAGGGGGTTGGGGGGGTTGGAAAACTGTGGGCACTTCGTAGCGTATCGCATGCACTTACTTAGTATGGATAAACTGTTTTGATAACTAAAAACGTTCAAGTTATTGATATTGAAAATATTGTATGGAATTTGTTTTCATGCGCTCAGGTGAGGAGCCACTTGTGAGGCAGGTGAGCAGGACGAAGGGTGGCAGGATATGTGTGTGTGTGTGTGCAGGATATGTGCATGTAGAGCAACAGGGGAAAAGTGGAATATAACTTTCGTTGCGCTAAGTGGGATAAAAACTTAAATGCATTAAAAGCGCACACACAAAATAACATGCATGGGAAATAAAGTAAACTTAATTCAAGGTTTTAAATTAAAAGCATACATTTAAAACGAGCAAAGGTTTTAAAAGCTTTGTCTTTAAATAAAGCTTATTAAGTGGCACATAATAAAAATGTGCAGGGTCTTATTATGAAATTGATCCTACATGTATATAAATAATATTATTTTTTTTTATCCAGAAAATAAGTTGAATGGGATTAGCAATTAATTTTAAAAGCTCGGCCTTTAACTAAAGTAGCTGCTAAAAAAGCGAAGATAAGCTACTTATACTCTGTTTTTATATTTTTTTAGTTGTTTGTTTAATTTTATGGATATCATTTAAAAGAAGATTTTTAAATTTCTACAAATATTTGAGTAATATATAATGTTATACAAATAATATAATGTAATAAGAGTCTGTAAAGTTATTCTTAAGTGTTTATCTGAGCACAAATTATTTATAGCCAAACAGAATTTGCTTCCTCAATTTCTAAATAAATCTAAAAAAATAAACTAGAACAAAAATGTTTTAGACAACGAAACCAAGTAAAATATTTTCATATTTGTATATTCTAGTATATATTTATTGCCCAAACTAAACTTCGTCAAGGCCATTGGTTCAAGTGTAAGCTAAACAACTATTTTGCAAATAGAAAAAGTCGAGAAGACCTGGCTCAAAGTTTTGTGGAATTGAAGGTTCGATGTCTGCAGCTATTAGTGAGCAATTTATGGCCGCAACATGGGAATAGAAATAAAATTGCAAATATTTAACCGAAAATAAAACTCCCTCAGCCCTTCCCCCAACGACAACGCCCACTTCAAATTTCCCTTTTTCCCCACACGATGTCTATGACAGCAGAAGCCGCAACAAAATATGCGCTACATGCATGCGATCCCAGCCGAAGGGAGGCGTGGTCCTTGCAACATGTTGCCTTATTGCACTCAGAGAAAAACGACCATACAAGTTCAAAGTACACTGTGAGAAAAATAAACTTAGCTTAAATGAAATTAAGTTTGGTTTAAGTTGAAAATTAAAAATTGTGAATTTTAAGCAATCCAAAAAAATTATTTCATTTCAAATAAAACATTTCTCAGATTGATTTAAATTTAATTTTATTGCTATGCTTTTCGCTAAGTGTGTCACATGCCTTTTGTAGCTATTGCCGTTATATTGTTTCGAGCTGGCGCATCAATTTCTAGCCAAGTTTAAACTAAATAAAAAGCCAAAAGAGGTTGGACTCTTAGCGGGTCAGTGCGGGCAAAATTGAGGCAATAGCAGCGGCAACGGCAACGTCATATGTACGAGCACAATATCAAGTTTGAGCACACATACACACACAGGCACACTCTCTCACACACACACATACATACACCCATTGAAAGTAGTGCAAGGAGCGCTCAGGATTCCCTCGTTGCAGGCGCTTAAGAAGTTTCAGACATGAAATCAATTTGTCTTCCAACTCCCACGAAAATGAAAATAAAAAATAAAATAAAGCCAAACGGCCAAGAGCCAACAGCCAAACAAAAACAACAGCCAAAAACGCAATCAAGACCAAAATTAAAACGACACTCAAATACTCTTTAAACATTAACTAGGCAAAGTTAGAACCCCAAGCAAAACCTGAGCACAGTTAGTTCCTGCTTTCCCTATAAAATCAACGTAAATACCAATTAAATGGAATTAAATTCAAGCCAAAGGAACAAAGAAAGATAACTTGGTGAGTTTACTGGATGCCGAATATGTAATACCCTTGCATATAGACAAGAGTGAATATAAAAAATTTAAATTGCTACATTTAATAAAATTTTATTTTGGATAGATTTGTTTTTTTTTTTTTGTATACAAAGCGAAGTATTAAAAAGAATTTATCTGTATTCCAGTTAAAGGTAGATAAAGTTGTGGATTAATTATAAAACTTTGGCAATATATTATAAAAATTATTTAAGGCATTGGATTTGGTTGCACAGCTATTAATATTAACTATTTTTTATAGGTGGATAATATATATCCCAAATAAGAGCCTTAAAATTGAATCTAGATCCTCGCTGCAATTTTATTAATAACATAAACTCAATCTCAATAACTAAGTATCTAAAGAAACAAATAAAGTTAATTCATACAACAAGAAATCTAAGACAAGTTTAAACCATCAAAATTTGATAAGCAATTTAAGCACAAGTAATATAATAATTTTAGAGATTGCAAAACTTAAGATACCATCTAATTAAGGTATTGCCTATTAGTTCAGCTAATTATGAATATTTATGTTGAATTTAAACAACAACTATATCATAATTCAAAACTTGTGCAACTTGCCTTTTAGCAGAGTATTAAAATGGCAGCCAGCCAGGGTAGCAGTCATTGCCTGAACCAGAGGCAGTCATGTGGCAACACACACACACGTACACACACACACACAATGCACATGCTTGCCGGTCAGAAAGGAGTAGGAGTAGGGGGTGGGGTGGGCTTTGATGGGGGTTGCACTGCAATAACTTGTATTTTAAGTTTACTCACTGCTGGGATTCGAAATTTAATTTCATAGTGCGATGCGTTGTTATTATTATTTTGCATAATAACATTTCTGGCAACTGGTCTGAATTACCCAGCGGTATCCAAAGTACATCCCCCCCACCCCCTACACACACCAGTGTGTGTGCGTGTGTGCTATTATTATACCCTGCATTTGGTGAAAGTGTGCCACAGGGAAAATGTTGTGAAAATGTTCCTAGATATCGTATAGAAAAGTTGGCTTCAAGCACATTAACAATTTATATATATGTATATCTACATATATTCTTTATCAGCAGCAGCAGAAAATTCAACTTAACTAGTTTTAAATGCATATTTTTTCCCAAGTGTCAAGCTCAGACAAGGAATGAAAGATTCGAAGCTTGCGAGCTGTGAATCTTTGTTTACAGAGTATCTGCTAGTCGAGCGCTGTCAACTGAACCACATCTTTTTTCGCTAGTTGCAATGAGCGCAAATTTTGTGTGTGTGCCTTGTGCCAGAGCCAAAGCCAAAGCCGCCTTCCACCCCTTCGCCACCCACCCCCTTCCACATTTGGTTGCCTGATTGAGCAATCGCATCCGGACTATTGGACGATTAGGAGCCTCTACATAAATGGCTCATCAGGTTTTTTGACATTTGATTGAGTCGCTTGTGTAAGTCGCATACCACCCTCAACCTGCCAACATTTAGTTGACTGTTAATTTGGGATTTGCTAACTTTTGGCTTTGAACAAGTTATTTTCCGAACTCCGCAATTGAGTCACCTATTTTTTTTTTTATTGTGTGCTTTTTGATTAAACAGAATTCCACGCACTGCAAATATTTACTATTCAAATACGCAGTGTAAAATAAATATAGCACTCGAACCAGACAACTCTATAAATAGCTCTTAGAAATACTTTAGCTAATCCAAAGAAAGACTTTGTGACGTCAGCTCTGCGAGCAGCTTTTGGCTGCTGTTTGCACAAGACGCATTTGGAAAATTTTCTTGATTAATTAACGTGAGCTGTGCAAATATTTGCCACCAAACAAATAATTCATTTCAATGCTTTGACGGTTGACAACCAGCAGGCAGGTCAATGAGGTTCAATTAACCAAGTTAGTTGAAGTTCACAAAACTAAGACTTAGACTAGCAAATAATATTGTTGAGAAGCTTTAAATGCAACTAGATGGCAGTATATGAGATTAACTTTATCCTTATAAGGTGAGCCTTAGGTTAAAACTTAGATTGGTTAAGTCTGAGCTTAACTTAGATAATATTATTAACATTTGTTTGTTCCTCACGTTAGATGGTGTCAAACTTGAACTTTATTTTGGCTATTGAACCTTAAGGGTCTTTAAAGGATTATTTAAAGCCTTAAGTTTGTAAAACTTTATGTTAAACTCTACAAAACCAAATCCTTAGCTAGAACTTAAATTGCATTCAAAGCTTATCTCTGTATTTTTTATTAAAATCTACGTTCAATTCAAAATTAGGTTTTAATTCTAAACATTATCTCAATCCTTAGAAGGAAGCTCTCTCAAGTCATACTCAAAGTAGACAACAGCTATTTTTCAACAAGTTTTTATTAATACTGGAAAACTCTTTTTTGAATAGCATTTCCATAAATGGTAAGCACATAATTTATTTTTTACCAGCAAACTATTAAAATCTATTACAATTACTTATCTAGCCAACATGTTTAAGAAACTCAGTCCGGCTTTTACCCTTAAATAGTTATTCATTCAGCTGGCTAAGTAAAAATGTTTTGCACTGAAATTTCTTGCAGAACACAAAAAAAAAAAATAAAATAAAATAAAAAAGGCGACGCGACGCGACTCGAGTTGAGTTGAGTTGAGTTGATACCTTAAGCTCTTTGGTAGGATTTGCGCAACTGCAAGTTGAAACTTTTGCGCCCCACAAACAACCTTGCGACCCCCTCCCGGCGACCCTTCCAACTTGTCCCCTCTGCTCATCCACTTGAGGACAGTGGCAAAGCGTAAAACTTATAAAAATTTCTACACATGATTTCGCTTTATTGCTTTATGACGCTGCTTTTGACTGTGTGCGTGTTTGTGTGTGTTAGTGTGTGTGTGTGTGTGTGTGTGTGATTTGGGGTTGGAAGCGGGGTTCAGGAGTGTGCCCAGCATTAGGTGTTCTTTGGCTCGCCTTCCTCTCACTTTGCCTTTGCTTATGAATATTTCAAAACGCGACCAAAAAAAAAAAAACAGAGAATAGACAAAAATCTTTGATATGAGGACTTTGTAACTGGCTTTGCTGCAGCTTGACAACCCTGTCAGCCAGGCTTTCCCCCAGCTTTGTCTTTGCCATGCTTTTGGTTGAGGCTTGCTTTATACAAATGTTAAACTTTCACTTTTTATACACTGTGCACAGTTTAAAACTGGGCATATTGATTATGTATACAATAAACTTGATCTTCGACAGTTTGTGTGGAAATATAATACATATATTTTATTTAAAAAGATTTTTAGCCATACCAAGAGATAAAACCCTTTTAAGCTAGGTTAAAACTTGATTTGATGTTTTTTTTTTAAGTTTCCTAAAATTAAGTTCAAAATACTCATTAAAAAATGTCTTAAATCAATTAGTGAAATTTCAATTTTTAACTTTTATGTATGGTATATAAGTCGTATACTTAATATATATTGACTTAAATAATTTTTACATAAACCAGATTTGTAATTGTGAAAATATTTAGCATATTATATGATTTTTGTCTAATGAAGGGGTTTAAGTTCTTTTTGTTCACTTTTTTTATATAAATCTATCGCAAAGAGAAACTCAGATCAAAAAGATTGTGAGAAGATATTTTGCAGAAATTGTCAAAAATTAATTAAAAATATATATACTATTTTAGGCACAATTTGAGAGTCTGATCCTGTTTGGCAGTAAGTCCCTGGGATGAAACAGTTCAAGATGGATCAAGCCCATAATAAAGAGGCTTCCTTTTCAATTTACTTTCTGAGTCATTTAGAATGCATACAGAGTATGCACCAGTCGTGTACATTTAATGGCCGATTTTAGCAATATGAGTTTCCTTCTCTCTTTCCTTGGCACTTGCTTTCTCTTTCTCTGCCTGACTCCCTCTCTTACTTTCAATACGATTGTCACTAGCTAGTTTCATTTATGTATCTATTTACAGCAACCGCAAGTGCTTCGTTCTGTTGTGTAGCTGTGAAAGGGGGGTGTATGAAGGGTGGCGGGGGGAAGGTCAAAGGGTAAGTACTCACATGTAAGCTATGCCCTCGAACAGCCCTGCCGCCCTATCATAACTTTTGATGATCTTTTGTATGGCGCGTGCTGTGAATTGTCAATAAATAAACAATTTTTGACGCTCTAAAAATACACATGAAATCTTTTTGTGCTAAGCCCCCTCGCCCCTTGCCACGCCCCTTGGCACCCCGTCGTCAGCATAGTCTATTA
This sequence comes from Drosophila lacertosa, assembly GCA_004143845.1. Taxonomy (NCBI): domain Eukaryota; kingdom Metazoa; phylum Arthropoda; class Insecta; order Diptera; family Drosophilidae; genus Drosophila; species Drosophila lacertosa. The sequence continues at coordinate 176,382 of SCDZ01000116.1, forward strand.
TGTGCAAACCATGCTGAGTCCATGTCTAGGGAGCCACAAAATGCCCGTTGTCCTTTCCTTGGCTTGTCCTGGCTGTTGTTTGTAGGTCTGTTAGCTATTTGTATGCCATGATAGATGGCCAAAAAAAACTGAAGGGCAAATTCACAGGATTTTCTATTTTCAAAGACAAAACAAATGGATTCCAGCTTTTAATATACTCTTTAGATATTTAACTTGTTTTTTTAAATGCAAATGCTTTGGCGACAATTTGAGATATTTTCACCTTCAATTGTGTGAAAAATAGTTTCCAATTAGTTGGGAATTCGCATTTTCCACACGTTTTTCACTTCATTCCAAGAATCCCTATTTGGGTTTTTGTGGTAATTGTTGATATTTTTATATTAACAAAAATAATATTTCCACAAACGTAAATGACTTAATTTGTATTGGATTTTCGTCATAGAGCAGCTGTTCGTATGTTGATTTTACAATCTTTTAATGACTTTTTGACGAGACAACAAATAAATGTGTGCGGATCAGCAAGCTGTTGGAATTTTCGAATTGGGAATGACGTCGCCAAATTACGTCCATAATAAAGTATCCGAAACCAGAGGGATACAAAAAGCAGAAAAATACACGGACTCCAAAACTAATAATCATAGTTGTGACAATTTTAGCTTCGATTTAAAAACTTTTACCTAAAGGCTTTCGAAACTCTTAAAATGGTCAAACGTTTTTTATAAAAAATCTATTTTATCGATCAATTGCTGATATGAAAACTAATTAAACTTCCCCTTTATCCAACAATTATAAGAAACACTGATCTGAAAAAGAATGCTTTTAATTTCAAGAATATAACCACAAAAATGATATATATTGAACGCCATTTTATCTCAGAGTTAAGAGAATTTAACTCTAACCTAAAAACGACAATGAGCTTTTGCTACAACTGTGAACTGTGAAACTGGGAAACTGGGAAACTGGGAAACTGGGCTGCATGAAATATGAGCCGACTTTGGACAGTTTCCATGTCGCATGTCCTTAAAACAACTGACAACTGACGCAACTGTCAGATAATAATAAAAAAAAGTCAGAGATTTCATTTTCGTCTGTGGGCCACACGACTTGCAAATTAAACGCCCACAGAGGCGTCCCACAGGGACGTGACGGGGGTGCGGGTAGTGGGCGTGTCCAAATCGGCTGCTTAAGTAAGAAATCATTTTATTTGAAAACTTTTTTCACTGTTTTCGGTGTTGTGTTGTATTTTGTGTTGTTTTGTGCCATTTCGGGTTTTGTCGTCGTTTGTCGCATTGTTGCTGCACGCCAGCAACAATAACAAGAAAAGAATAAAAAGGGAAATAACAGCAAGAACAACAAAGCGACAGGCGCAAAGCACATGGCACAACAGCAACAAAGTTAAACTGTAACAATAACCAAAGTCAAAGTTTGTCGGCAAAGTTTTTTTTCGCCCCCATTGTTGTTGTTGTATTAGACTGCGCTGCATGCGTAGGCGTGCCTGTGTGTGTGTAACTGTGTCGGCTGTCGTAACATGTACAGGAAACAAATTCATTTCAATTGTTTATGTGCCTGCTCTACACACACGAACACATGTACGCCAGCATGCAATTGAGAGAGCAAGAGAGCGTAAGCCTGTTGTGTGTGTGTGTTTGTGCTGAGATCGCTGAGAGAAGCTTTTGAAAATGGCGTTCGCCGTTTAAAGATGAAATAAGTTTTATGTGACTGCTGCTGGCGGCGTTGCCACCAGAGACCAAAGCGTTGGGGCCCGGGCGGGTCTGGCAATATATACCTGCAGCTTTTGCTACACTTTGTTGCTGTTGTTCTTACTGTGCTGTGGGTAGCAAAGTAAACAAAAGTAACAACGCAATGCCAAAGAAATGCAAATAAAACTTTTCTTTGACTTCTTTTCTCTTTCCGAAAGTCGTTTAGCTTAATGTTTTAGCAGCTTTAACAAACGAACACAAGCCTTTAACACACAACTTCATTATTGTAGTTGCCGTTTTTGTTGTTGCCACGTCGGGCAGGCAAACAACAAGAATAACAACAAGCAAAACAAAGTGAAACCATTTTAATTCTAGTTAAATGCCGCTGCAATGAAAACGAAAGCTCGCCCTCAAAAGCGACCGCTCTTTCTCGCCATCTCGCTCACTTCCCCTTCCCTCCCTTGCGCTGCACATTTTACCCATTCGTCTGTTCATAACAACTTTTGCAACAACAACAGAGCGGCAATAACCAAACTTATCTGAAAAACTCGGTCCTGAATTGCATTTAGCCAAAAATAAATAAGCGAATTAAAAAAATGAAACAAAACAAAAAATCAACTTAATTAAGCATTTTGTTGAGAAACATTTGCCATGAAATAAATCACAAAACAGTTTATTCCAATTAACAGAGCTGCAGCAACAATATGTACATATATATGTAAGCTTACTTTCTCTCTATCTCTTTAGTAGTGCACACAATTTAAATTGCACAATAAAAATTTATGAATTACATTTGAGTTTTTGGTTATATCAAAATAAAGAAAAAGATCAAAACAAAATACAACGCAGTTATTTATAACTCACAGAGAGGGAGAGAGAGAGAGAGAAGAAGTCAAGAGGAGGCAGAAAGACAAAGATAGATATTTTATAAAAGCAAACAAAAGGTTCTTTTTAAACAAGGTTCGTTGAAAATTCAAATCAAGTGAAATAATTTAATTTCATCTAAAAACAGTTCAAATAGCAAATATTATTTCAATAATTCTATTTCGAGATCACCCAAAAAAACACACAAAAACTCTTGCTATTAGAAATGTTCCATGAGCAACCAAACACGTGTCGAAAAAAAGATAAAACCAAATGTGTTTTATATGAATTATTATATTGTCAATCTGCCAAAAAAAAAAACACATCCCGATTTAAACAGCTGCTGCGGCAACTTCAGCCACGAAAATCACTGGGGTATATAAAGCACAGTTAGATCTGCAGAAGATATCAAAGTCTTTTGACAACAACGATACAAACAGCAAAATGCGCACTTATATCTTTATCGCTCTGCTCGCTTTGGCCGCCGTGGCCACCGCTCAACGCTCCAGTGGAGGTCGTCAAGGTGGACAACAGGGTGGTCAACAGAGTGGACAACAGGGTGGTCAACAGAGTGGACAACAGAGTGAACAACAGAGTGAACAACAGAGTGAACAACAGGGTGAACAACAGGGTGGTCAACAAGATAGTCAACAGGGTGATGAACAAGCCGGTCCCCAAGGCGGTCCCCAAGGCGGTTCCCAGGGCGGTCCCCAGGGCGGTCCCCAAGGCGGTCCCCAAGGCGGTCCCCAAGGCGGACCTCCCAGCGATGACAGCGGTTCCACAGATGTTGCTTCTGACGATTCTGCGGATGCAGTCAGCGAATAGTTTGAAAATCCTATTCCTCCAGCTACACCTTGAAAACTTTGTATATATATCCCCCAAATGTCAATAAAATTCATCTGCAAGCCAAAATCAAATAAGTTTGATTATTTCCAATTTATCTTAAATACATTTTAAAAAACTAATAATAATATATAATATATTTATTGGAATTTTATTTTTCATTGCAATAAATAGTTCATGAAAAGTACAAATCTATAAACAAAAAAGCTAATTCCCATGCAAATCGATACAATTTTGGAAACATTTATGAACAAATAAAATTTTATATGATTAAACATAAAAGAACATATGTAAAGTGAATATATATAAGCATATTTGCACACATATGTTTTATCACCTATTCCAAATCAATAACCAACAAGTCTATTATATTTCCGTTAATTAGCACATATAGAACTCTCTCTCTTTCAGACTGACGGAAAGCTCGCAAAACCTTTTGTCAAACTCTATTCGCAGGTAATCGAATTAAATGGCAATGCCACGCCCACAAAAACACAGTCGGGGCCAAGTTGGGTTTGAATGTGCATTATTGGTTGATTGTATTGTGAATATAATTGGAAATTTGGCCAACATCTATTTTGGCCCGCCGGCCCAATAGACCAAAATTATATGTGTGTGTGTGTGTGTGTGTGTGTGTGTGCGGGGTCGGAAAATTGTTTACTATTTAATTTTATTTGGTCAATTTCCGACAAACAACATGTTAACTTGTTGGAGCACAGCCAACAGCAACAACAAGGACAGCATTGAATGCCAAATGCCGCGGCGACAAAATGTAACCAAACCGAAACAGGACAACAACCACAAAGGATTATAGGTATTAAAAGTTATAAAACAACAGGATTATGGGTTTAGCAATACAAACATAGATACAACATGGCCACTTTCTCTCAGTGTGTGTGTGTGTGTGTGGGTCTTGCTTTTGGCCTTAACTTGTTATGATATTGACCAAGAAGCAACGACAACGAGATTCACAGCCAGAGACAAGCAACAAAGGCAGAGACAAAAACGAATTTTAAATACTCTTTTCATAATTGTAATAAACAAATTATGTCTACTTTAAATTGATTTTATTATATATTATCTTATTTATTATATTTTATTAGCTTTGAATGCAGCTGAAACTTTTTAATGCAAATATGAAATATAAGAAATGGAATTTATTAATGGAAAGAAAAGGTTGGATGAGAACTCTTTGTTAGCTTTTATACGAATTATAAGTTAACTATTTTAATTTAATTTATAGCTCATAAATAAAAACAATATATTCCATACGCAAACATTATAATTATGACATAAAATAAAATAAATATATATAAAATAAATCTATACAAGATTCAGTTTGCAACCATCAAATTATGTAACTTTGTGTGTATTTATAATAATAAGTAAATTGACAAATAATAAATAACAGAAGTTTCCCTTTCAAGTGATCAATTAAAATGATATTAACGAAAAGAAAAATTCATTGGGATACAAAGATATTTATTAAAGAGTTCTCTTTGTTTAATGGATTTTAATTAGGGATATATGTTTAGTTTAGCTTAAGCTTATAAAATATACAAATTTATGAATAATTTACTTGACTTCAGATATTATTTAAATAACAATCACGAAAAATATCTAAATGTCTGATTAGCAGTAATAAACTCCACAAAAATCATATATAATTAAACAAATATTTAAACAAATGCTGTCAGTGTCCAATGCCAAAACAAATTGCTGACCAGGCCTAAATCCTGGTTTTGGCTATGATAAACAACACAACTTAAGCATAATATCCACTTGTAGCGTATTTGAACAGGAAAAACTTTGCACAAATTGCCAAACGAGAATGGAGAACTAAGCAGGATGAAGGGATAAAAGGGGGGGGTAAAGGGAAGTGGTTGGAGAGTTTGGAGGAGCTGGCCTAATAACATTTCCAGCTCACATGCGTGTTAATTATTTTGGCTGCAAACGGAAAAAGCAAAATTAGCTGAATTAGGCACATTAAATCTATTATCAGACAAGTTTATCTCGTCTTGGGTTAAGTGTCAATTTGGACTAACTTTGAGCCTTCTCCGTGCTTGGGGTTTGTGGAACTGGGCAGGCTGTCGGGCCCAGCTTATCCACAAATTAATCCGTATTTATTTGCCAGTTTGCCACAAATTCGACTTTGCTTACACAAAGTTCAGCAAATAACACAATTCAACTTGAATTTACATTTCATAAGCATTTCAAATGTCGTTTCAACCGGTCTTATGGAATGCTACAAACGGATTTTAGACTGGGCCAAGTTGGCTGTTTATTTATATGATTAAAGAAATGTATAAATATCCTAAGATTAAGCCTGTTAGATTCTGGTATATGCTAAAAAACTAAAGTTGTATACATTTAAATTAATTGCAAATTGATCAAAAAAATCTATAAAGTATTTGTTTTAAAATAAACATAAAATAACATAAATGTGATTTTAAATGAATAATGAATTTAATTTTATATAGATTTAAAAAAGTTTTTAAGCTGGTTTTAAACAATTTTTGAACTGGGTCTGAATTCGCTTTAACAACATTTTTAAGTTAAAATTGGAAACAGGACTTTAGTTAAAATAAAACTGTGTTAAAGTGGAGTAAAGCTGGGTTTAAATAAATTTTAGCAGCTATATTTAACTATAGTTCATATTAGAATCCAACCAATAATGAAGCTTGTTTAAAAAGCTCTAAAAGTCGCTTTAAAACGGGTATTAAACTATTTTTGAAGCGGGTTAAACTTCAACTATTTAAGAACTTGTTTACATACTTATTTTAAAATTTCATCGTAAATTTGTTTAACTTGCTTAGAAAACCAATTGGGGAAACTATTTCACTTAGCTCAAACCAAAGCGCAGAGTGTCATAAATCGAAAGCTTAGCTGGTCAAGTTCCAATTAGCCACCTGGTCGACTGTTGGCCATTCCACATGCACTTGTTGGCACTTAATCATGAACCGAACCGAAGCGAACCGAACCGAAATGAACTAAGCCACACTTAAAACCATTTGGCGGATGGCCAAAGGCAAAAACAAACTTAACAAAGCTAACTTAATTTGGCCAAAGGCGTCATTTTAACTGCCGCTTACAGGGCACCAGAGCAACGAGGAAGGCACAAAATGGAGCACAAGGAGGAGTTTGGTCCCTATGCTCTACTCGCACCCACCTGCCGGGCGTGGCCATTGTTCGACATACCAATGGCTTTTTAATCTAGAACAAAAGCAAACTTAATTTGCCACAACATCTCCAATGGGCACACACAAGAAAGCAGCTAGCAGACTATGTCCCAACTTGGAACTCCTTGTGCAACTTCAGCGAGGACGAGGACGTCACTTGGCACATAATTTAATTACAGCAACACTTGCCATCCTTTTCTCTTCTCTCTCTCTTTTTTTTGCCGCTCCTAGCCAAAACTGCTACTTTGATCTGCCACGCTTGCCACGCTTGCCACGCCCCCGGGCGCCACGTGCAACACTTGGCGGCACTCGAGTTGTCGAGTGTTGAATGAGCAACAACTTTCCAAGTGCAATGCGCGTCCTGAATTGTAATTAGTGCCACGACAGTCGCCAGTCGCCAGCTGCCTGCTACGGATAGTCTAGCCCGTATATCCTTCGTCCTGGCTGGCGTCTGGTCAGGTCGGTCGCTTCACTTGATTTGTGGAGTGCGCATTTGTAATTGTTATTACGTGTAAAATGCATAAAGTGCCCAAGTTCAAGACTCCAATTTCTCTGCCAGCTTCCAGTTTCGCCCTCAACTCACAAATTTTCACACATTTTCATTTTGCTGATTAAATTCGTTATCGACGCTAATTGCTTAACGTTTGGCGCGTGCCTTGATTAACACTCGCAGCCCCCTTGCCACGCCTCTTCGCAAACGCACATTTTGGATCATTTAGGCCTAGAATATTTTTTCACAAACTCACACACTCAAAGAAATTTAAAAAATCATTGAAAAGAACTCTTTCAACTGAAAGTTTTAACTTAAATGAAACTAAGCAAGCAGAAAAATCAATTTTGTTATTTTCATAACTTAATTATACATTTTTTTTTAATATTATGTATTTCTATATTGCATATATATAGCTCTAATATATTAAGCTCTTGTAAATAGTTCATATTTACTTTAATAGTTTGCTTAAACAAAAATGTTATAATATATAAAATATATATCGGGGACTTAAAACTGAATTCTAATTTTATCTCTCCATCTCGTTCTCTCTCTTTCTTTTCATCTCTCTATTATGTCTCTGTGTCTTTATCTTTATCTCTTTCTCTCTCTCGCTTAAAATATCTGTCCATCTTGCCTTCGATCGCTCTCTCTCTCTCTCTCTTTCTCTGTCTCTTTCTTGTATATCTTAATTTCTCTTAGTTTTATTTTTCTATCTTACTTCATCTTATATTAACTTAATTCTCACATAAATTACATATAATTAATAAATTTCTAACTATTTTGTATTAAATATGCTAAATACTTATTATTTCTTAAGATCTGTAGAAATTTACATTTTTCAACAATTTCTTGATTATTTTTTAACCATTTTAAAAATGTTTATCTATAAATGAAAATTTTCATCAATAAAAAAAGCATTAAATTTGTTTTTTAGTGCATGATCTTTATTAAGTTGAAGCAGATAAACTGAAGGAGTTGAAGTGAAGCTGTCGGACTAAGTCTAAAAGGGCGTCCCAAATGGAACCTATTCATCTGTGGTGACAGATTCCGTGGAGGTTTCAGCGTCAGCTGCGGTGGAGCTGGTGTCGTCAGTTGAAGTGGCAGCCGTTGTGGTTGTGGTTGTGGTCGAGTTCGAGTTCGAGTTCGAGGAGCCCCAATCGCCGCCAGGACGACCGCCGGGACGACCGCCGGGACGACCGCCGGGACGACCGCCAGGACGACCACCGGGCGGACCACGGCGACCGCCTTCACCGCCACCGCCGCGTCTTTGACCGCCACGAGGTCCCTGGGCAGCGGCCACAGCCACGAGAGCGAGCAGAGTAATCAGAATCAAGACACGCATTTTGCTTCGATTTGAATTAGCTTGTACTTAGTGGGATCCAAGTGTGTGACTTATGCTTCAGTTGAAGCGAAGGTGGGCTTTTATACACACACAAGCGTTTTGGCCCGGCCGAGCAGCTGTTTCAATGCTGACCCAACGCTTGAGCAAATTGACGTCACTCAATGGGGTACTTAGGTAAAACCAAGTCTAAGACATGAGCCAAAATTGGCTGGCTGGTATCTCAGGCTGACAATAGATCATACACAAACCCATCAATTTTCGTTCCGGCTAAAAGCAATTTAATTAAACACCTGCTAGAATAATGCTCAAGTTGTGCAACACATAAACAAAGCAAGTGCGTAAATCACAATAGATACTAATAATAATAGATTTTGCAGTAAACTTAAGCTGCATATGCTTTTGAATAGCCTACTTAATTGAACACCTGCCAGAATGCTGCAAGTGTGTTAATCACAATAGGGGCTTATAATTTTCAATTAGTTTCACTTGCACTAAGTACTCAATAACTTCACGAATAATGCTCAAGTTTCTCAGCTAAATAAAGCATGACATAAAGTCACAATAGACGCAAGCTCTGAATCAAAACCAAGCATATCCTGATACCACAATAGGTGTTAATAATAACTTCTGTGTTAGTCTTCGCCCATGCAATTAATACTTAATTAAATAGCTGCTCTAGTTCACAATCAAATCAAAACAGTTGTGTTAATCACAATGGATGTTAATTAGAGCTCTCCAGCAAGCTTAAGCTGCGGATGCATTTAAATAACTTAATGCAAGAGTGAACAGAATATTTGGGTTTTCAATTAAGTTTAACAGCTCACAAGAGAGATACCAAATCATCTTCTTTAAGTAAGTACAAGCCTTGAATAGAGAATTTTTGTTATTTTTAGCTAACGCATAGAGGAACACGACTTTTAATTTATAAAACATAAAGTACTGATAAAGTTCAATATTTGTCTCTCTGTTATCTCTCAATTATAAAGCAATATCAATAACAGAATTTACAAAATCAGACAATTATATCATAAAGCTGCCAGAAATTCAAAATATATTTTTTTTATCTACATTTTTTTTTTGCAGCTTAAATAAAATCTTTATAATTATAGTCAAGCTGTCTATAGAAATAATTCAAATGTTTATCTGGATATTTATTTGGTCGACATCTTTGGCTTATAAATGGTCTTTATCATTCCCACTAGTTTTTCTTTTATGTTTAAAAATATTTTAATATATTTCAGTAAAGCACGAATACATTTTTAAACTACGCAAACAAGTTCTGGATTCAATTCAATATTTATTAATGTGTCCGATAATGCCAGCTACATCAAGTCAGTCAGTCAGTCAAACAATCAACTTTAGTTATTTAACCTAAAGCATTTAATTTTAAAATAACTTTTGCGTTTAAGCTTAATGGATATAAAATCATGCAGAGCTTAAAGATTGCATTTAAATGTGCATTTGCTTTTGCTTTTTGAAAGGGGTATGCAACAAATTGTAAATGATTTGAAATTAAATATTTAAAATAAAAAAACTATACATAAAACTAAACTTAAAAACAACCAGTTATAAATATTAACTAATCTTTATAAGAATTTAACGTATAAGCGAATAGTTTTTATACACATATATAAACAGACAAATAGATAAGGAATAAAGCCAAATAGAAGTGGCTAAACTGGAACTGACTAGTGATATTTTTAATGTATATATATTTGTATATGCTCCTTTTCTAAAAAACATTTTAGAACGTGCAAAGCTTTTAACAAATATAAAATTAGTATAGAATTCGTTTTCGTTAATGGATATTGTAAAGAAATAACAAAGCTCAAATTCAATTTGGCTGAGTACAGGGTATTGAAAGCGTCCGCATTAGCCGTGTTTGGGTGTGTTTGCAGTTCGAGGCGGTTGCCGAGGATTATTCTATTGAAAGCGAGCGGAGACAGTGCTGCATATTAATGCAGCTGAATGTGGCTGAATGAATGTGTTGCGCATAACTTCAGTTTTTCCAAATTAAACGAATGAAATTAAAAACAAGAAAAGCAACAGCAACCAACGAGTGCAGAGTAAAGAAGAAATGTGAATAAAATAAAATAAATTCAATTCAAATTTAAAATGCAAAGCACAACTTCCATTAAAGGCGTTGGCATAATTTTAATATCAAGGTTTTCGGGCCGAGCCCTTTTCCTGCCAGCTGCTGCCACAGGATATGCCAGGCTTTAAGCCCAACGAGCCGATGCGAGAGACAGGGAAATGCCAGCTCAAGGAACTGTATGCCAATCAAATTGAAATTTAATTTGCACAACAATGTGGCCAAGGGTAGCGATTGGTCGCCGGCGCTGCGCTCTCAACTTGAACCCAACTGACCCCTTTAAACAAGAGAATTATTAACCTCGGCTAGCGCCTAGTCCGAGGCCTTTGCGTCGTCTTTTGCTTTGCTCTTGCCGTCGGTCCATAAAATTGTGATTTACTCCCGTTGAGTTTTCAATTACAGCCGCTTTATTGCCAATAAATTTTCATATAAATTAGGCAAACGAAAAGTTCGAACCCCATCACAAAACACAACCAAAAAGAAAGCCAAGCAAAGCATAACAAAAACAAATCCTTAAGCAGTCGCGCACGTAGTCAAAAGCCCAAAAATGCTGCACAGGTATCCTTGAAAAGGAGCTCCTGTTTTTTTTTTGACTCCTCTTTTCTTTTCCTAAATCAATTGGCGCCCCTTTAAATTGGGACTCTCGCCCGTTGAATAGCCAGGCATTAAAAGCGGCTCATCGCAGACAAGAAAAGTGGGTAACCAATGGATAGCTACCCTGTAAATCAGCGCTAACAATAATATGTCTTGTGTCTCACTTCAAATCTAACTACAAAAACATATTCAGGAGCTACTTTAATTTAATTTTTTATTGTGATTTTTATATTTAAGTATTTCCCACACCCAGCCAAATTATAGCTACGATCAGTACAGGGTACAGTTTCAGTCGAGCTTGTTTTGCTGCGCAAGAGATTTCAAAGCCGCCATCAATGAAAAGAAGGCGACAGAAAAACAAGAGCAAAAACAGTGTTGCACAACGTTGTGAAGTCTGTCTAAAGGCTAACAAAACTCCTACGAAATGCGAGAAAAGTGAAAGCCGTGAAAATCTAACGGATACTTGACTAATTGGCCAACAGCTTTTTTAGCCGTTTTCTATCTTCTTTTTGTTTCCAATTCAAACAAACAAACCGAACAAACGAATATTAAACATTATAATATATCAGCAAAAAATGTTGACAAATCTAAAGAATATCTAAAGAAACTCATATGTACGCAATACAACAACCTGAACAAATATTTAACATAATAATACAGAATTAGCAAAATATTAAAAAAAATCTGAAATAAAATCGTCAATTCACGATTTCTTTCTTTTTTTATATATATATGTTACTAGTAACTATTGTTTATTTCATTTTATAATCATTAAAGTATTTAAATATGTTGCACAATTTAGGCAAGTGGCAAAGTTACAACATATAGCAAGAATATATAGCTTGGAATATTAAGTATACGCAATTTTAAACCACATTAAATGTGATTTTCACTGTTTTTTAACAAAATTAAATTTATATATTTTTTTATTATAAATAATAAATAAATATCTACTGTTTTTAATTTTTGTATTTTTAATAAGATGAAAAATGGGTTAAGGAGCGATCACTTGTGACTTTTATGATAAAAATCAAAAATAAAAATAAGAATGATAAAAATGGCTTTGCCTTCATCTAAGATGAACTGTTTTTTTGTTTTGAATAAAATATTTCAATTCAATCGGTTAAAGCAAAAATGTCTATATAACCGATTCGTTAACAGTTGCAACGGAATTAACATCACAGAAACAAATATTACAGCGGAATAACATTTGCCTAACAGTGGCGCTGAGTAGCTATGTTAAAATTAACAGAAGCTCAAATGAAAATAATGAATTTACCTGTTCAAATGATGGCAGGTTTGTGTAAAGGTTTCTACGTTTCCAAAAGAGATGGTGTGTGTGTGTGTGTGTGTCTGATTATGTTGTGTGTGCGTAGATGAGTGTGTTGTATGATGGTTATCACAAGATGGTTAAGATGGCAACTGAGGGCTTAAAGATAATGAGAATCCTCGTAGTTGTCACGAAACTCGAGCAACTTATCGAGTGCCGTTTCGTATTCCTCGCGCTCGAGTCCCGACTGCGAGTAGCTTTGCATTTTGGAAAGCTGCACGCGATGAGTCTGGCCATGCAGCGTATCGAGATGCTCGCCCAGCTTGCTCGAGTTTTGCACGGCAGCCAAAGCGGGCGCGTTGGACACACGCGTATCCTGTTCACGCTGCCCATCGCCGGGCAGGCGAAAGCCGTTGCCGTTAACGCTGCCGTCGAAGATCTCGTACGGAAACGGCAGCTGCGTCTTGAGCGGCAGCGGCGTGGAGGCGGCATGCGTAACACTGCCGTGATAAGCGCACTGATAATAAAGCTGCAGCATCTGCGAGACGCTCTCGCACTTGTAGGCGGCCATGCGCAGCTGCTCGCCGGCCGTGGCGACGGGCCGCTTGAGGCGTTCACTGGGTATGCCGCGCGCCACCAGCGACTGCACCAGATGCGAGCTGCCCGGTTCACAGCCGGGCGTTAGCTGTGCCACCAGCGAACTATTCGCGCCCTGATCCAAATAGTCGATCAGATGCTGCTCGTGCTGCAGGCCCAAAGGCAACGCCAGAGCGGCAGCTGTCATTTTACGGTTAGCCGGTGTGACGCGCTCGCAGAAGCGCAGCAGCGTTTCGGGCGACTGGCGCAGCCGAAAGCCAAGCGTGACGGTGTCCCAATAGGCGGCCAGCACGGCCGAGGTCTGGTAAAGATTATCGTGCCGCCAATTGAGGCCGGGCACATCTCGCGACTGCAGCGTATGATTGCGCCAGATGTACTCCAGCGTGGACAGCGGCGTAAACATGCTGGCCTGCTCGCTCATATGATAATAGCTGAGCACGCTGTTCACCACACGAATGCTGTGCGAGGTGCGCGTATCTGTAAATGCAAGGATAACCAAAAGTTGATCACAGTGTGAAAGAGCATGCGCTCACCTGCTTGTGCATAGGAGATGTTGCGTGGTTGATGCAGCGGCAGGACGAGGCTGGCGCGACTGTATTCATCGTTCAAGTGCTCGAGGCATTTGCTGGCCAGGCCGCTGAAGCCATCGTCGATGTCGAAGAGCACCTGAAAGCCCTGCAGGCCATCGCATTCCTCTGCATAGAGGCGAATGCGATCGCAGAAGTCCTCGTTGAAGGACGGCGATTGCCATAGCTCGATGCCGGCGGCATGTGTGCCCAGGACCTGTACGTCCGGCTGTCGCACCAGGCCTTGCAGCACGTTGAGCGTGCGCGGATGATAGCGTGCATACAGAAAGTCCGCCCAGCTGGTGCAGGTCTCTGCCAAATTGTAGTCCTTGTCCAGCGTATTCACGGCGCCCTTGAGCAGGTCCTGCTGATACTCGGATAACGTTGCGAGCGGCTGCCGGCGCACGTCCAGCTCACCGTGCGTGGACAGCTTGTTCTGCTCGGCCGATTCTTTGGCCTTCTCAATATCAGCGGCGGTCTGTTCGTTCGCCAGCTGCAGAAAATTACCGTAAAGCTCGCCCACAACGGGCAGATGGGCCAGCGTGCCCACTAAGTCTACGGAGAGCAGCCGTGGCGTATATGTCGCCTGCTTCTGATCGTTCTGGCCCTCCCTGTAAAGGATGTCGTTTTGGGGCAGCTGCTCTTCGGGCACATGGCTGCTCTCGTGATCATAAACAAAGTTTGCCTCCTACGGGCAGAGAGCGAACATTTTACCGGCTGTGTGCGGCAGACGCTGATGTTGCTTACCTGTTGGTTCCAAAAGTGGGCGCCCACAAAGTTTGCATAGGTGCCAAACTGAAATGTTAGAATCTCACGCGTGTGCTCCATTTTTACTTTTAACTGTGACTAATTAAATCGCCAATTGGAATTAAACTTGCGCAGCGGGCAGATTTTGTGCGAAAATATTATCGATAAATTAGTTTTGGTATTTTTGTAGTGCATACCAAAATTAGTATATGTTCAACGCATTGCAACGGGAGCGTTACAAGCACACGTGAATGGCTTCAGCACAGCTGTTTATTGTTTATGTTTTCCGAACTATAAAAACGTGCACATGTTGAAATGACCAAACTGCTGCATTATATATGTTATAAAAAGTCGAATTTAATTTATACCAAAAGTATTCTACTTTCAATCAGAAAATATCTTAATTTATACCCTGAATTCGAGCGTCTTGAGAGCTGCAGTCACGCGGCTAAATCTTATATGGTTATTCGTTGAGAATCACAGATAAATAGGAATTCCAAAATAAGGCTATTACTTGAACATAAATCACTTGATAGCTCATAGGGATCAATGTGAAGTTAATTGTTTGCGCCAGGGGCCACAGCATATAATTTCTTTGCATTATCGGTAAGTAATTGTCCTTAATGCGTTGGACAACTTGTTTATGCTCCTCGCCGTTCATGTACGGCACCATGTACGACAACAACAATGTAAACGGCGGCGCAAAGCAAATCTGATCAAAGAGCATCTTCTTCAACCCACGTTGCACCGGCGGCTGCTCCTTGGCCACCAAAGTCTCCAGCGTGCCGTACCATTTACGCAACGTTGGCCCCACAACGAGCAGGCCCAGTGCGCTAAAGCGCAGTGTTCGACCGGTGTTCCATTCCTTAAAGCTCTTCCTCTCGATGGCAAACTGGGCGATCATATCGCCAGCACCCATTATGATGGCCACATTTAGACCCTCGCGCAGGTAGCCGGTTAATCCCATAGTTGTTCTGTTCACAGACTGGGTCTATAATAAAATGATAGCTTTAGACAATCGGTGGATTTAATGTACGAGTACGAAATTACCGTGAAGTGATTACGAGAATCGATGCGATTCGATATTCGAAGGGGTTCTTTTCTTGTTTGGTTTGTAATTAAATTCTTTTTGGTTAGTTGCCAGCTGTAGTGTCAACAACGCACAAAAATTGCTATAATTTTATGGCAGACACAATTCAAATTCGCATTCTTCCTCTTCTCATTCTTGCATTCACATGTAAAATGTATGTTTAAAAGGCGATTGTTAAAAGCCTGTCGCTGGCCAAAAAAACCGAAAGTTGTGCTTTAATGCACTAAATACACGTAATTATAACAATTTTAATGTTTTAAATCAGGCAGCCATGACTTAAAACTATTGACTTGCTAATCCTATTTAAACTATACATTGACAATCCAAAAATGAAGCAAACATTCGTACATTCTTAAAACTTTTATTTAAAATATTTATGTACATTATACATACATAGCTAAAACGAAAACTAATTCCTTTAATGGCCTACTGTTTTTAAACTTTCTCTTTTTTGGGGCTTTTCAGCGGCGAATGCCCGCCATTGACTTTCTTCTTTTTCTTGGGTGTTGGCGCCGTGCTTTCATAATCGTCGACCGGTTCCACTTTGATTTCGAGTTCGCCGTTTAGTTTGCGCTTGCTGGACTTCTTAGCAGGCTGCTGTTTGTCGCCGCCATTCAACAGCTGCATGTAGCTGGGATGCGCGCTGTCCTGCATGAAGGTGGGTGCCACACCGGTCAGCACAGACTGGCGCACGTCGTGCTCCTTTTGCGCCAGCGTCTGTGTGTTGGCCAGTAATTTGTTACGGATCGTGTAGAAGTTGCCAGTGCTGCGCAGTTTAGCGCTCACCTCGGCACACTTTTTGTCCGCTTGTCGCAGCTGCTTTGCCGTTTTCACATCCAGCTCAATGCGGCGCTTGTAGTCGCACCCAAAGAACGGATGTCGCACGGGCAGCCGAAACTTTTGCGGTCCCGATGGCTTGGGGAATACGCACACTTCTCCATCGTCGTTGGGCTTTTCCATATTGAGACGCCGGCTGACCATCATGTGGCCAGTGAGCGGCAGCAAACGGACCGCATACTTGCCCTTGTTGTTCGCATAACCAACGGAATTCGTCAAGGGATGGTCGTAGTGGGTAGTGCGCACCTGAAGGTCGCCCACATAACGGCGACCAGGTATTTTAATGCGCTTGTTCGCCAGAGCGTTAATATCGATGCCCTTGGGGCACTGCATCACCCAGGCATCATGGATGGCCGGATCGAAGTATTGTATTTCCTCGTTGCTATCGTTGGATAAGCGATTTGTATCGATTTCACAATACTCATTCTCCTCGAGAAACTCACTTTTACATTGCCTGTGAAACTTGCGAACTACCTTCTTTTCAGCTTTAACCACACCGTTCTCCAATTTTAATTGAATGTGCTTGACCTGCAACAGCATCAAACGTATTAGCATACACTGCTATTTTATAATAGCAACTACATACATCATTCTTGTCGTCCAGATTCATGGTCTATGGCTTTAATATGTACCTCAAACTGAGAAAAACGCCAGGGGAGAATCGCATAGCCGCCATTGCACGTGGGCTAACTCGGGGAGTGTTGAGCAACGTACGCTGAATACGATGAATATATCGATGTTTCTATAAAAGTCACGCAGTGCATAGAAATATTCTTGATTCTTAATTTGGCAAATTTATATAACTATAAAAGCTTTTAGATTGTTGAATAACCCATGAACATATTCAACAGCAACGCTTAAATTTTGTAAGCTTGTATATTAAGCCTTTCAATAGGTTCTTGCAGATATCTGTACCTAACTGGTAATAATATCGCTGGCTATATCGATAGGTTGAATTTTAAAGTGTTTTACATTTCACAGCACTGTACTGTTCTTCTGCGTGTTTCGCGTGTTGCTGCCGCACGCATTTTGCTTGATTTTAACGCGCAAAATGAGCCAAACACAAGAATTGCTGCAGTTCCACGAACTGGAACTGGACCAGCGTATACTCAAAGTAAGTACGCAAGCAAGACGTGCAACAGCATCTTCAATGGATCTCCCTTATCTCGCAAACAGGCAATTGCACAGCTTGGCTGGCTGCAGCCCACTCTCATCCAGTCGACAGCGATACCGCTGCTGCTCGAGGGCAAGGATGTGGTGGTGCGAGCTCGCACCGGTTCCGGCAAAACGGCCGCCTATGCACTGCCGCTCATCCAGAAGATACTCAACTCCAAGCTGAACGTCAGCGAACAGTGCGTTAGCGCCCTGGTGCTCTGTCCCACCAAGGAGTTGTGCCGCCAGTCGCGTCAGGTGATCGAACAGCTGGCCGAGTCGTGCGGCAAGGTTGTGCGTGTAGCGGACATTGCGGGCAGCTCCAACGATGTGGCCACACAGCGGCACGCGCTCGCCGAGCGACCCGACATTGTGGTCGCCACGCCCTCAAAGATACTGGCACATGCGGACGCCGGCACGGGCGTCGTGGATCTGCAGCACGTCGAGACCTTGGTGGTGGACGAGGCAGATCTAATATTTGCCTTTGGCTATGAGAAGGACTTCAAGCGGCTAATCAAGCACTTGCCGCCCATTTACCAGGCAGTGCTCGTCTCGGCGACCATAACGGACGATGTGGTGCGCATGAAGGGCGTCTGCCTGCACAATGCCATCACACTGAAGCTGGAGGAGCCGGATCTGGTGTCGCTCGACCAGTTGACGCATCAGCGCATACTCGCCGAGGAGAACGACAAGCCGGCCATCCTGTGTGCCCTGCTCAAGCTAACGCTCATCCAGGGCAAGAGCATTATATTTGTCAACAACGTGGATCGCTGCTACAAGTGAGTTAACCCCAAACCAATTCCAGTTGCTTATCAATTGCCCAACTGATGAAAGAACCCTTTACTTCAATGGGATTGCGCAATTGGCAACAATTGGCGCACGCATGACCATAGACTAATCTTCTCGCTGATGGGAGTCGCTTCCTCAACAATGTCTTATATTTTGTCAAAACAATTGCTCTACATAGAGTCTATTATCATTCCCCAGGGTGCGTCTGTTTCTGGAACAGTTTGGCATACGCTCCTGTGTCCTCAACTCGGAGCTGCCGGCCAACATACGCATACATACCATTAGCCAGTTTAATAGGGGCATCTACGACATCATCATCGCCTCCGATGAGCATATGCTGGAGAAGCCGGCGGGCAAAGCGAAGCGCAAATCCCAACACGATCTAGAGTCAAGTGCCTCGCGTGGCATCGATTTTCAGGGCGTCAATAATGTTATTAATTTTGATTTTCCGCGCGATGTCACCTCATATATACATCGAGCTGGACGCACGGCCCGCGGCAATAACAAAGGTTCGGTCTTGTCCTTTGTCAGCGTCAAGGAGGTGCCCATCAATCAAGCTGTGGAGCAGAAACTACGCTGCTCCCTGGGCAAGGAACCACTCATTAAAACAGATACGACTACGGGAGAACTGCAGAAACCTGTTTGCGAAGATATCATCAAGTGAGTTTAAATATATTGATATGTTAAAGAAATGTTTCTTTATCTGCCAATTATTCCCCGCCAGACTTTACCAATTCCGTATGGAGGAAGTTGAGGCCTTTCGGTATCGCGCCCAGGATTGCTGGCGTGCCGCAACCCGCGTCGCCATTCACGATACGCGCATACGCGAAATTAAGACCGAGATACTGAACTGTGAGAAGCTAAAGGGTTTCTTCGAGGAGAACAAGCGCGATCTGCAGGCGCTGCGACACGACAAGCCCTCGCGCACCATCAAGGTGCAGTCGCATCTGGCCCAAGTGCCCGACTATATACTGCCCAGCGCACTAAAGCGCGTCGCCATCGGGCGGCCGCAAACGCACCCAACTGCACCCAAACAGGCGCGAACGACGGGCGCCAAGGCGGCCTTTCAGCGTCAGAGTAACGATCCTCTGATGATCAGCGAGGTGGACTATGGCAAGCGACGCGGTGCACCCAAACGAAAGAAAGCCAAATAGTTGGCAACACTCGGCCAAACCGTTGTTCTAGCTTTAAACGTTCGTAGTCCTGTAAGCGATATAGTTTTCCATAAGAGCTGTGAATGAGAGGCGTCAAAGAATTGTTGCCTTTAGCTTCGCCTATTGTTTTAACCATGTTGTGACCATTAAAATACAATAAGCACAGCTCAACGCATTTACAAAGAGTTTCATTGAATATTGCTGTACTTAAAAATATCTGAAGTTAATCTGGAGTTAATCCATGGGTAGCGATATAATCCTATCCTATATAATAAAATCAGTGCCAGCCTTAAACATAGCTTTAGAACAATCGTTTTAAAAGTTCTCGTATCTTGCTTGACTTCTCTTTCTAATCCAAGTTCACATATAGAAATGTTCTTTCTCACATGAGAGTGGACCAAAAATTATTATTTTATTTAGTGCAGCCCATTTCAAATATTAAAAATAACATAAATCTTGCTTTTAACATTTTATTATTGTCATTGAAATAGTTAACATTCATACAATTATTGATTTCTTTATTCATTTATTTAGTATTATTATTTATTACATATGCAATGTAGAGTTTCGTATATTCAATTACATATACCAAGTTAAACGACGATTTCGCGATTATGCAATACATATTTTATGAATGTATATTGAATAATTTGAATAATTTAAAAAAAAAAAACATTTCGGTTCGATTACGCGCGATTACATGAAGCTATCAAGCAATTATCGATTAACGTTAGGCATACTGAAACAACAACGAACTAGGCAAAAAACACAATGTGACAAGAACAAGATAGAGAGAATTAGTGAATACATGTATATGTAAATGTAATATCTTCAACGTTTAACTAAATAAAAATTACATTTAAAAAAAAAAGTTTCTTTTCTATTTAAGAACAATTATCATAATAATAAAAGGATTTTTCAGTTAGGTTTAGTTGTATCCCTGGCAATATATTTATATTTATGATATTTATGTATATATGTACCAAGACGAGAAAGTGCGTCTTAAAGGAACAAAATGCAGCGACTAGGCTGTGGCGTTCTACATACATAAGTATTACTTTATTATCTCGCTAGATAGGTCTAAACCACAGTTTCTATGCTTAAGGAAACAATTTATTTAAGATCACACTTATCGAGGCAAAAGAAGCTGAAAACTAAAATCACTTAAGATGCGAAAAGCAGTTTCTATTTCATTTGAATTTACGACAAAGACAAAACTAATAACAACTAAACTAAAATGCAGCCACACGCTAAACATGAATGTCTAAAGATATATATGTGTATATATATAGAAACATTCTGCTCTCTCGCACACACATATAATATATATATAAGTTTAAAGTTTGCTAAAAGTGTGTTTATGTTTTCGTAACTCGCGCTATTGAATTGTATTTTTTAAACATATTTTGGTTTACGGCTTTTAGTATGCTTTTATTTACTCTTTTTTAATGTATTTGTTCTAACACACACGCATAACAACAACAAGATATACAAGACAAGTATTTGAATATATGCATACAAATATACATATAGACATACAAATATCTATATATATATATATATATATTAACGTACGCAACGTTCGATAATGGTAAAATGTATTTCAATATTGTTTGCTTCTCTTAACTTTGATTTCTTTTTGCAATTCGCAGCTGTCTTTAGGCTCTTGAGTTTTCATGACTCCTTTGGTTTATCTCCTTCACACACATATATATATATATATATATATATATATATATATATATATATATATATGTATATTCAAAGATACATATTGCGCTAAAGTATGGCGCATTTAATTATAAAGAGTCACGTTCTTTATATCTTATCCTTATCCTGGCAACAGCTCTTTGTGTATTTGCTTGATGTTTCATGCGGAAGTTTATATAAACACACACAAATATATATATATATATATATATAGATATATAAATATATAGATATATAAATATATATATAGATATATATGTATATATATATGTATACATATATATGTGCATACATATATATATATACACATATAAGTTGCTTCCTATACAAGGCGCATTTATCGATTAATCATTAGAATATTAAAAATAAAAACAATGAAAAATAAAAAAAGCAGCCTGCACGTTCTTCAAAATCCACGATGGCGAATTTACTTTAGCCGGAGATTCACGCAACGATGTCAGGTCTGATGTGTCCTTTTTTTTTTCTTTTTCTTGTCAGGTGTACTGTGTGTGTGTATGTGTGTAGCTGTGTTTCTGGTTGTGTGAGGACTCGCCTGAACTACAACGCATGTGGATCTGCAACTGTCTTCAACGCATGAGCTTAACGCTTAGCTTAAATGGGCACGTAGTTGCCCTTGGGCTTGTAGAAGAGCTGACCGCGGAACAGGCGACGACGTATCTCGCTGGCCAGCAGACGTTTCTCCTTCTTGATCTTCTTGAGGACGCCCTTGTTCTCCTGGGCGCGACGCGACAAATACGGCAACACCTCCTCAACGGGCCCATAGGGTATATACTTGTAGGCCGAGTAGCCGGCTTGACCTGTACGTGATCATTTCACATAAGCTGGGCTTTTAGAAAATTTCATTTGTTAGCACTCACCCAGCGGGAAGGTGATGTAATCACACATGCCCAATAATTGACCAAAACAGATGACTTTGTCCTCCGGTGAGATGCCAATGGACTTCATATTCTCAATGGCAAAGCGAATTGTGTCCTCGTTGTGTGAGGCAACCATGATGCCAATTTTGCGTGCATCATCGCCACAATCCTTCAGCACCTGTGCAATGACTTTACGTAAGAATGAGGACTATTATTTGCTTATGGGTTGACTTGCCTTAATGCGACGCAGGCACTCTGCTAGTGTCTTCTGGTACATGTCGGTAGTTGCCTCATAGTTGGGATTGACGGGATCTGCATAGCCCAGCGCCTGGGCGCGAGCTCGCTCCTGATCCATATAGGCGCCACGCACCAGCTTGGCACCAAAGTAGAAGTCCTGTCGCTTAGCCTGCTCCAGATCGGTGCCAACCTGAAAGAGAGAGCACATTTAAAACATTAGTAAATAAACAATATAAATAATGATAATGCATTATAATTTAGAAGTCGTCTCACCTCACGGAAGGCTTCACGCAAATAGCACTGATAGGTATTGAATACTATGGCCTTGTCCTTGTTGTATTTGCGCATCATCTCCAGCGTAATGCGTGAGATCGCTGGTTGGAAATAAGTTTGCTCCGCATCAATCATAATGCGCACATCAAGCTCAGCGGCAGTCTGTAAATAATTACATGTATTATTATCTTCTATTTATATATTTAAATGTGAAAGGACTTTACCTTTACAATTGTGTTTAGACGACGTATCATATTTCTAAACATTTCCTCCTCTTTGGGCGATATTTGTGAGATCAGTCGACGCATTTGACCCGTTAACGGATCGGGCACACGAAATGTGTCGCTCAGCTGTGAATCCTCATCGACAATGCCCGACCAGGGAAACAGATGCAATATACTAAAATAGAGAAAGAGAGATGGATAAGAAATTAGTTTATGTTAAAAATATGTATATACATATACTATAAAAGCCTAGTTCAACCTTAATTAAGCTGTCATATCAAACTGAATTCCAATCAAACTTTACTTAGTCTAAACTAGTCCCAATATATACAAAACTTTGACCAAATCATATATTATCATTGATAATATTTAAACATTTAAACAATATATAATCGCTCGATTAACTTTAAGCGCAGCCAACTTAACTTGTTGGCGTTGCCAGATCGCTCAAATGAAAAGTTTCTTTAAAGTCACGCATCACGTTTAACTAAGCTTATTTACACTAATAGAATTAGAATACTAATTAAAAAATACTACACACCCCTCCTTGTCGGACGTAACGTTCTTCAAGAATTCCTGAACGTCCTTGTTGTCGCCAACGCTGGCATAATACTTCTCGAGATCCTTAATGGTCTTGTGATGGGTCAACACATTGCCCTGCCCGCCGACAAGTGCCTCCATGTATTTACGTGTGCGCATTATGACCTCAGATAGTTGCAGCTATCAAGCAGAGAGAATGAGAGGTGGGTTATAAAAAGGAAAATATAAATGCAATTAAATATAGAGCATGCTATATTTAGCAGACACACATATAAACTTTATAAGTACACTCAACGAAAAAATAAACAATACGAATTCGTATATAATGATAGCTTATTAAGTTGACAAAGCTTGGTTAACATAAGAATTACAAGATCTGAATTTAAAAGTTAAATATATTCAATAATTTATGAATTTCAACCAAGCCAACTTTAAGGAAAATGACATTGTATTGTTTTTCGCTCAGTGTACTTTATAATACATTACTATTACTACACTCACCAGCAGCTGTGGACGGCCGAGTGCGGTCAGTTTGATGGCTGTGATGCCGGTTCCGAAGGTGGCGCCTGTTGCCATTTGTTCGTCATTGTCGTTGTTGTTGTTGGTTGTTCGAGTTGTTCGAGTTGTTCGAGTTGTTCGAAAATGAGAGGTAAGTTGAGAGGTAAGTGAGTGCATGAATGCGAGGCACAAAAGCAATACGAGCCGAGGCGAGGCGAGGCACGGCGAGGCGAGGCGACGCGTCAAGGCGTGGCATTGTAGCAGGCGTTTAAGTCAATTAAGCTACTTTCCAGCTAAACATGCAATTTAATACACAACAAACACACAAATACACACACACACACAACACAACTAAGAACACAGTTTACACAATAAAGCAATGACTAAAGATAATACATAAAAAAAATTTTGAAGCTAAACAAACAAAATCGACAGGTAACTAAAAACAAAACAATCAAACAATAGCTCGCCAAATACGCTTTTTAAAAGTTAAATTCGAGATTTGGTTTTGAATTTCAAGTTTAATTCATTTCATGTTTTTTTTTTTTGTTGTACCCTTGCAGTTAATGCCTAGAAGGAGTTATCGTAATAAGTTATTGATTTGTATATAATTAGAATTTTTCTATTTGTGCAAACATAACAATATAAAGTTTGCAGTTAGTTTTTTTATTCTAAACATATTCCTAAAAAACGTAGCTTAGCTTTCTGTACAATCGAACTATATTAAATATTAAAGAAAAATCAGACCAAATACAAAAATGTCTCATTTATCTGCAAGAGTATTTAAACTTCGGCAAGCCAACGTTTATCATTCCATTTTCTGATGTGTTTTTATTGTTGCTTGTTTTAAGTTAGAGTTAATTTTAAAAGGCTTACCATCGGCCGCAGGACGCGGCTCTCTGGCATTGTCCTCTGGCCCATACACACACACACGCACACACGCACACAACACATACACACAAATTTAGTTTACATAGTTTTCAAAATGGTTCCAAATATTTGTTTTAGGTTGATTCAATTTCGAATCGTTTCGATTAATTTGTTAGTTGCGTTTATCGTTAATCGATTAGTAGTTTTATTTTCGGGGTGCGGCGCCGGTTTGGTATTTGCATTTGATTGGCGTTTACGAAACGGGGATTTTTTTTTGCAATAATGGTTGGTGAGAAAGAAAAATGCATTCGAGAGATAAATTAATCAAAATTATAATTAAATGAGTCAAGTTATTGCAAGTATACAGAATAATTCAGCGGAAAAAACAAGCAGCTACAAATGTGACTGAGAATGAGCAAATAAATCATTTTGAATCTGTAGTCAACTAATATACTAAGAAAAAAAATCATTAAAGAAATATATTCTACACATTAAAGTAATTTTTTCGATTAAAAGCTATAATTTTAAAATACAAAAAAAATAAACAAGTTAACTAAACTTCCCTTGTTTAACTTATTGACCGGCCTGTTACTGACTCATTTTACTACCTGTTCTCAATTCGCATTTTTCGCAGTAATTATAAATACGTTAAAATTTCAAATGTATCGTAAATTCCAGGTTGCGAAATAAGCTCGCATTTAACAAATTATTTTAAGTTAATTGGAATTATTTAGCAGTTAGTTTATAAATAAATCTAATTTATTTAGTTAGTTTGTTTGACTCTAACCTTACAGCTTCTCACTTTAGCCTCGAAATTTTGAGAAAAAAAAAATTGTATTTATACAATGAAATAAAACATGTGTGTGATTATATTTATTGTTGATATTTAAATTTAATCTTTCTCAATTGTATTTATCTATTTAGTTTCTTCAGCTCGAACTTTATGATTCTAAACTTTAAGTTTTGTTAATTTGTTAAAAGTCCATTATATTAATATTAATTAAACCCTTACATTTATAATAATAGCTAACAGTGGAACATTGGAATGAAACACTTGTAAAGTTAACTGAGAATAGACGAAAAGTATGCCAAAAATGCTATATTATAAATTTCCCAATAGGTTAACTAATTCTTAGACTAATACGTCTATGGTAATTCAGTAAAAGCATGAGAGAAGCAGAAACGAAAAAAGGAATACTGAAAAAAAGAAACACAGGGTGCACACGAATGCACAGGGATGCACAGCACATGCATTTCAAATGTTATTTGTTTTTCTTGAGAGATTTAGAATTGGATTAAAAGCTGTTTGGATTAAGAGAGAGCTTACCGGAAACAGCCTCGAGACACTTGATGAAAATCTCCATGTTGCGCTCACAGGTGGCCTCGTTCAGATAGAAATAGGTGCGTGCGCTGCTCACCTTGTAGCGACGATCGGCAAAGGACTTGTCCACACTGTATTGGGGCATGGCGCCCGCATCCTTATTAGTATTATCGCTAGCGCTGGAAACGGAAGATCTGCAAAATTGGCAAAATAATTTGTGTTAAGTTAAAGTTTTTCAAACGTTTGAATTTGCATTTTTACGTACTCAACTTCACGCTTCTCGGCTTCCTCCTGGGAGATGTCCTCTTCGACGGAATAATCAAGGATGGGCTTGACACCAAACGAGCGAAGTCTGCCAGCAGAAAGAGACAAACACAACGAGAGAGAGAGAGAGAGAAGCAAAATATTAGAGCGAAGAATTTAGCATTAGAAATGCGTTTTATATTCAATTAAACAAACAAAAGGTAGGATTGCATATTAAGTGCTGTGTGAGGGAAACAAAAGTGCGCTGGATATGTAAATTTGATTTTTTTGTTCTTTTATTTTTTGGTAAGAGAAAACGTTGCCGAATTGAACATGCCACATGCGACAGATGAGCGTTGAATTAGTTCAAGTTAGTTGGGTATTAACTGAGGGGTTTCACGTTAAATTTAAATTGAGTTTGTTATTTTGTTGTGTGAGCTTAGGATACGTTTTGTTTTGGGCACCTCTCAAGCGCTGGCACAATCGTGTGGCGATTCTCGCCGGCCACAAAGTGCCCATAGAAAGTGGACTTCATTAGCAGCACAAACAGTTTGCTGCCCAGCACGTTGCGGACGAATTTCAAAAGCTGAGTTATCGATAACAGCGCGCATGTATCGATTGTTTCGATGAAGGTGAGGGTATAGCACATCGATTAACGACGACAGTTTAATGGCATCGATTGTTTTAAGATGGAAAAAGCGTAGCACATCATTAAGTTTATCGACATCGGTAAATTGTATCGATAAGAGTAGGGTTGTTTGGATTGTTTTCGGCAAACGGGAGTCGTTGTATATGGTTTATAAGTTGATGTAAGCAATAACAGCATAGTAGAATCAATTGATTTAATAAGCATAGCATATTGTTTAACAGTGTTTGTCGATTGTTATCGATTAAAGGTATCGATATCAGCAAAGTAGCAGCAATTGTGTTTATGCGCAACGTCGCGCATTGTTCAAAGGTTGCGATTATCAATGAAAATTATAACATCATCGATTTTTATCATTATTATCGATAACAGTGAAGTTGTTTTGATTGTTTGACAATGAGAAAGCGTTGTTTATTGTTTATCAGTTAAGATTATTGATAGAAGTATCAATTGAGTTGACAAAGTTTATCAGTAGTAATTATAGATTGATTTAATGTGAACACAACATCGCATATGGTTTATCGATTGTTTCGATAAAGATAAGCCAGAGCATATTGTTTATCGTTAATATTTTCGATAACAGAACAATTGTAGTAATTATTATTTTTAAACGATTTTAATTCGATTTTTATTGTTGTTTTTTTTATATATGCATAGCGTAACAGCAAAGCAAAAGTTGTATGGAAGAAAAGAAAAAAAGAAGAAGAAAATACCGTGTTAGTGCATTCAATAGTCGTTATACAATTACCTTTCCAATGTAGGTATGATCTTAATCTGATCCTCGCCAGCGACAAAATGGCCATAGAACGTTGCCTTCATCAATGCTGTAAATAACCTTTTACCCAATACTTTGCTTGCCATTTTCATAAGCTGCGGTAGTTTCGTTTTAGGACAAAATTTTAAAAATTTGTTTGTTTTTATACATTTTTTTTTGTACGTTAAATAAATTTAGATACATTTACAAATACACACACATGAATATGTGTATGTTTAGCTTATGTTTTTTAAGGTAATTGCAAATTTTCTATATATACACTAGAAAATAATACGTAAGCGGCTAAGGGGGCATTGTTGCAGTGGGCGGTAAAAGCAGCGAAAGAAATATAGAAGAGAAAACATTGAAAATATCGCATATCTCACAAATATAACTCATGTATTTTTTTCTGTCCCAAAACAAAACAACAATTCATACAAATAAAAGAGCTCTCACTAACACACGCACACACACGTCATTTAAGGCTGCCAAAAATTTTAATGATGTGTCGCTTGTTTTGGCTGTAACTCTTTTTTTTTGGTTTTTTTTTTTTTTGTTGTACTTTGCGCTCTTTTAAGATACATAAATCATTTGGATTGCCGCCAAATACATATGCAAAGATTAAGAGAGAGAGAGAGAGCTAGGGATGAGCGAGCAAAGAGAAGACAAGAACAACAAAACACGATCGTGTCAAGGCCAAACGCGATGACAAAGTACAAGGCGACCAAACTGCGAACACATTCAAAACGCAAAACGCAAACCGCAAGAGAACTGAGAGCGTGGGGAAGCGCTCAATCATAATAAAACAAAAAGGGGGAGAAACGTCAAACAGTTGCCGTAAAAGCTTATTAAACAAAATACAACACAGCGAATATAAAAAAAAACCCCCCATTGAACATTGCACGCTCACAGGAGCTTTTCGCCAGGCACGTGCAGTTGCGGCAGATGCGAAGATCGACTAAGCGAACCGGTTATTGAGCGAGAGGGGAAGAGGACGATACCGACACGGCGAAACGAGCAAACAACAGGGTTTGCTTGTGTGTGCGTGTTTTTTAAAAACTGGTTACATAAAAGTTGGCAATACTGCTGTCTGAGTACTTTTCGACAGTTCTTATTTTTATTGTTTCTGATTTCTTTTTTGGCCAAAAGTCGAATGCTGAAATGCTAGCACAGGTGTTCGCTTTTGAGCTCTGGCCCCGCGTCACGAGACCTGCCAACTGTGAACGGGTGGGTGGTCAGGCAAAAAAATAAACAGACCCAGAGACATGAACCGTAAATAGAATAGCTAAGGCGACAAAAATTAAGGTTGCGGGTCTAGTTGATACCCTGAATGTTAGACAAACTATGTTCTCGTAAGCAAATACATTTATGAATAAATTCAGACCTATGTACATATATACGCAAGATAACAAGAACAACTTTGTGTATTTAAAAGAGAAGAATTTTTTGTGGTTTTTAAATAGACTTAGCTAATTGTCCTGATCAACTTTACTTATCGCTTGGAATTATTATTAAGTGTCTCCATTATACCCTTCTTACCCATTTCCATGAATGGAGGGTATTAAAATAGCAATTAACATGGCAATTAAGTTGCCAACAAATCCAAATGCACAAGCAAACACACAAATATATGTATGAACACATACAAACATATATAAATCTGGCTACCCCAACTGCAAATTTATCGCGAGCGTTGGATAAATCAATTTTCCATGTAATCGATTATACTACAAATGGTGTAATTTCAACCAATGACAAAGGGAAACGAAAAAAGCACACACACATATGCATGCATATGTACGTATACGCAATAATGAACTCACTCACACATCAACTCACTCACTCACACATTAACACACGCACACACCTACTGGCAAATGCAAATATGCATATAGAAGCGAGCAGGCAGCAACAACTATCGCAATGCGTTGTTTTTGTAGTTGTTGCGTTGTTTGAAGCTGTTGTGATTGGCGGGCTTTTGGGGGCCCGCCAGCCTGTAAATAAGTGATGTGTGTGTGTGTGTGTGTGTGTGTGTGATCGACTGACGCAACTGGCGTCTGGTGGGCTGGACGGCGTGGAGTAACGGCACCATAGCGATAGCTTCCTACAAGGTCGCAAAGTGCATTTGATTTGACACAGCTCAATGGAATCACCCACACAAGCTTACATAATCTGTCCAGTCATTCGCATGCATTGCATCCCACTCCCACATAGACAATTAGGCCTGCATTCACCCATAATTTTGATGTGTCATTAAAAGCTATTAAAAGCTTAGACTAGCTGGAGCCAAGCGCGCAGGCAGATGATAGACAAACAGAGCAGCTCAAGTGAGGCACATGACAACCACAAATGTACAAGAGCAACGAGTGCGGCGAGTCGAACATACATACATATATAAGTAGAAACGAATCTGTGCACAGCGGGGGAGCAACGAGCGAGAATGTGGCGAGACTACAATAGCTAATAATATTTTCCTAGTGCTAATGATTACTTGATGGATATATTAAGCGTAAATAAAGCTTAACTTGCGGAATCAAAGCTTGGGAATTTATGAAGTAGCAACGGACAGAACGAGATAGAACGACATTTTTGAAGCTTAACTAAAGCTGTGGTACCGCTCAAGAGCTTAGGTAAATATCACTGCACTTGAAACAAATGCATTTACCACAAACTATTATGCACAATATATTATTATACTCTGTTTGTATGTTTGCAAGGCAGCGAGACTATTATATAAGGTTTGCAAGCAAAACTCAAAGTTCGCTGAAACCGATCGCCCATATCGATAAAATATATCCCAATAGATGGGAGACGAGGGCAATTTGAATTAAGTTGTAATGCTCTGCTTTCACTTAAAAGAGAGGTGAAATGCATTACATGAAAGCTTTTATTCAAAAAGAATCAAATGCACAAATAACAAAATGAGACTCCTAGGCTTAAACAGCTCCAGCTAAAGAGAAATGATTGATAAATCTCTCACAACTAAAAGGATTTTAAAAAGAAAGAAGAACAACAAAATTCAATGCGGAAATAAAAAATCAATTAAAGAGAAAATATTCATATGTGAAAGTGAAGGAGAGAGAGAGCGACTGGAGAGTTTAAAAAAAAAAACAAATTAAGAAAAAATTAAAACAAGGATAAAGTTACGATTAGGAAAATAACAATAAACAATTACTGGAAGAGAAAGTGAGAGAGTTATAGAGACAGCGATAGATGCAGAGTGAAAAAAGAGACCTGATAAAACTAACAAATGGGAGAAAGAGTAAGCAAGAAAGAAAATGACTAAGGTCGAAACTAAACGAAACCAAAGCGCAAAGAATACAGCAAGCTCCTTCGAAAAGTAAGCGAAGAGAATGCCCGGTATACTTAAGAGAAAAATAATGGCAAGTAAAAAGGCTCGACTCACCGTCATGTTGTGCTCGACGATCTTCTCGCTGGAACAGATCATGTAGACCAAGTACGCACGTATCAGCTCCCACGTGGTTTTGCTCTTGAAGGCGGCGATGGGATCGTTAAAGCTGACGTCGAGCGGATCCCGCTGGGGGGTGCCCTGCGGCTGCGGCTGCGGCTGCGACTTCTGTTGGGCGAGCTTCGTGCCGGGTGGGCTGCTGCGTTCATCTGTATGCGCCAGCGCTACCTGCGCCTGCTGCTCGCGCGTGCCTGAATGCAAGCAGCGGACGCTGTCCAGGACCTGCTGCTGCCAGCGCAGCAGGTCAGGTCGCAGCGACTGCGAGTGCGGATGCGAATGCTGGCCGCTTAGAATGTTAAATTCAGCATTTTTGCTGCCGGCGTTGACGTTGGCGCACACTGTATGAAGCCCTCTGCGCTGACAGCGCTTACCATTGCTTACGGATGCCGCTGCTGCGCCAAAACAACGGTTGCTTCCGTTGATGGCGCCGGCAATGATGCTGGTCGCACTGCGACTGCTGCTGTTGCCGATGGCGGCGGCGCTGCTGTAACAAACGTATTTAATCGTTGTACGTTGGACGCTCATCGAACGGAGTTGAGCCATTACAGCGAAAAGTGTTAGATACCGAACTGCGTTTTTGTATTGTATCCGCTGTGTCTTTTTCTTGTTCTTATTGTATTTTGTGAATCTTGTCTGTAGCACACTTTTCACAATTTACACGCATACGTTTGATTTGCTTGTTTCCTCTGCTGCTGCTGTAATTTGTTAACAGCTGATTTTTTGTATTATTATTTGATCTTTTTTCTTTTATATTCGGTTCGTTTGGCCTTTGCTGCTGTGCCTGCTGTGGCTGTTGTTGTTGTAGTTGTTTATTTTAGAGCTTTTTTCCTCTCTGCAAGAAGCTGTCCATTATGTGTTATACAACAAACGGTAGAAGGGCAAAAAGAAGAAAGAGAGCAGAAGTGGGAGAGAAAGAGAGGTTAAAGAGGTTAGAGCACGAACAAAATACACATAAATTTGACACACAACTAGTTCGCTTTCACACATGCACACACACACACACACACAAACACACGCACACCAGCACTAGCAAACAATGTGCACAAAATTTAATTAAAACACAACAAAAACACGAATTTCAATTTCAGTTGCTAAGCTGCTACTTGAGTTGTTGACGCTGTTCTTTGTACATACTGCATATGTTGTGTACCTGTCTTATTTATTAATTTATTTCTTCTTATTGTATATACACACATACATATATTTTTCCTGTTTGTTGCTCTGATTGTTTTACGTTTTGCGCAACGTACGCGGACACGTTTGGCCACGACAAAAGCACAGTTTAAACTGTCAAGACGACAGCGGCGAAATGACGACCGAAGGCGCCAACGAACCACGAGCAATCGAGCCGAGCACGGCCGACGAGCGCACACGAAGCTGCACGGCAGGCAGGCAGGCAGCTAGGCTGGTCGCCGGACAGGCGTTTATCCTGCCACTGCTTACATAATTGTTGCTGCGCCCACGCAGCGAGTCGCCGAACTTCGCTGCGTGACGTCACGTGCACAAGCCTCCACTTGCAGCATATCACGGCGAACTCGGCACAGCACAACGGGGTGGCTTTGATTGGGGCTGATTTTGCTTAACAATTTTTTTGCTCTGGTGTTGTTTTTAGACATTTAAAATAAAATGCGCCACGACAATGACAATTGCCGGGCACACACTAATTGGTGTTAATTAAAAAACGTGCAGGCCGCACAGCAATCACAGACAAATCAAAACCCCCCGTCCAGCGACCACACTCACCACAGGGTAGCCGACAGCAAGGCGAAGGCGAAGGCGAAAACTGTGATTGCTTCTTTTAATTTATTAGCGTCACGCTAAATGCACAGCAGACGAGACGCAGCCAGCGACGCATTGGAGCAATCAAATTAAATCAAACTTAGCGGGTTTCATTGCATACGCAGATTTCATTACATTCAATTATTATTGTTGTTGTGGTTAAAGCTGCTGCGAGAGTAAAAATTACGCCAGCCTCGCGCAATTGTGCAAAAAGTGCAAATTCATCAAAAGAAATTGTTTTTATTGCTAGCTAGAATCTTACTCTCTCACCCTCACGGTGCACACTCTCAATTATTGCATGAACAGTTATATAACCGTTTCGTACGCTCACCACACTGTCTGAGATCCTTATAATACGCACACACACACATACATATACACAGCGACCGTTGGCCAATTCGCCGCCTATTGCTCTCTGCTCCCTTCTAAATATTTATTTTCAAGTTATTTATATTTGTTTGTGCTATTTTTTGTTGTTGCTATTTTTGCCAATCACTTACATGCCTGTACACATATGTTTTTTTCTATGTATTTCTTTGTATATATGTAGTTATATACATTTGCACTTTCAATTTCTTTGCGCCTTGCTAAAATTTCAAATAATCGTCGGGTTTCTTAAACAGCCCAAAATCTTTTAGAATTTTTTTTTTTTTTTTGTTAATTTGTCTTAATAAAAAAGATATATGTTCACAAACACATTTTTGAGAACTAACGCAAAATTGTCAAACTCGTACCTTATCAAATGTATTTGTTTGTTAAATTCAAATTCCTTTTGTTTTGTTGAAATTTTTTTCGGATTGTTTTGTTCCGTTCGTTGTGACTGTTGCACGTTTTGCGCATGAATGAAACGTCAACTGCGAGGGTCCGAATGCGCGAACAAACTGAATTAAGGCCAATATTAAAGCGAAACTGTTGTTGGCGAAAGCTCACGCGAAGCTTGCGAATGGGTCAAAACCGAAACAGAAACCAAAACCGCCGCACAAACGCGGCGAGTGCGAGGCAAGGCAGCAATGGCGGCAATGCCAGCTGTTTGTTGTTGTTGTTACTGCTGCTGTTATTTTCGTTGCCTTTTCGCTGTGTTACCTTTGCACGTGAGGTCCCGCAAAGTGCATGCTAATCACGCGCTCACCATTTTATATGTGCTAAACACGATCCTCGCATACCACTTATTGATTTCACAGCCAATTGGAATGCTGCAGCTTATCTACGCAGCAGACGGTTGGCTACCCGCTCGCTGTTCGCTTATCTTGCGTGGCACATATACGCATATACATACATATATTAACACACGCAGCGCCGGCAAGCTGTGAATAATTGTTGTTGTGCCACGCACTTGGTCGCTTGCCGTATCTGGCAACGCCAAAACCGCAAACAGTGCTGCCCCAAACGCAATTGTGCAATTGTTGCTGCACTTGGCGTTTTGTCGCATCTGGCAACGCCCAAAGCGCAACCGATTCTGCCACAAACAGTAATTTACGATAAAAACGTTTATTTGAATTGAAATTCAAAAAATTCGCAATTTTTATATGAATATATATATGTTTGTATGTATATTATGTATATGTTTGATAATTTTCTCACTTGCTCACAAATGGATAATAGATAATAAATTATAGCTACAATATGTATTACAAATAATAATAATAATATTAATTAACAGTTAATAAGCGCAGCACATGTGCATATTTCGTAATATTATTGTTGTTGCTGTTGTTGTTAACAAGTTCAAACAATTAAAAAAAATCAAAGTATTTGAAACCCTGCGGTTTTTAACAATTAACAAAATACTTTTTTAAAAAAAATATATGAAAAACAAAATATGACAGCAAAAAAAATATTTGTTCTAAATTGTGTGTTTAAAAACTTTAACATGTTGCGTGCGTGTGTGTGTTTACATAATATTATTGACTAAATGGTAGATCAACGAATGTCTATTTACTCTCAATATGTGTGTGTGTGTGTGTTGTGTGTCTCAATTTACAGCTAGAGGCGTGGCACAGGCACGTTTATAACATCTTTATAATCATCATCATCAGTATCATCATCATTAACATATTCAACATTATCATCATTAAAGGAAATCAAACAATAACAATTACTATGTACATATACGAGGGTGGATCAATAAGTAACCGATGCTTGAGCCTTGCCTAGGCGATGTTCATTTTATCATCGAGTAATGTTGGCTTTTAAAAAGCACATTAACAAAGTTGAGGCAAGTTTACTTTGGGCGACCTTTTTTGTGACACATTGGAAAACCAGGCCAACAACTAACACTTCAAATGGTTTCTGTCTCGACCTTTCTTCTTTGTCCGTTTTGTGCACTTTTAAAAGCCATATTTTTGGAAGGAATTACAAAAAAGGTCACTCAAGGCCCATGTAAAAATAAGATAACAATTTTGAAAATTGATTTTCATGGCTAACACAAACACTTATTGAACCACCCGCGTATGTGTGTGTGTGTGTGTGTGTGTGTAAGTACAGTCGCAACAATATGTTGTTTGCTGCGCGCTGCGTTTAACAACAAACAGCAAGTGGGCGTGGCCGTTGCAGCTGGCGCAACCGCTGCTAGTTGGACTTGGTCATCTCGGTGCGATTGGCGGCCACTTCGGCCAGAATGAGTAGATCTGAGGTAGAGGTAACATCGAACGGCGCTTGCTCGCAGCCGGAGAGCGTCGACGAGCCGGACGACAGCGGCGATGTGGTCACCATTTGTTGCTGCAGCCGCATGGCACCCTCTGCTGTTGCCCCAGCCGCTGTTGCGGGCTGCGCTCGCGTCTGATTAAAGTAATAGCAGCCGTTGATCGTCAGCGGCAGTATGGAGGCCACTTCCTGCTCGATGGCGCTGACGTCACGTCGCGTAATGCTTTCCTTGCGCGCCTTGCGCTTCTGACTGCCAACAGCAATCGCTGCAGGCAGCAGTTGCTCCAGTTTGCTGCGCCTGGTTGACTTGCTGCCAGCTGTGGCAGCTGCTGTTGCAAGTTTCGTTGTTGGTGATCCTGCTGCAGCAACTGTAGCAGCTGATGCTGCTGTTGTTGCCGCTGCGCTGTTGCTGCTGCTGCTGTTTGAGTTGCGTTGCTTTTTGTTGCTGCTGAACTTCTTCTTCTTTTTGGTGCTGCGTTTGCGCTGCAAATACGCGTCCAGGCTAAGTGCCGGCAGCTCCTTAATCTTCTCCTCCAAATCAAACTCGCCAGTCTCGCAATTGCTGCGTCTGTTCGCCGCGGGCATGGCACGCGCGGACGCCTCCAGCTCGGTAGGCAGCTGTGCAGCAGCAGCTGCTGCCGCCGGCGAAATTGGCGGCGTGCTGCTGTTGGGATCGGTGTTGGTGCCGCTGCCGCTGCCACCGCTTCCACCGCTGTTCAAGCGGCATTTGCTCTTCTTGGCAACGGCCGCCAGCTGGCCCGAGTTGATCAGTTCCTGATAGATTTTGCCCTTGCAGCTGCGCGTCGATTTCAACTTCTTGCTGGGCGAGCCGCGTTCCTCCTCCTCGCTGGAGTTGCTCGCGCTGTCCACAGGACGTTTGTTGATGTTGTTGTTGTTGACGTTGTTGGTCCTGTTGTTGTTGTTGCTGTTGTTGGGCATGTGGGCGCTCAGAAACTGTGTCGTCTCACTGAGCGCCTGCTGCAGCGCATATTCCTTGTCCGGCGTATTGGCCGTATTGCCGCTCAGCAACACGCTCAGCTCGCCCATTTGCGTTTCATCGGCGAACTTGAAATAGGGGCGTGGCAGCAAATGCGCCATCTTATTTGGTACCCACTGCAGTTGCTGCTGCAGCAGCAGCTGTTGTTGTTGCTGTTGCTGCTGTTGCGTTTGCTGCTGTTCCTCATTCAAATGTGCTGCGGCCGCATTGCTCGGACGCGTGGCCAGCGTGCGCAGCGGCGGCGCCGGCAGTTTGTACCACTTAAAATTGGGATTGGCATTGAAAAACGCATCCTTGTTCTGCAAGAAAAAAAAAGCGTTAAGAATAAAACTAATTATTGGTTGCATAAAAGTTAGGGAGAACGAGATAGAAAGATCGATCGGTTGAGTTGAGCTTATTCACAAGTGAATTTAAATTGTTCTTAATAATAATATAAAATTGTGAATTGAATTTCCGTGAGCATTTTCGTTTTTAAATTTGAACAATTGTAATTCTAATTAGAATTGACAGCACGTTGCCACATAGCTTACTTATGCCAAGTGGCAGCACTGCAAAATTTCATTAAGTTGTCAGCCATAATTGGGCAAAGCTCAAATGCAAATTTGAATTGAAAACAATTTAACAGAAAAACAAAAATATCAATTAGGTTCATAGAGATAGAAGAAAAATTGTGTAAGATAAAAAGAGAACGGTGATATTGCCTATTGCATATTTATGCACACAGTTTAAATGTCAATTTGGATTGCAAGCGTGTTGCCAGATGTTTTAGTTTGGCTTTGTGGCAGCATTAAACACCTTCAAGTGTTGCTTAAAAGCTTGGCAGAAACCAAATGCCAAAATAAAAGACGACAACAGATTTTTGCGAACAGCCGAATATTGAAACATAAAAGCAAATACTTATTTATGAACGACTGTTCCCTTTGGCAGCTATATTACATGGCAATGTTGAATCAACTTGTCAGATATGTAAATCGCATAAAGAGACTTTAAATTATAAAGTTTGGTGCGGATAGCTTACAAAACAAAGATTTTATACAAACGTGAATTTAAAGAATGGTTGTTACTTTATAGGGTCCTTCAATATTGATAAGACCTAACAGATATGTGAACCACGTAAGATCAAATTTAGTGAGGATATCTTAAATGATAAGTTTTTCATACAAAAACTCAAATTTCAATCGATTGTTCCCATGACAACTATATAAAATAGGGGCTTGATCGAAGCAAAAAGACGAGCATATGCAACGTTTCATTAAATGCAAAACCTTCGCATAGAAGAAGACAAACAGACATGGCTATAAAACAATCCTCCGCAACTGTTTATAAATATTAAAATATATATGGTCAATCATTGTTCGGTGCTATTTACCAGCTGTGCCAGTTCGGTGAAGCACAGCTTCTCCTGTTCTTCCAATGCGGCCCACCAATCGCCGAGTATTTTGGTTATAGCTCTGCGAAATTTAAATAAATACTGATTATATCAATCATATTTGGTTGCATTTCGCACTTACCGGTTCTCCAGCGACTTATAGCGCTCCTTGACAATGGCGCGATGTCTCTTACAGAATATGAGAAATGCGTTCATGGGTCGACGTGCATGATGCTCGGGTCGCATATGATCCTGTTCAATGGTGGACGTTACATGTTGTTCCTCCTGCTGAAGCTGCTGCTGCAGTTGTGGCGCTGTTGCCGCTGCTGTTGATGTTGTTGGCGTCACGGTGACCACATCTACTTCAACATGCTCCTCGGAATCCTCATCGTTTATGTTATTAGGCACATTATTCTGGTTTTGCTTATGGTTTGATGCAAGCTTCGTCGGCGCTTGCTCCAACTCCTCTTCCTCATATTCCTCCTCCTCCTCTAAGTCGCCTTCCAACAGCTCCTCGTCCTCTTCATCGTCGTCTTCATCTTCGCCAAGTTCTTCCTCTTCGCTACTGCCGCTGTGTTGCAGCTGCTGTAGTTGCTGTTGCTGATGGTGACGTTGATGCTGCAGCTTGGCATAGTTGTGTACATCCTCGATTTGACGAAAGGCATTTTCTTGGTCCTCAGTCCTTTGCTTTTGTTGTTGTTGTTGTTGTTGCTGTGGCATTGTCCATGCTTCGATAAAGGCACTTTTGGCTATTGCCGCTGTTGTCGTTGTTGTTGGTGTTGCTGCTGTTAATTGCAACTGTTGCTTATTGTTGTTGCTGCTGGACTGAATGTTGACTTGTATAAAGTGCGGCTCTTTGGTGCTTGCTGAGGTATTTATTTTGCCAGGCGACATCCATTTTAAAGTGCCGCCTGCCTTTTGCTGCTGTTGTTGTTGGTGGTTGTGCTGTTGTGGATAAGTCATTAAAAAATGCTTTGCTTCCACAACTTCGCTTTGTGTAATTTTAAACATTTTTGCAGTTGTCGTTGTTGTTGTGGGGGCAGAACTGTTGATTAAATTGTGGTTTTTGTGCTCTTTTGTTGCTGCTGGCACAATTTTAATATTGTTGTTGTTGTTGTTAATATTGCTCTTACTGCTTTTGTTTTTATTGTTATTGTTGTTGTTGCTATTGTTGTTGTAGTTAAAATGCAGTGTAATTGCTGCAGCAGCACCTGCGCCTGCACCTGCAGCCGAATGCGAGCTGGCCACACTGAAACTGTTGATCATTTTGTTTTGGGAATCGCGCCGCTTCGCGTCCTGCTAAATCGCATGTAGCTTTTGAGCCTGTGAAATTAAAAATACAAACGACGAACAATTAGTGAAAAAGTAAGCAACAAATTGGTAATCTGAATTTCACAAATGCATGTCACAGTGTGCGTGTGTGCGATTTGTGTATACGTGTGCGCGAATAAGCAGCACAGGGCTGCCATTGTGGCTTAAAATTGCTCAAAACATCTGGCAGCGCCGTTCGCACTGCTCAGTTGTTTACAAAATAAAGTAGCGAGAGTGGGTGGCAAACGTATGATAGAGAGTGTGAGAGAGCAGCGCAGATGATATTTGCAAGCGTTCGCTAAACATGTATGTATGTGTACGGGTCTCTCTCTCTTTCTCTATATGCGTGTGCGCCAACCACTAACAACAACACGTATCAGCTGTGTGACGTTTGACGTGAATATGCACATGTGTGCGTGTGTTTGCCATTGGCACTGACGCGCCCGTTAGTCGCAAAAACAAAAATATAACACAAAAACAAAGCATACACAACAGACACACACAAACATTCTCAATTTTTCATAAGATATTATGAAAATTGTTCTAACGATCACAATAATTTGTTGAATACCCGATATATTGATAAATTTTTTATCAACTCTCACTCTCGCAAGCATTGCAAAATTTTTAAATAAATTATATATATATACGTATGCATGCGCGTATGAACAAAGCAGTAAAATTTATATGAATGTACGTATATATGCAACGGGGCACACGGGCAAACAATCGAAACGTCAGCGAATACATAAGCACTATGTACACACATATGTACTTGCATAAAAACGTACATACATTCATACGTATATATAGCGAACGCACAACGGGGGAAAACAGAAAAAGGCAGCAATTGAACTGCGCAGCGCGTAAACCAAAAAAGTTTCCAATTGCATGGAATTTTTTTCAACACTGTCAAACACTGGCTGCCAGCTAGTCAATTATTGCAGCAAAATAACAGTTAGATCGAATTTAAAGCTGGGCGGCTCAGATAACACATGTTAATTAATTGATTATTAACATTATTTGCATTTTTGTTTGTCGCTCACTTTTGCTAATTCTACGACTATTGCACAATTGGCTGCTGTCTTTTTTGTGACTGCCTGTTACCGTTGGATTTCATATAACAAAAACAAAAAAAACACTGCTACGTGTACAGCTGTGTGAGCGCGCGTGTGTGTGAGAGAGCGAGAGTGCGAATGCGCGCAGTTTTTGCATGTGTGTGCGGGAGATGCCGATGCCGTTGCTGTTGTCGAGATGTCGTTTATTGCCTTTTTTGTTTTCGTTGCGATTACTTTGAACTTGATTGTGGCTGTGTGCGGGAGAGACATACTGCGCTTAAGCGCCTCTGTGTGAACGGCAAGTATTTGTATGCTTGCTTTAGCTTGGGGTCCATCTCCATCCCACAGCGTTGCCACTTGACGCATTTGCACTGTCAAAAAGTGCAGCCAAAGCGCAGCTGTCAGCTGTTACACCGTTGCTTTCTGGCATTGCTCTTGTTGTTGTTGTTGCTTCGCACACGGTCAAGGCCAAAGCGATGTCGGCGCAACCATTGACGAGAGGTGGTTGCCAGTCGACGAGGATGGGGAAGGGGGGGGGGGCGGTGTTTCGTGGCGCCGCGCCGTAACCTTCAAACGAGTTCTCGTTCTAATTTCGAAGTGTTTCTAGGTTATGTTTAGTGTGACTACATATTAGAGGGGGTGAGGTGGTAGAGAGAGGTCAAATAACAGATGGTAGGTGGAGTTGGGGGTACTTTAGAGTGCAACAATTTTTTTATTGCTTCAAATACATATATATTTATGTGATATTTCGCTACGTTTTTATAAAAACAATTTAATTTAAAAACAAAGCACCAGAGACAGGTATGAATGTTTGTATGAATTTACACCTACAAATGCATATTCAAATGCGAACACGCACACAAGCCTACGAACAGCCAGCGTAGACAGACACACACACTCGCACAGAACAGCTGATGACGTTTGTTATTATGTTCGCGTTGATTATTTTGCACATCAAAACGGCCAAGAAAAATGCAAAGAAAGGAAAAAAAAGGAAAGCACAAAATTGTCGTTCAATATTATTTAGGTGTTTTGTTAAATGAAAACTGGTTTAGCGAAATGGCGCATAAATAAAGCACCATTTAAAATTGCATCAATTAAATAATTTACTTCGAGTTTCAGCAACAAATTAATCGAAGAATCGCAATCGCAATCGAACTCTCGCACTGCTCTTGTTTAATTCAATTTCAATGTTGATGATGTCAAATGAGAATGAAAACTGACTGTTTTTGTGTTGTGCGGCCAGAGGCAACGACTACGGCAGCGACGGCAGCAGAGAAACGGCCGCTGTAGCGGAGACGACGCATTCGTCGTCGTCGCCTCCGCTTCGTACAATTGAGCGCAGCAGCAACAGCGAATATCAAGAGTACTTTTGTCCGACTAGGGGATACCCTAATCTTAACTGTCGGTTCAAATATTTCGATCCCCGAGCATGCTGCGCTTGGTATGGGTTGAGGGTTTAATAAACCAAATCTATTATTTGTTAATGATAGCCTTATTTCACTCTGTAGAGTATCCCAGTCTATTTTGCCATTTTCGTCTGTCGATCTGTGTTTATCAGTACACTCGAAATCTAGAGGAGATACAGTCATGAGATTTCAAATATATCTATTCTCTTATGAATATTGATATAAACTTATAATTTAGTGTGCAAACAGTTAGCTATATATATAGCGCACATATGCCAATTACACGTAAGGGTATTTAATCTTCGGCACCGCAGAGATAACCGTTCTTTCTCGTTCTGCATTGTTATTGTTTTCAGCTTGTAGCTCTGTTGTGTGTGTGTGTGTGTGTGTGTTTGTGTTTGTGCACCTCATACAATCGCACAAACAAATGGGCGGCTCGCTCAGTGTTGGGAGCAAGTTTTGGTTTGTATTGCCAGTGTTGTTGACGACTCTCTTGCACTTGCGTGTGGGGCTCAGACTCAGCTGTTTGACTGGCTATTCTTCCTCTTCATCGTCTTGTTGTTGATGAAAAATCAAGTGCAGCTGATTTTCATATGCAAATTTTTGGGGAAAGCGGGGGAATGGATGGGTGGGTAATTATGGGATGGGGAAACAGGAAGAATTATTATGTTTTCCATGAAAATTAATTTAGTTTATGGCGGCAATAAAATAATTGCAACAAGTACTTTTGTTTTTATATATATATGTTTATGCATATATGTATATTGGAATGCAAGCAGTTGTGTGTGTGCTTGTTTTTGTTCTTTAGCCCCTTTCCCTTTTTGACATTTCGGCAAATTGGAAGCTTGTGGCTATTGCATAATCATTTTTAACAGCTTTGCTCGGCTTGTTTGCATTTGCATTTGCCCAGCGCGTAGCCTATACCCAAGCAGAACAACAGCAGCAACGGCAACAACAATGTTATTGTTTTTCAAGGTCACACACACAGGCAAACGCCGCAACGTCCCCAACACCCACCGGCCATCATCAGTTGAGTTCATTTGTTGTGTCTTTGCCGTTTCTCGATGCTCTCTTATTCTCTTCGACACTTGCTCTCTCTTGAGCTGTTCGATTGCTGCGCTCTCGCAAACAGCACTTGCCGGGAGCAAGACACAAGCATTCGAACTTGCTATCTTACATACACTGTGTGCTTGTGTGTGTGTGGGTGTTTTGGGTTTTTGCTTGTAGCGCGCGTAGGCAATTGGAGGATACCGTTATGCATTGAATGTGTGCGTTGCGTGCTAGTTTTCAGGGTCAGGGAAATTCGATTTTTTATTGCCGTTGGTTGTTGTCATTATTGAAAAGGCTTTAATTAAAGACAATGACAGCAATCATATTTGAATTGAGCAAATAAGGGACGTAAACAACGCTAATGTTAATGAACTGTTCTGAACACAGTGCGTCAATAACTTATACGTACATTTGGATATTAATTTAGAAAAAATGATTTTCATAGAATTGTTCTTTTTGTTGAATTTCATTTTAAGGGGTTAATAAAAATTGTTTGAATTTTTTTAGTGTAATATGGTCATTATTTTATGGACTTTTGACAAGTACAAATTCTTCTCGAATTCTTCTTATAAGAATTGTTTAAACATAACATGACAATTATATTATTTTTGGTATTAAGCGCATACAATTTAGACGAAGATTAATTTAAACGACTCTAAAAATTACAAAAAAAGTATTTAAAAATAAGCATTGAGATTTATTTGTAGAATTCATAAGTCATGCTCAATATGTCGTCAATCATAAAAATCGATTAAGTTTAGACCAAATTCTGCAGGTTTAGAGTCCAAAAAGTGAAGACAATGTACGAATACATAATACTGCACTGTATATGCACATATACAATTGTTTATGTGTGTATGTATGTAAATGTGGGCAGCTGACTTCCACACTTCCGCGCGTTCAACAAAAAACCGACATGTGCACACACACGCATAAATACGTACGGAATACGCACACATACATACATCACTGTATGTTTCCTTTTTATTTGTTTCTATTTCAAGACAAAAGAGCATTCAAAATGATAAGGGGGCATTCTTGTGGCCAGCGCTATCGACCGTTAGCCGATGGGCGGGACTTGGGGCGTATATTCTCTTGGTCGCGATAAGCGTTAATTGCTGTTGTCGAATGTGCCCGACTAGAAGTTATCACGTACAAACAATTTATGTAAAGAGATAAACCTTTCTGGTATGGCAAAAAATATAAAGTCAATATTTGAAGTATCTAGTTCTTCCAGATTTCAAGATCGATGCTTTCACAATAACAGTTATATTTAAATTG
The DNA here is from genome assembly GCA_004143845.1 of Drosophila lacertosa. Classification (NCBI taxonomy): domain Eukaryota; kingdom Metazoa; phylum Arthropoda; class Insecta; order Diptera; family Drosophilidae; genus Drosophila; species Drosophila lacertosa. The sequence goes on from SCDZ01000116.1 coordinate 220,251, forward strand.
GCTTTACTAATCGTACTTTCCGATACCCATATACTTTATTGGGTCGAAAATGCTACCCTGCCCCTGTCACATACTTGAGCAAAAAACCAACATACTCTTGCTTACCCACTTGCAATGGGTGCATGGTGCACACAAGAAAAAAGGGAAAATGACATCGATAACAAGCAGCAGCATACCATTTCACTCGCACACCCACTCACCCGACAAAGTTCAGTTGGCATGCGTGCAGGAGGCGTTCGCCCATTGCGCTTAGCGCTTGAGTACATCGATGAACGTCTCGTGTGGCACGCGAATATTGGCAAACATGCGCATCTTCTTCTTGCCCTCTGACTGTTGCTTGAGCAGCTTCATGCGTCGCGTTACATCGCCTCCATACTGTCGATATCAGGAAAATAAAGTTGTGTTATCGAAATAATTTCAAAGGAAAAAAAAACGAGCTTTGCGCAGTCTGGCAACTTACTAGCTTGGCTGTGACATCCTTGCGATAGGCTTTGATGGTCTCGCGGGCGAGCACCTTGCTGCCGACGCATGCCTGTATGGCAATCTGGACCATCTGTTTAGGTATGAGATCCTTGAGCTTGTGCACCATTTGACGCGCCACTCCGGTGGCTTTGCTGACGTGCACAATGCGGCACAGCTCCTCGATAGGACGACCGTTGAGATGTATGTCCAGACGCACCAGATGCGTCTGATGATAGCCATGATCCTCATAACTGAAGCTAGCATAGCCAGAGCTAAGAGATTTCAGTCGATCATGGAAGTCCAAAATAATCTCACTCAGAGGCAGCACATATTTCATCAGAATTCGCGTCTCATCGATATTCACCGAGCTCTGTTGAACGCCGCGTCGCTCCACGCACAGTCCAATGATTTGGCCGACAAAGTCCGTAGGCGTTATGATAGTGCCCAACACTAGTGGCTCATGGTACTCCTCAATGCTGGATGGTTCCGGAAGCAGAGCTGCATTCGATATATCCAGCGTGCCCTTGCCGTGCTGTTTGATCAGCTTAGGATTGCGCAGCACAATTCGATATGTGACCGAGGGCGCTGTAATGATTGGCTCGGCGCCATGTTCTTGCTCCAGGCGCTGGCAGAACACCTCCATGTGCAGCAGCCCCAAGAAACCAAGACGCCAGCCCTGGCCCAGCGCTGGGCTGGAGTCCACGTTGACCGTGACCGCCGAATCGTTGAGAACCATTTTATCAATTGCGCTGCGCAGGGCCACATGCTTGGACTGGTCCACGGGAAAGACGCCGGCAAAGACGAGCGGTTGCTGTGGTCGATAGCTGCCGGCAGCCGTTGCCGTCTGATGCTTTAGGTGAATGGTGTCGCCAATGATGGACTCTTTGCTGTTGCGCATGTTGCACGAAATGAGGCCCACCTGACCGGCCAGCAGGCTATCCACGGCGCACTCAGCTGGCCGCAGCACCGACACACTCTTCACCGGATACACCTTCTTGGTGGCCAGCGATTGTATATCCTGGCCCACAGTCAGTTGACCGTTGAGCACATAGATGAGATTAAGGGCGCCGCGATACTTGTCAAACCAGCTATCAAAGATGAGCGCACGAAATGCGCTCTCCCGCTGAACACTGGGAGGTGGTATCACCTCGATGACACGCTCCAGCACCTGGGCTACGCCCGTGCCAAGTTTGGCTGAGACACGCAGGACGGTGGAGGGCTCAATGCCGAATAGCAGCTGCATATCGTTGGTCACCTGCTCAGGATTGGCGTGCTTAATATCAATCTTATTTAGCACCGGCACCACAGCCAGTTCACGCTGCTTGGCCAGATGAAAGTTGGCCACTGTCTGCGCCTGAACGCCATGGCAGGCATCGACGAGCAGTATGACGCCATCGCAAGCGGCCAGCGAGCGAGAGACCTGCGAAACGAGACGTTGAGTTTAAGTCCCTGCATAATCCACCTGCATCCGCAACGGAACCCACCTCATTCGAGAAATCCACGTGGCCCGGCGTATCGATTAGATTCAGCAAATACAGTTCGTTCTTGTACTTGTAGAAAATGGATGCTGTTTGCGCCTTGACTGTTATGCCGCGCTCCCGTTCCACCTGCAGACTGTCCAGCACCTGATGCTGACCGGCATTGCGCGAAATGGCGCCCGTCAGCTCCAGCACCCGATCCGCCAACGTGCTCTTGCCGTGATCCACATGGGCAATGATGCTGAAATTGCGTATACGGTCCACGGGCATCAGGGCGAACTGCCGAAGCAGCGCATCCTGCGACAACTGCGAGCTGGTGGCCGCATCGCCATCTGAATCCGAGTTGGGTACCAATCTGACCGGGGTCGTGCAGAGCGAACGATATGCCGACAGTCGCTTCCACGAGCACTGCCCCGTTGCTTGCAGTAATTTCCAGCGTAGACTTTTGTACATTTTGCTGGTTTTTCAACACATTTTTTTGTATAACTATTTTATTTCAAGTAGAAATCAGCCGGCACATTGTAAATGTTACCGCACAACATGTGAGTTGAGTATACGGACCTGCCAACTTGATTATAGTTAGGCAGCTAAGTAGGTCAGTAATTGCACAAACTGAGTATTTTCGTAAGTGTGGCAACGCCGTCAACAGTTTGACTATATAAAGTTTAAATTATTTACCAGGTCAGCACAAGGCTAGTTAAGGCGTACGTTAAAATAAAACTTATTTGTAAAATAATAAAATAAGATAAGTAAATGTATTGTGCTAAATAATGATAAATATTTATTAAATTGTTAGTGACGCTTCGAACAAAGTAAACGATCAGATCGCCTTGCAAAGTTTAACCGCACTGTACATTTCTTCACCAGATCTCTTCGTAAAACGTTGCTTACATGTTAGAAGCAACAGTCGCCTTTAATTGTCAAATTTTGGTACAGGTAGAAAAAATAAAGTTGTCCTACAAAACGCATTTTTCGTCAGATCTATGGCAGCTATATAATATAGAAGCTTCTTTCTAAGCATTACAGCGGGACAAAATATTACACAGCCAATAATTTAACAAGCACATATTTTAGAAATTGTATAAAAAAGCATATATATATTTTTATAGAGGAATATGTAAAGGTTTGCATTGTTCATATACAGAGCAATAAGAGGGTTTCAATAACATTAAGTGCGCCTAATTTAGCTTGAGCTTTGACATTAAGCAATTGCATACTGAGGAGTTTACATGTAAGTGATAATATATAAAGTAAAAAAAAACACGCTCGAGCCCTTATAGTATTCTCAAGTAGATAATACACAATAAAATACAAAATGTACATACATTTGCGATAGATATACAGTCATATATGTATATATTGCATTTTTATATGCATGGATATACATACATATTTATGTATATATTAAAGATTAGCTGCAATAGTTTAACGCTCAACTCAATTACTTAGCGTTAGTTATATTTATAAAACATTTTAAGCTTTTGCGCACTTTCTAAATAATAATTAAGAGGCTTAATATAACAGAGATGAAGACGGTTTACAGGCCGCTTTTCATGGTTTTCTTATAGGTTTCTTTAATTTACTCTCCTTGTTTTGTTTTTGGTTTTTGAGACTAATAAACAGATAAAATGGTTTAACATCGGCAGAATTTGTTTGTTTGTTTGTTTTTAACTTAACTTAAATGCGATACAAGCACAAATACAATAAAAATTACACATAATTCAATTGTTAATATCGAAGACGTCATGTCTAAATACATAATAGGAATACAGTTTGTTATTCATGTTCATTTATCTTTTAGGAGTGATATGAAGTGTGAGTGTGAGAGTGTGTTTAAATGTATAAATATATATATATATATATTTATATATATTATATATTTGTATACATATTGTTCAGATGCCTTGAGATTTGATTTTTCGATCTTCGACTTGGATCTTAGCGTGCAAACTGCAGATATTGAGTAAAAATCATTTTAGCCAAATAATATATATATATATGTACTATATATATATAAATATATATATATATACTACATATATATATATATATATGTATATATATATATATATATATATATATATAGTATATGTATATATATTCTTTCATGTGTGTGTGTGTTTAGAATGCAAAAATAAACAAATACATTAGCGCACCCATTGTGGGAATCAAAGCGCCTGGCGATCGCGATCGTAACTTAAAGACTGCGTACAAAATATATAAATATATATATATATATATATATGTTTATATATATGCATATATATACATGTGTATACATATATGCATATGCATACATATATATATAATGTTTAAATTGCACAAACGTGCGCTGCTCTTTCACCCTCCCAAACCTGCTGCTGCCGCCACCGTTGCTGCTCACTTTTGTGCCAGCATGCGCGCCTGCATTTGGGCAAGCATTTCCTGCATGCGACGCAGCTCCGCCTCCTTCTCCTGCAGGATGCGATCCTTTTCGGAGAGCACGCTGTTAACGCCCGCTTGTGTGGGCACAGAATTATCGCCACGATCCGATTTGATGCCATTCTCTTTGCCGTTCTTAATGCCCTTGGCTAGGCGATCGGAGCGATAGTTCTCGTAGTGCACTTCCTGTGTGACCTCCTGCAGGTCCTGCATGTGTGTAATCAACATGGTGCGCAGCTTAATAAAGTCACAATGCTCGGGGTTTTCGACCTCGACGACGCCCCAGGGATAGAGTCGACCGCGCACTTTTTTGCCCTTAACCTCGAGCAGTGTATTTGCGCCGCAGACGGCAAAAGGCACAGCTTCCTTCAGTTGCTTCACTTGCTCCTTGTAGTCTTCATCCTCATCTGAATCACAGTCGGGCAGTGGATATATCTTAATGCCATGGCTTTCGATCTCCTGCATAATGCGGCATTTAAGGCGTAAGATTTCCTTTTTTGTTAAACAATCGGCCTTGGCTATAACAGGCACAATGTTCACCTTCGAATGCAGTTTTTTCATGAACTCCACATCCAAAGGTTTCAGTCTGAAATGCAATTATAAATTAGACAAACTGGCTATTTAGTTGACTTGAGTAGGTGTTTTACCCATGACCGAATGGTGATATAAAGTAGAAGCAACAGTGAATGCGATTATCCACAATATTGCGACGATTCAGTCCGCTCTCGTCCTGTAGAAAGCGCTCGTATTGCTCATCAATGTACTCCAGTATGGCGCTAAAGCTATTCGAATTGTCGATGGCATCTCCAAATCCGGGCGTATCTACAACGGTTAGACGCAGCTTAACGCCACGCTCCTCAATCTCAACGGTGGATGCCTCCAGCTTAACCGTTTGCTTTTGTTTCTCTGCATAAATACGCATATTTAGTTGAGTTCCAGAGCGACTGTTAACTAATTACTTACCTATGGCATCGGGTATGATGCGTTCCGGATATAAGTCGGTGAGGAATAGACTATTCACCAGCGTCGATTTGCCCAAGCCCGATTCGCCCACCACCATCAGCGTGAACTCGAAGCCCTTTTTCACGGACTTGCGATGCACTTGATTGGGCAGATTGGCGAAGCCCACATAGCCGGGTGTCTCGATGCTGGAAAACTGCCACATAGCAGACACAAATAATTAATATCAATTGAAATATTTATTATTTAAAAAAGGGGGGAGAGGCAAAGAGAGACCGATTTGGTTGAATCAGCACCAGCTTATCTATCACTGCAATTTTACTCTCTTGCGCATTCAAGCCAGGCATGACAAGAGTTGAGCCCGTGTCGTGTTTTCTTTGATGACACGAAAGCACATTTCGTGCGTGTACGTGTTCAACAGGAGTTAACAGGGATATTCACGAATTAACATTAAAGGAAATATTAAAATGTAGATATCAACAACAGTAAATCAGCAAATAAACTTAAAAATAAATATTCCATATTTTTCGGTTTTTAATTATTAATCACAATATTTAAAGAATAAAACCGCATCAAAAATTAAAAAAAAAAACAAAGGGGAAACATTATTAAGAAATCAAGCGTGTTTTGTCATAATAAACTCAAAGGCTGATTTCGTAAAAAAATTTTAAACTTTCTTGTGATATTTTTAAGTGCGTACATTCCTGATTAGTGTTTCGTGTCGTATTAGAATACGAAACGGGTCCATCTCTAACATGGCTGCAGTTCGAGTCTGCAGGGGGGAATGGGGGGTGGGGAGTTGCGAGGGTGTTGCAAAGCGTCGAAGCCTGGCTCAAAGAAAGTGTCGGCGTTATTTTGGAATGCCAGACACGCGCGAGTTTCTCTTGCATATCTAAGTCGCACACACACACGCGTTCAAGTACATATGCATACATGTGCACACAAGTACATGCAAACATTTATTATTTTCATATATTTCTGAAAGTACACACATACAGTATTTAAAGCCATTGACATTGCGACCAGTGTGTACATACATACATATATATGAATGCACATATGTAGGTCATAGGCCGCAACAAAGGAAGATATTCAACATGACGCCGACGCCTTTTTTAGTACCGGCTTTAGTGAATCATGCACTTTTGGTTGAACTTATTTTGAATTTCAAGCGAAGATTAATTAACATGCACATTCGCACACACACATATAGTATATATATATTTAAAAATGTGCATATTTATGTTTGCTTGCACATGCATTATTGTTGCACACATGTATTGCAAGCTGCACACATAAGGAATTTGCATGATAAGCCGCAAACACACATATACAAAACAAGAACGCCATCGTCGTCGCGAGCGGGGATTGAAACGCTTGATAAAACCGCGCCCTGTATTGGCGAATGGGGCAACGCGTTGCCAATTGTCGAATACAAACACGTACACTTAGTTATCTGTATAATTTTTTTAAATAAATATACATTACTTACGCCCTTTGTATCAGCCATATTAAAAAAACAAAAATTAAATGACGAACAAAATATGTTGCTCATGAACTGAAATGAACTAGAACCAACACACACACTAACTAGCACACAGTGTGACCAGCATATGCAGACATTACATATACGGAAATGTATCGGAAAATAATCGATAATACCAAATCAGTATTATTTTTAAGGCCATTAATTAAATATATTCGCTTTAATACAAATCATTGCAGTTTTAGAAAATAAAACACCACACAATGCGCTTTACATTCTATTAACTAAAATTACGTTGCACCTTTTGTTTGACGTTATGGCATGTTGGTAGGTCCTTTGCGTTGATGTTTAAATAAAACACAGTGGCAACCTCGTGCAGTGCAGAAAGAAAGGTGAATAGCCCGCTTGAGTTTAAAATTCAAAATGGAATTAGCACGAAATGTAAATAAAACATATAAGGATATTAAGGATATTACTAAAATCATAGCTAATACTCTATAAAATTTAGGATAAATAACAGTTAAATGGTTTTTATAACTGGTAGTATTTTATTTTTAAAACAATAGACATATTTATGTATGCTGGATCGTGACGCACATGCACTTAAATTCAATACAATACATACATCGATGAAATAAAAGTATTTGATAGGTTCCGGATCAGGCCGTTCTTTAACTATATAATTCACATTTATTTATTTCTTCGTTTTTCATCTCATTCTCAATATGTATTTATGAGCCTGCAACTGCATCGTTAACTATTTCATAGTATACAGTATGTATATATATTTATGTTCATATATATATATATATAAATTTGTATATGTATATCTATATGTATGTGTGTATTTATGACGTTGACAAAACATCGACTAGAATATGCAAATTACTCGAAATTAAAGAAATTACCGTGCGCTTTGCAATAGAATACCAAAAAAAAAAAATATAAAAATAAAAAATATATATAAAATCAGTGTGAAAATTGTAATGGCAAACGGCGAAAGGAATACACATATAGATATATATATATATATATATACATATATATGTTTTTGTTTTGTTTTGAACTAATGCCCCTTCTCTGACTAGGCCAGCCCCCGCTCCCAACCCACATTTGATCATCTATGTTATCAAGCGCGGCGCATGCAGCCCGTGCACATTCTCGATGGGCGGACAGTGTGTGGCGCCCGGCGGTCCCCAATCGTGCAGGCCCCGCGAATTAGCCAATCGGTGCGTCAGGCGATGAGCAATGCTAAAGCCGCCGCTGCCCTCCAGTTGGGTGAGCACAATGATCACCTGCCTGTTATGATCGAAAATATAAACAAAGTAGGGGGAGTATTAAAATAAGTTCTTGTGCATCGTAAAAGTGAAGATTACCCGCTCACCTTTGCAGCGGCGGCACGGAATCAACTGTTTTGAGCTCGCCGCGCGTGGAGACCACATTGTAGCTCTCCTGGCAATCGCATTTCACATGTATCCATTTGTTCTCATGACGATTCTCCACCATGACCACCAGTCCAGCCCAGCCCTGATCAAGACAAGAAACATTATAATCAATTATTAGTTTTAATGCTATCTACCCACCTTGGTTAAATAGTAGGCAGTCATGCCCTCGCGTCCTTCGTGCCTTTGTCCCTTGGTCAGCGTTAGGCTAATGATGGCATCGGCCAGCAGATGGGGCGAGGGCGTTATTTGTTCGACGAGCAGCCGCTTGGAGCTGTGTATGGCCAGTATGCACTGTGGATACTGGTGCGGATCCTCGATGCCCGTGTGCCAATGGTTGAAGGCCAAGCAGACAAGCAAATAAATATCCCGTTCGAGCATCTTGTGGCAGCCAACAAAGCCGCGCACCTGCCAAAGGACAATTGTCAAAAGGGATTAAGGACAACTGCACAAGATTTACATACCTGACGCTTGCTGTGCTCCACGAGGCGTCCGATTTCTGGTGCTGCCGGCGAGCGCGTGCGAAATATGACAACGCAAAGATCGAGCTGAGAACGTTGCGATTTCTCCGAGTTGCGTTGGCCCTCCTGGAAGAGGGTGAACTCCGCCTCGGTGGGCTCGAGCACGGTGAGCAGCACACACGATATAGAGCACAGCGGCTGGAGCGTGCCCTGGAGACGCACCTCGTTCCAGCCGGAGCGCACCTTGCAGATGTCAATGCAGTCGAAATAGTTGAGCACATCTTCGAACGAGATCCAAAAGACGCCCTCGGAGGCGCCGTGCGGCATTAGAGCGTCGCGCAGATCATCTGTCCAGAGCGCCGAATCGTCGGACCAATCGCCACGCCACGAATAGTGACCCCAGGGATTGCGCAGCTTGAGCAAACGATGTCCCTGTATATCCTTGACGTCCAGCACAGAGTAGGCGTGCCGCGGCCGCAGACCCTTGTGCTGGTATTCCTCCTCGTCGACCTTCATATTGCCGCCGCCGCAGCTGGCGCCCATCAGGAAGCGCACACAGCGCGAACTCAACAGCTGAGCCCAAATCAGATCCTTGTCCAGCTCATCCTCGCTGGGCATCGGCAGCGAGCTGGCCTGCAGCGGTATGCTCTCGCAGGGCGCGCCCGTCAGCGTGGCCAGGCCCTCGATGGCGCGACCCGAGACGAGCGCCTCATAGCAGCCGTGTATCTTGGCCACCGCCTTCTCGATGAGCGGCACCCAGAGCTGTTTGCGCTTGGCCTGCGAGTAGACCAAATGGCCGCGCTTGTCGCAGGGCAGCAGATCGTCGACCAGCACCGTGGTCCATTTGCCGTCCTTGCAGAGGCGCACCTGGTAGGCGCCCTGGGCGCATATCTCCTTTGTGACCAGCACCTCCTTGACCAGATCCTCGCGTTCGGCCAGCACGGCCAGTGCGCTCAGCAGCCAGCAATTGCCGAGTACGCCCTGACAGATGTCCGAGGGCAGCGGCGTACGGAATACCGCCCATGGCGGATAGGCGCCGCCATCGCAGTTAATCTCGTGGGGCCGACGCCACTGGACGACCGGATTGCCGCCGTCGGTGACGCTGCTGGCGGGATTATAGTAGAGGCTCTTTGGCGCCGGCGGAAACGAGTCGTCCACGAAGAGCTCGTTGTTGTCGCGACAATATTGTATGATATTCTGCCATTTGGTCAACGCCTCTGTCTCCTCCAGCTGGCGCAGATTCTCCATTAGCTTCGACTCCTGCCGGATTTCGGTGAGTGCCGCGACGCGCATCGATTTGCGGGCCAGGGCATCGGTGAGCACCGCATTGACCAGACCGCGCGGACTGGAACAGATGTCGCAGACGACAGATGCGGCGCAATTCTCATAGGTGCACGCCGGGCACTGCCATTTCCTGACCGAACCGCTGGAGAGGATCACCTGCTGGTGCTGCTGCTGCTGCTGCTGCAGATTGTACGAGGAGCTGGATGAGCTGGCCATTGAGTTCGGCATGGCCATGCCCGGTATGGATATATTCCGTGGCACAATCGATCCGCCCGTGCTGTGACGCTTTGGTATGGCGCCCGAGGAGCTACGCTGCTGCTGCTGTAGTTGCTGCTGTAGTTGCTGTTGCAGCTGTTGCTGCTGTTGCTGCTGCTGTTGACTAGTTGGCAGTGCTGTTGGCCCTGCCACGCCCCCCGCCGCAACAGGAACCGTCGCACGGGGCGAGGGACTGCGCGAGACACGATGCGCGACCAGCGGCAACTGCAGCTGGGCGGGCTGCGTTGGCGTCGGTGTGTTCACCTCGGCAACCGGTTGAGTGGTAGTCGCATCCTGCTCCTCGTAGGACTGGCCGTCGGGCCGTTCGCGCACCGAGTCAACGGGCAGCAGACGCAGCGATTTGCAGGCACTGCACAGACCGACGGACAGCGAGTTCTTCAGCGTGCAGTGGCTGCACGTCCAGAACTCGCCCTTGCGCAGCGTCATGTCCTCGATGGAGGAGATGCTCTTCAGCTTCGACCCGCCGCACACAATGCACGCCATCGCCGTCGAGTAGTTCACCAGCGTGCACTTCTTGCATGTCCAGGGCTCATCGCTGCGCGGCTCCTGGGAAATACCAGACACTGCAAGGAATCGAATGGAAGTGCATATTAATTATTTTATACATACTACATCATACATTAATCTATGGGTATATTCGTTTAGCTGTTTGAAGATATTTAATTATAATTATTATTATTTAAATCAACTTGCCATAGCATATATCTCCCATATAAAGAATGGGCCAAAAATATAGTTTTAGTATGAACTTTTGTTTTTCAAAGTATTCCACTAAAACTTAGCAAAAATTGGTTTTTATGTGTTTCTAACATCCAATACTTCTTATTGGAACTATTGTCTAACATATAGTTTTTATATGGACAACTTTTTTGTGTTCCAGCTAATTCCAATAAAACATAGAAAATTTGAATTCTTAAAATATGAAAAAAATATTATGAACATTTGGAATTATATATAGGAATTATATCATATAGCTTCCATAGGAACTATCGCTTGAAAATTTATTTTGCATATAGAAAACCTTTTCTTTTTTAAGATATTCCGTCAAAACTTAGCAAATAAGAGCTTCATGGTGTTCTCGATATATGGTTAAAAGAGTATTAAAATCGGACAACTATAACTTATACCTCCCATAGGAACTATGGCTACAAAATGTAGTTTTTGTATGAAAACTTTTTGTTTTTCCAGATATACCAACAAAACTTAGTAAGAGCTAAGTAGACAATGCTTTCAATACATGATAAAAATCTTATTAGCTTCGGTCTTACATATATATCATATAGCTGCCATGGAAACTTTTCACTTAATATATAGTTTTTAAATAGAAAACTGAAAAAATGTAATTTTTATATGGAAACAATTTTTTTGGTGTCAAGATGAATTTGAATTATGAACTTACGGGCTGGAGGTGGTAATGGTGGCGCTGCTGGCTCCGCGGACTGCTTGGATAAGGTCTCGCACATCTCACAGGATTCGGACCAGAGACGATTGTAGGCATAGGAACATTTGCCGCATGTCCACATCTTGCGGCCGCCGTGCAGCATCATCATCGATTGCGGTTTATTGTCGTTGCGCGCCGCTTGAGGAATGAGCCGATTGCTCGACGGGATCGGTGCTACGCCGGGCGCTGCCTCATGCGTGCTGCTCACCCACCGAGAGAGAGAGAGAGAGAGAGGAAGGAAAGAAAGAATCTGTTTTTAGCAAGTGGGGCCAATGGCAAACAAAGAACTCACGCACAATTAAGTGCCATGCAATTAAATTAAAAACCAAATCAAATTACAAAATTACGATATTACAATAAACAGCAAAAAAAAAAAAAACAAAAGAAGCGACTGTTTGCTGCTGCTGTTGCTGCTGTTTGTGTTGCTGCTGCTGCGGCTGTTAATTGACTTTTAAATCGCGAAAACGCAAAAGAAACAAAAACTCGAGCAAACAACACACGCAAAATATGTTATCTTCGGTACACCGAAGCCACAAATACGCTTGCTGTACGCCTGTGAGTCACGACCGATTATCAGTGGCAATTAGAATTTCCGAACTGATAAGAACGGCGGCGTGGTTCGATTGTCGAACACCCTGCACGATTTCCCTGGGGACGTACAGCACTGTGAGCAATGCAAATCATATTTCACAAAAAATAACAAAAAATTATTAAGACAGTTCGTAAATTATATGCACAGTTCTTAGAGAACCAACAAAGCAATAAGCTGTTAAATTCCTAAAACTTATAATTAAAGCAGGTTATTGATAATATTATTAATACTAGTAGAATAACCCTTAAATTACAAATTAAATTAAATTTCTGTAAACAATCAGGCATTAATAACGATATTCATATAAATTAATAAGTTATTAAATACAAATCAAGTTAACCAATAATAACTAATAATAATTAGTTATTAGTAATATAAAGCTTTTCATAAAATCAGTCTTATTTCTAAATAAACAACGTTTTATAAATGAGGTATTATTAAGAAAAATTAAATCAACAATTAATAACCTCAAATTTCAGGCATTGTTTCTATAAAAATCAAAATGATGACCGAGAAAAGGATTTAAAAAAAACCTCAACCTTAATCAAATCATATTTTTAAATACATTTTTTGAAAACATTTAAAAGCGTTTTAAAGGTCAATTCATAAATGATAACATATTTTTGTTTTAAATAACAAAACCTTCAAAAATGTTTTTTGTTAGCAGCCATGTACAAAATTAAATATAATCACAGCATATTTGAAAGTTAATTACGAATGTAATTATATGAACAATGCTGCAATTAATCAATTCTATTCTATAATAAATGAATAACAAATTAAATTCGCAAATATTAAAAATTGCATTATAAATTTGTAGGTGACTTGTTTAATTGCACCTTTTAAAAATTATTACAAAGGCAAATACATTAATTGAAAAATGAATACTGCTCAACCAAGCTGAAACAGTTACTAATATGTAACTGGAGGTTATCAAAATGTTTTAAAAGTATTGAAACGCAAGTTATTTATGTTAACGCTTATTCTTGTTCAGCTAGTTCAGTTAACAAGGTCAAGCGAAAAAAGCTCAATAGCGTATGAAGGCGACTAAGTTAGGGTATACAAACAGCCAAGCGTGGCGCAAACAAAACAAATCAAATCAAGTAAACGCAATACTAAACGTAAGAAAACTTCAGTCGAGCATAACCGACTGCACAATGCGTTAAACACAGTGTATTAAAAGCAATACAAGAGTTATAATATACTTTTTTTTGATTATTCAGTTTTTGTGACTGAAGTAATTAGTGAGTTTGAAAATATATATTCTCTGTGGTTTTATAATTCTAAGCTTAAAATTGTGATAGTTATTGCAGTTGTGAACTGATTGTGCATATATAAATTATTATAATATTTAGTTTGATAGGTTTAAATTGAAGAACAAAAAAGGTTCCCGTACAAAACTGCACTTTACGACCGATCGTTCCTATGGCAGCTATATGATATAGTAAACTAATGTGATCAATTACAAAAGACAGACAATTTCAAGGCCTAAAAACAGACGGATGTGATTATAGAAAGCGTCAGCTAAAGCTGATCAATACAGATTAAACGTATTTTTTTTTTTTTTAAGCGTAACACGTTTCGTCACATATGTAAAAGACTCACTGCGAGGGTATACAAAGAATTCAATTCATAGGAACAGACAGGCGGACGCACAGCAAGACGAACATTGCACAAAGTGAAATACACTCTTTTTTTATAGACTGTGTGAACGGAGCATGGAAAGCATTTAAAAACACACACGCACAGAGCCAGTATACATATATAGAACCACAAATATATACATAAGATATATATATATATTCATATATGTATATATATACAGGCAATTGCGTATGACTAAGCGCTTTTCATTAGCAAACAGCAAATTAGGCATATTAAATTAAAAGCGTAATTGATAAAAGTTTTTAGCTGTTGCTGTTGTTGTTGTTGTCGTTGCTGCTGCGGTTGCCAGGTGTCAAATGTCACGCTCAGCTCGTGGCGACAACAACCACAACAATAGCAACAGCAAATCAACTGTTTTAGCCGCTGTTGTTGTTGCGTACATTTTCGATTCAGTCGTTTTGCGCGGCCCTTTCCACACCTTGGCGTATATTGAATGCTCGGATGCATTATAAAAATCACTTGTTGTTGCAATTATTGTTGCTGTTGGTGCTGTAGCTGTTGTTGTTGCCGTTGCCGCAGCTACAGCTCCAGCTGCAGCAGCAGCTGCTGTGCTGGCCTCTGACTCAATAGTGTTCGCTTCATGGCTGCTGTGCTCGGCTGTTGCTGCTGCTGCTGCTGCTGCCGCATCGCTGCTATTGTCAATTACATCAAAGCTGCTGTTATTGCTGTGACTGCTGTTGTTGTTGCCCACTAAAGTTGTTGGATTCTCATTGATGAGCTTCTTTTTTTGCAGCTTGTGTTGTTTATTGACCTGCGCATAAATTGGCGCCATGGGCTCCGTTCTGAGCTGCTGTTGTTGCTGCTGCTGCTGCTGCTGCTGCTGTTGTGCTATGGCAACACATTCGTTTTCATATAGCTGCTGGTTGAGCTTGTTGCTGCAGTTGTTGTTATTGTTGCTGCTACTGCTGCTGCTGTTGCTATTGCTGCCGCTGCTGTTGTTCGTATTATTATTGTTGCATGTTGTATCACAGTGCTGCATGTTGCTACTACGTTGGGCGACGCTGACGCTGCTGCGCGTCGCTGGCTCCGACCAATCGTTGACAGCTATAAAGACGCCGTTGCGCGGTATTGTAAACTGTGAGGAGCTGCTGCTGCTGCCACCAACGCTGCTGCTGCTGTTGCTCATGTGCTGAGCGGCGGTGCTATTGCTGCTACTGCTGTTGTTGGCCTCCCGCTGTTTGGGCTGCGGCTGTCGCATTGGCTTCACAGCTGCAGCAGCAATTGCTGCTGTTGTTGTCGTTGTTGATGCTGCTGCTGCCGCTGCTGTTGCTTTGGCTGATCTCGATAGCGTCGTTATGGTAAAATTATATTTCTTCTTGGCACAGCCGTCGCGCACTTTATTATTTTGATTCTTGTTGTTGTTGTTCTGCTTGCGGCGACAGAACGTATCGTTGGCAATGGCAAAGCGCGAATTGCTGCAGGCAACTGGCGGCGGCAAGCGATTAACTATGTCCGCTGCGGCACCTAAAAAAAAAATACACAAATTAGCCAGGTCTATTTTATAAAGGTTACCTTTCTGTTTGGATAAGCTTAACACTCAATTTAAAAAAGGAGTTGAAATTTATTTAACTTTTGCCCGTTCAGGATTGTTGGCAACTGCTTGGTAAAATTTGCCAGTCACCTAAACTGCTTGGCAAACAGACTTTAATTGCAGTGCTGCCCTCAAGCAATACATTTTTTATGGTAGGCAGCACTTAACAAAGTTTGCAAACCAAACATTATTAATAATTTATATGAGTTGAGCATTTTAAGAAACAAATAACTATTTAACAAATTTACAACAATTTAACAGATTAAGCAATAGCCTTTTAAGAACCTCAGTCTACTGATGATGGAATCGAAAGGTTTTCGGAAAAAACAATTCAAGCTGAAAACCGGTTCAGTCTTTTAATGAATAAACATTATTGTCTATTTGTTGTTGTATTTCATATTTAACAACGATCTTGAGTCAGTCAACAACAAAGTTTAACACTTAAGATGTCCGTACATTTATTTGTTTATGTATTGCAAGTAATAATAATTTGATATTGCTTGTCAAAATGGAATTGCTGAGGTTAAAATTGATGCCCCTGATGGAATAGATACTTTTTCTGATTCTCAGAGTTAGCGATATGCTTTTTGTATGTTCGAATTGTTAACAAGAGCATTTAGAACAGACATTAATATAGGGCTTTAACAAGTATTGGACAATTTTTAATTTTTGTTAATATAAGAAAAAATTATTTCTGGTTTTAACAAGTGGATTCTTTCACATACGCTAATAAATACTATCCTCGTAGCCAAAGCTATTAATAGAAATTGATTTTGATAGTTTACAATTAAAAAGAATAATTCAAACAAGTTTTGTAAAAATATTTACGTCAATAAACTGCTATTAATTGTGAATACGAAATTCATATAACTTTGTTAAGTGTTGCCAAGTGAAAACGAATTGATTGCAAGGTGGCAGCATTGCAATTAAACGGGTCCTTGCCAAGCAGTTCAGGTGACTGGCAAATTTGAACCAAGCAGACGAAGTGACTGGCAAAATTAGGCCAAAGCAATTGCAGCTTAAATGAAATGGGCTAAAACTTAATGTTAAATGGTTTGTAAGGCTTCTCAAGAAGTGTGTGTAAAATGGAACACAATAGGACTTACTGCTTCTGTGGAGCGGCAGCTGCGGTTGTTGTTGTTGTTGTTGCTGCTGCTGATGTTGTTGTTGTTGTTGTTGCTGTTGATAGCCGAGCGACGCTTCGAATGGCAAATTGAATATGTCCTTGCTGAGATTGTTCACATAGCATATGTGACAGCTGCGACCGGACGCTGCAGCCGAGGCGTTGGCATGCGTTAAAGAGGCGCTCTTATCAATGGAATTGCTTAGAGATTGGGTGCGTCGAAAGTAGGCGTAACGGCGCGACTTCAAATGACGCCTATTGGAATGTTGCGGATAATGCTGCTCCTCGTGCGGCTCCAGCGCCGTTTGTTGCTGCTGCGAATGATGTGCTAAATGTGCCTGCTCCAGCGTTTGATCGCTGCTGCAGTTGCTGCTGCTGCCAGTGCAGCTGCTGTTCAGCTCCAACTGCGCTGCTGCTGCGCCTGCAGCTACTGCTGTTGTTGCTGTTCCCGGTGCTACGGCTGTGACTGCTGCTGCTGCTCCAGCGGCTGTGCTCGTCAGCGGCTCATGGCGGCGCGGGCACAGTGTCTCCTTGTAGATGGGCGCCAGGTAGCTAACGTTATCGCAGATAACACAATGCCATGTCACCGAATTGTTGACCGTATCGCAGCCGCGACAAATCCAGCGGCGATTTAGCGCCGGATTCGAAAAGTGACGATACAGTTCAATTGAGCTTTTGATATATTTGCGCGTCTCCTCGCAGTCGATGCAATTGGCTGGCAAATTTTGGCTATTGCGTTGCGGACGCTTCAGGCAGCCGCGCAGCAGCGATTTGTAGACGTGTCCTGGCTGCTGTTTGCTGTTGTGGTCGCTCCTGTAAACATAACGGTAAACGGAAACGATAGCATGGAAAAAACGAGGCTAACACAGCTCACAAGCAAAAAGGTCAAAAAGCACTGCAGGAGCAGGAACGTCGAAGCGTTGCCCGGGGGCGGTAACGGGACCTGCGCCTGCCAAAGGTTATTTCAATGTGGCCGCTTCGCCCGCCAAGCCCCGCGACGATTGCATTGGAATTTTTATATTTGCCTATTTTTCTTTTCGCACCGAATATTTGCAGTTTTCGTTTTTTTATGCAATTTTTATTATTCAATTTTTTTTAATAGATTTTTTTTTGCGCTCTGGCTTTTTTTCACTGGACGCGCACGTAGCACAGACACAAGTCGAATCAATAAAATTGTAAACAAAGTTGCGTTTCTTTCCAATCGATTTTACCCAAAACAAAAAAAATTATAACCAGTCTGCTATCTTTGCAGTACCGAAGTGTGAATACCCTTGCAGACAAAAGGCAGTTAGGAAATTAGATATTTGCTGTTGGCTCTTTGTGCAGCAGACAAGATTTTGATTTGGAATATTTTATATTATTTTAATATACAAAAAATGTATTTAGTATATAGTGGGATGATTATATATTGATAGGAATTGGCAGATATGATCCTCTGATCTTAATGAGTCTTATCAAATATGTTAACAGCAGAAATATGGTTTTGATTGTTTTTTAGAAATATCCTGAAAAACAAAAAAGTTGTTCAAACAAAAACTTATTTCCCAAACGATTCTTTCCATCAGAATGTCAGATATGTGCTCCGATTTGCGACAAAAAGACAGACATATGTTTGGCTTTATACCAAAGTTTCAGGATTGAGAGATGAACGGACAGACATGGCAATACAATATTTGCAAACATATATTTGAAAGACTCGGAGAGACTTCTGAGCGTTACTTATTTTATGACGCATTAGTTATATCCTCTGCAAGGGTATAAAAAAAGCCAAGGGAATACTAAAGCACATTCGAAGGTATTTTTTGGTCAGCATTTTTGTTGTTGTTATTGCTGCAGTTGCTTCAATTGTTGTTGTTGTTGTTATTGTGTATACACTGTGTATAATACACAAACACAGACACGCACACACACAAACACACGCACGAACACGTACAATAAGATGGAGCGAGAAAATGAGTGTGGGAGCGAACGAAAAGGACAAACACGCACGCACTCACGCACACATATGCACTTTGGTTTTGTTTGGTGTAACGGTAAACGATAGCTGGAGCTTTTGTACACGCATACAAGTGTATGCATATGTCTGCACGCTTATGCATGTACGTGTGCACGCATGTATGCATATGCTTACCTGGTCACAGCTTTGTGCTTATCAACAATTGTCGCCGCGACCTCCTCATCGCACTCGGCGGCCAGTTCTGTTGTCCCCGCCGCCGTGCCTGTGCCAGCGCTCACCAATACGTTTGCGCTGCGTCGTTGTTGCAACGGCTGCTGCTGCGGCTGCTGATGCTGATGTATCCAAGTGCTTTGGTGTCGCGTCGACTGGGATTGGTTCTGGGACGTCTGCTGTTGGTACAATGTTGCGGTAGGACTGGGGAATACCTTGCGCACGGTGCCACAATTAAAGCATTTGAGCGATTCGGTCGGATTAATGGTATTGCATTTGGTGCATGACCATTGCAGCACCGATGATATTGTGCCCATGTTGCTGCTGCGACTCCGGGTATCAATTCATATGAAATTTCCACATTCGACAGTTCCGCACAATTCACGACAATATGCTGTATATGTGATGGCGAGTGAGACAGAGTGAGCGTGTGTGTGTGTGTGTGTTTTGTGTGGGAGAAAGAGCGAGAGTGTAGAAGGACCAGTTAACTGATTGGTGGAAGGAAGATTACAATTCACAGCCAGCCGTTGTTAATTGCATTTAACAATCTCACGCCGCGCGCTGTTTTAATACTTTGAACTGTTGCACCACAACACATATTTCGTATATATGTGTATATACATATATATATATATATATATATATATATATATATATTGTGGGCCAACCTTGTTGTAGATACAGATCCTTAAGCAACAATAAGCTAGCGCCAGCCAGCCCCAGCCAGCCCACCAAACCTACTGATGTGCGATAGTTTAGTGACAATCGGATTGCCGTGAGTCGTGCACGAGTGACTATCGAATG
Organism: Drosophila lacertosa; assembly: GCA_004143845.1. Lineage (NCBI taxonomy): Eukaryota > Metazoa > Arthropoda > Insecta > Diptera > Drosophilidae > Drosophila > Drosophila lacertosa. Next base: position 239,844 of record SCDZ01000116.1, read on the forward strand.
TAAATGAGAGGAAAATTAAATTAAAATTCTACTCATGACTTACGGAATCACATGCAAACGTGGACATGTGTGCTCTTCTCGCCTATAAAAAGTTACGGAATCTTTTTAAACCTTTTTATCTCCAAATGCGTCTGGTTGTTTTGCTCATTTCAAATGCTGGCTTCAACAGCTGTCTGTTTAAGAATTGTCCAGCTCTAAATTTTGCTTGAGTGAGACCATATAATGATAACATAAAAATAGATACTGCATTTTACATAAACGAGTACAATTTCAAAAGCATCGCAAGCTAGAATGACGATATATTAAGAAATATTTAAGGAAAAATTACAATCCTTATGGGCCCTAATGTATAATTATTTATTTATGTTTTTTATCTTTATATTTTTTAACAAGATTTATAAATTAACCTGCGGATATGTATCGATAGCAATCGGAAAAATACCACATATCGATACCTTTACGAAATTCTCATCCCGCGTGCAACAGTCGTATGGCCTAAACGTGTTTTGCTTTTAAACATTTCAACAAATTGTCACTCAGCAGCGGAATGCAAAAACAAAGACCCAAAGGTCCTGGCAAAACAGGGCTACGTCCGCCCAGGCAGGCCGTCAATAACAAGCCTAACAGACAGCACAAACAGAATCGCGCCAAGGAGCTGTCACGCTCTAAACTGGCCGCAACCGATACGGAAATCCAGGAGCTGCGAGCCAAATACGATACAATCGATGCAAGCGACATTAAAACATTTACACAGTTTCCATTGTCGCTGAAAACCCTAAAGGCACTAAAAGAATTCAAATTCACAACGCCAACAGAAGTGCAGCGCCAGAGTATTGGACCAGCGCTGCAGGGCAAGGATGTTCTGGGAGCAGCAATAACCGGTAGCGGCAAAACGTTGGCCTTTCTCATACCGGTACGTACAACCCGTCGGAGTTAAAGCAAATTTATTAAAACTTCAGCGTCTACTTCTCCTTCTTAGGTCTTGGAGCATTTGTTTATGAATAAATGGTCGCGGTCAGATGGTGTAGGCGCCATCATCATATCGCCAACACGTGAACTGGCTTACCAGATATTTGAGACGCTGAAGAAGGTGGGCAAACATCATGATTTCTCGGCAGGCCTCATCATTGGCGGCAAGAATCTAAAGTTCGAGCGCACGCGCATGGATCAGTGTAATATATTGATATGCACGCCGGGTCGTCTGCTGCAGCACATGGACGAGAATCCGTTGTTTAATACTACGACCATGGAAGTGCTTGTACTGGACGAAGCAGATCGCTGCCTAGACATGGGTTTCCAGAAGACGCTTAATTCTATTATTGAGAACTTTCCGCCGGATCGTCAAACATTGCTATTCTCGGCCACGCAAACGAATACGCTGGAAGATCTGGCACGTCTCAATCTACAGGACCCCGTATATGTCGGCTATGGCGCAGCCAAACCTGGCGCTGCAGCTACAACAAATTCGGCAACAGCGACGACATCGTCGGCGGTTCTGGCCGTGCCAGAGCTGCTGCAGCAGAGCTATGTGGTGCTACCGCTGGAGGAGAAGATAACGATGCTGTGGTCGTTCATCAAGAACCATCTGAAGCAAAAGATCATTGTGTTTGTCTCCAGCTGTAAGCAAGCCAAATATCTGTACGAGATCTTTTGCAAACTGCGCCCGGGCGTCGGCCTGCTCGCTCTCTATGGCACCTTGCATCAGGATCGCCGCATTGCCATATACGAGGACTTTCTACGCAAGAGTCATGTGGTCATGTTTGCCACGGACGTGGCCTCACGTGGTCTTGACTTTCCTTCCGTCAATTGGGTGCTGCAGCTAGACTGTCCCGAGGATGTCTCCCAGTATATCCACCGGGCGGGTCGTTCGGCGCGCAACAAAACGCGTGGCGAGTGTCTCCTGGTGCTGACGCCCAGCGAAGAGGAGCACATGATTGGCGCATTGCGCGAACAGCTAAATCTGGAGATACACTGCGTGCACATCGACCCCAAGAAGCTGTTTTCGCCGCGCATTAAAATCGAAGCGTTTCTCGCCCAATTCCCGGAACTCCGCGCCACAGCACAGCGCGCTTTTCTAGCCTATCTGAAATCTGTGTATCTTATGCGCAACAAGCGGCTGTTTAATGTGCTCAGCCTGGACTTGGACGCTTATGCGCAGTCCCTGGGCTTGGCAGTTACGCCCCGTGTGCCCTTCATCGAGAAGCTCCAGTGGCGACTGAAGCAACAGCAGCAACAGCCAGCGCAGACTGCGGCATCAAACTTTGGCGGTGCAGCTGACAACAGCGACGACGAGGAGGAGGCCGATGATTTCATTAAGATCAAACGACGCGATCATGATGTTGAAGGTGGACCCGTCGAACTGGAGCGACTAGGCGCAACGGCAGAGCAGCCAGACGAAGAAGAGGAGGAGGCGCCTCTCATAGTGCCCAAACGCGAGAAGCTGGTAACCAAAGCGGCGCTGGCCAAGAAGGCGCTCAAAAAGAATCTGCAAGTGAACTCCAAGCTCAAGTTCGATGAGGATGGCCAAACGCTGGCCGATGAGCGCAATCAAATGAGGGCGCTGGCAACGAAGGAGAAGAAACAGCAGCGCCAGCAAAAGGACGACGATGGCGGCATTAATCTAATGCTGTCCAAGGCGCTGCTTAACGAGGAGGATCAATACGATAAGCAGCGTTTCCGTGAGCTGGTCAAAAAGCGGCACAAGCTACAACGCGAAAAGCTGCGCAAAAAGGCCGAGCAACAGGAAAGCGACGACGAGGATGAAGAAGAGGAGGGAAATGATGCAAAGCAGCAGCCGCAGCTGGAGGATGAAATGGATAGTGAGAGTGAACAGTCGGTGGATTTATCCTGGCTGCCAGATCCCGATAAGTTGTACAAGAAAAGAGGCAACGATAAAGAGCAACAGGACGAGGAGGATGATGATAGTGATGAGGAAGAAGATGTCGACGATGATGAGCCTGTATACAAAAAGTCCAAAATAACAGACAAACTTACGTTGTTGGACACAGAAGCCATAGCGGCCAATTTGCTGGCCAGCTAAGGACTATAATTATCTTAGTTTAATATCCTTTATATAAATAAAAACAACAAATGTAAATGCTTCACAAATATTTGGAAAATGCCCACAAATGTTTATTTCTTGCACACCATAGCCTGACATATAGCTGCGTACATACATGATATACATATGTATATATATATTTATACATATAAGTATATACATATATATATATAATACATATATGCCTGAGAGAGTTGGTATGGGGCGCCGGTTACGCGTCTGTTTGGGGAAAAGGGGGGCTTGGGTCTTGGTATTTGGGATAGGGGGGCATAAAATTTGCTTTTAAAAATATTACACATCACGTCGAATTACATTGTTTTTTTGTGGTTTTTGTTTTTTTTTTTTGAGACATATTTTGCATTTTGTTTTTTGTTTCAATTTTTGTTTTTCTTTTAGCGTATATAAATAAATGCATACACATATATACCGTTAATCCTGCGTATATATATATATGCATGTACATTCACATGTACATGTACAAATAATGCAATAGACACACATCTATACAAATTATACTATATATTGGTTACTTTTGTTTTTGTTTTTTTTTTGTTTCTCATTCTCTTCTCTCTGTGTTTTTTGCGCACATTTTGTTTTTAAAATATGATTTTTTTTTTGTTTTTGTCTTGGCTTTTTGTTTTTCATATTAAGTTTGAGGTCCGTTCAGACACAAGATACACAATTATATAATTAAGTTTATAAAAAATTAATGCTCAATTACAAGAAATAACACTTACGCTTATGTTGCCTACGGTTTTTGTTTTTTGTTTTCTTTTTATTTTTAGCTTGCATTTTGCTTTTTGTATAGTTAAAATACATATATATATACATACATGAATATAAGTGTATATATGTATATATATATGTATAAAAGTTGTATATATGTATTTTTAATGCCTTTTTGAGTTTTGTTTTTGTTTTTTTATAAATAGAGTAGAGCACACATTTATAATAGCTGAGAGCTGGAGACAAAGTTTTTTGTTTTCGATATTATTATTATTATTTGTTTGCTTGCAATATTGATCCTGTGTGTGAGGGGCGCGTGGCGGAGGCATGGGCAGGGGAGGGGTGCCTAATATTTGTGGGGGGTTTGTTTGGAGGGTAGGGTTTACAATATAATTAGCGCTAATAATTAATACATTTCATCTTTTAGACACAATTCTATATATATGTTTGTATATGTTTAAAGTTTCTTATGCTTATAAATACACAGTGAAGAACAAGCACACATACAATCTGCCACACACACTCACATACAGACACACACACTCATTCATCCACATACAAAGAGATTCACATTTAGTAGCTGGAAATTGTTTTTGTTGCATTATTTTGCTTTAGCTTGTTTTCAATCTTAATTAGCTGGCTTTTGTTTTGCTTTGCTTTGCTGCTATCTCCATTTGCCTCTGCTTCTGCTTCTAATTAGACATATGCATATATAAATGTAGCACATATATTTATGTATATATATTCATATATATGTATATACACATATATATGTATAGATATTATATCATTTGTAATGCATTAGTTTAGTATTTTTTTTTTTTGTTTTAACATACATTTTAACATACAATACACAATTAATAAATTTGTTTAACTTTGCGTCCCGCACTGCCCAATATCGCCGGCAATATGTACACATACATATGTACATATATCTATACATATACATATATGTGTATATATACATATATATGTGTATATATGAATGTCTTATGGGACTATAAATCTGGCCGCGTTTGGGGACACAAAACCCTATGCGTTTACATATATCACGGAAACACAACAAAGCCATTAATACAAAATATAATATGTACGTATATATCTGTATACATATATATATGCATATATTATATATATATATACACACACATACAGATATGCACGTACATATATAAAAAAATAAATATACCCTACTTAACTAATTGGTTTGTTTTTTATATTTCTTGCAATACCAAATACTTTACAGACACACACACATGCAAATATACATATAAATGGTGTATGTATATATATATACACATGTGCATGATACATACACAAATATATATACACACATACACATATAAATATATATGTATAAATTGTTTCGAGTATATATATATACTGCATTCTCATACTGTTGCGCTTAAAAAAATTTGACGACAATTAACGAGACTTTGCTGACTCTGCTTTTCGATTACATTATTTTGTTACTTTCATTTTTCTGCTTTTATTGATCTTTAAATCGATCGATGGGTTTTTTCAATGCCTACCTATATATTTTTGCTGCCTGCACTTTTGTTTTTAGCCGTTGTCATCAACATATTTCCTCTGCTATCTCTTTCGTATTAGGCTTGTCTCGGTTTGCCGTCTGTATCTAACTAGCCTAAACCATAACAAAAGCATCTTTGCCGCAAAATAGATACGGGAACTGATCGATCATTGTTTGAACAATATCCTCCAGATATGGCCGCAGCTGCTCAAAGTGACCCATATCCGTAAAATCAATGGGTATCAATGTGGGCCACCAGCAAATGGCCAGATTCTTGCTGTCCATGCTGTTTAGCTTGGAGTTGTCCGAGACGCTAAAAAAGAATATAAATAGCATTATTTAATATAAAGGGATAGAGATATTTATAAATATAAATATTTTATAGTACTTACTGCACAAAGTGCTGGAATATGTATTTAAGTATGGCGAAATTGATGGGTGGTAGTTTCTGTAGCAATGATTTTAAAGCTATCAAACGGCAGCTGCGATCGGTTTTCACCTCAACGTTTAATTTGGACGAGCCTACGCCGCGGGAGCCTTTATAAAAATCAAAAATGAAAAACGAAAAACAAAATAAAAAATAAAACAAAACTGATACGTATGTGTAAAAATATTAAACTCACCAGCAATCTCCTCTAGCTCTTTGATAATGTCCTTGCTGAAAAGTGGCGGTAAGCGTTTCGAGAAGAAATCCTTAAGCGCGGTAGCCACCGCATTCACTGGAATGTCCAGCACGTCAATAATTGTATTGGTATCTATAAGACGATAAAAATTTGTTATTGAAAGAAACTTAAGTTATTTATTTAACTCATTAGGCGTACCTTCTTCAAATCGTTGAAAGAGCATATCGACATGGGCTCTGCTGCCGGGCACGCGGTAAATGCCTTCCGAGTCGAGGCCCTCCTTCTCAATAAATTCTACGCATTTGATCAGGAATATGGGTATCTCGTCCTTATCGGAGGTAATCATTAGTTTGCCGAATTGAGCTTCGGTTGTCTCGGTTAAGCCCTTGGCATTCTGTTTGAGCTTGCGCTTGAGCTTTTTCTCCTGCTCCTTTTCCTTCTCCTGCAGTTTGCGCAATCGAGCCGTCTCCTCCTTGATGCGGCGCTTCTCCAACTTCTCAAAGTCCTTCAAGCATTTGGCGTTCATATTGTATTCGGGCAAGTTCTCAGCACCAAATATTCCTGCGGCCGTCAGCTCCGGCACCATTGAGTACTATGGCAAAAAGTTTCGATTCGAATTTTAATTTATATTAGTATATTTGCAGGCATGATTCAGATTGGGTTTGAAAACTTACCTCTGGCGACTTGTCGCTCTTCATGAACTCCGGCACAACGCCAGCCTCAGCTTTTTCTAATAATAAAAGAGCGAGTGAAGAGTTCAAATCAATACCTTATAAAAGCAATACACTTTAATAGTATTGTAAATACAAAGGTTGTGCAAAATAAAGGGTAAATATAATTTATAATAATAAAATGACAATAATCAATTCACATGTATTAAACATGTGATAAAGTGAGTTATGCTATGTTTAAAACGTAACTTTCGATTAGGCAAGCGATTTGAATAAAGCGTAGTAATTAATTTTAAAATAAATTTAAGGGAAAACTGAAAAAGCACGACACATACTTTTCTCACCTGCGGCTGCCACAGCGGCCATGCGCTGATAATGCAATGGGATCTCTGGTGGACTAACGTAGGCGCCAAACGGCGGCACTCTTGGCGTCTGCACCGGTATGGCGACCTTCTTCTTCTTGTTCTTCTTGGTGGTCGCCGCCTTCTTGTTGGCCTTGTAGTAGGCATTCTGCTGGCGTACACGACGCTCCGTGGAACTGGCGCAGCTATCCGACTCGGTGCAGTCTGTAAATGTGTTCAAAAGTAAAAAAGAAATGCAATAATTTAATTGGGTGTACATTAAACATTGGCAACTGTTACCCGGCTTTGAACGGCCAAAGTGCTAATTAAGGCTATCACTTTTCTGAAAGCTCTAAAAGTTCCCATTCCCTACCTAAAAACGCACATGTATTATAAAATACAACTTAATTCAGCTTCTAAGCTCTCACAGTTCAGCCTATGCGTTGCTCATCTATCAATCAATCGGTCAGTCAGTACAAACAGGGTAAACGGACAGAGAATATGTAAAATTTGTATCGCACCTTCGTTTTCATAGATTTGCTCGTATTCAGCCAGCTCTTCAGAGTCCTCGTCCTCGCCATCTAGTTGAGCATGATCATAACGTTTAGCATCCTTCTCGCCTGGCTCACAGCCGGCCAAATAGGAGTCGCCCATGCTGCCGCTGCTGCTGAAGTTCATCTTGGCGACCGCCTCGCTGACCAGCTGAAAGTTCTTCATGTTCAGCTTGCCCGGTTGCTGTGTGGGTAGCGTGAAAGTTGAGGAGCTCATGGGACAGTTTCGACTGGGCGCTTCACCCACCTTCAACGTTTGACTCGGCCCCTTCGGACGTATCTTATTCAAATTGGAATCGATATGCCGCCGCCCGGTTGTGTACGCATGCGTTGAGCCACTAAAATTGTTCCATATGGAGTTTTTGTTTGTGTTGCGGCGCGGATCGTTCTTATCGTCCAGCCATTCTGCAATTAGCAAGCATCGTATACATTATAGTCGAGTATAATCATACAGTCTAAGCTAAGCTAAATGGACTTAAATTGGCGAGCAGTGCAGGAGAGCGAACGAGGAAGATTAACTAACACTTGGGTGTGTGTGTTAAGTGTGTATGTGTTTGAGTGTGTGGGGGGAGGAGAGGGATCGCTAAAGATCGTGCAGGGAAGTTTGATTTGTTGTTGTTGTTGTTGTCGGTAAAGTGATTTACATTTGAAAATTAAGAAGAAAAAAAAATTAGCTTAGTTTGGGGCTTAGATTTTAGAACATTTAGTTAACCTGCATCATGGGCGGCCAATGAATCCTTCGACCCGCTGACATCCGCTGCTTATGAAATGCATGAGTAGATTAAAGAAAAGGTAAAGACGAAAAGGAAAAAAGAACAGGAAAAAACAAACAACAGCAAGAATAACGAAAATATAATATGCATCAAATTTCAATAGTTAGAACATGTTTATTTTTAATGCTTTTTTTGTAATACTATTTTTTCTTTGTTTCAGCTAAGTTAGTTAAAAGTTGAAGAAAAAACTATTAAAGAAAAATGTTTATATAAATAAATAGAATACTCTATATACAAACGAGGCCAAAGGTGGTAGGTGTATATATATATATATTGTATATATACATATATTCTTATGTATTTGTATAATAGGTTTACTTAAATGTTTTACAATATGTGGCGCATGGGAAAACAGCAACAGAAAAAAGAAGAGTACATATATTTTAACACGAAAAAACTCATATGAGCTGATGTGATGAATGATGCTTGGGGGTTGGGTGTCGGGATGTTAGATAAAGATACATATACATATATGCATATGATATTTGTACAAAGAGAGCGCAGATGATTTGGGGATATCGTGATTATGAGCTACAAACGTTTACAGTTTACGTTTTGGCTGTAAAACAAAGACAATAACGAGCAGAAGCACAAACAAAACTAACAAAAGGAATAAAAATAAAATTACTAAAAGGAAACCAACGAAAAAATTAAATGATAAACAAACAAAAAACAAAACGAATAAACAAAATGTTATGCATATACGATTTTATACGATATAAACGAGTATATAAGAAAATATTCAATTAGTTAGATTACATGTTATTTCTTCCAAACTTGATTCTGAAGCCGAAACGAATTGACTCTTATATGTGCATGTAATGAGCTGATGATCTGGAGGGGCTGGCTCTGGAGGAGTTGTTGGAGGAGGGAATATCTGGAATCCTGTTTTTTTTTTCGGTTTTTTGGTTTAATTTTTTTTTTTTTTTTTTTTGGTTTAGAATATATAATAATTATTTGTATGCAATAGGCAATGACAACAACGAATACACACACAGAGATAAATCGATATAAAAAAAAACAATTGTTATGATTAATCATTAATAATATGTAATCATTATATAGAGTAAAGAGTATAGAATTTATATTTAATTTGATATATATGGGGGAAAGGGGCTTTGGTTAAATTTGTCGTTTAGATATCTTTTTTTTTTTGAGCAACGGCTGGGCTTAAGCGCACAGCATGACTAGGCGTATACCCTGTAAACCGTTTGAAGCGGCAGGCAGTTGAAATTCATTTACATTAGGAGAGCTCGTTTTTAAGTTAGGCAAGCTTTTTTTTTCAAAAATTTTCATTTTAAGCAAGTTTTTTTAGCTAAGCTCAGTGCCGTTACAAGTTGGAATTTATAAGCTAAATGCAATTCAATTTTTTAACTGGCTGTAGAGCTCAATAAATAACAGTGAATGAGTTTTCACCAAAATACTTATTTTAAGTAGTTAACAATTATAATGGTAAATTTACAGAAATAATTTAATAGGTTCAAGCCAGCCCGTTTGTGGCTTTGAACACAGGGTATACGTAGAAAAATCTAAACAACATTTGTCGTATTCAACAACAAATATGCGATTTAACTATACTGCGAAGCCAAGCTTAGTCAAACTACAACTTTACAGGGTATTTTTTGTCGATCTAACCCTAAACTTTTTATTAAGGCGCTCCTTTTATGGTTTTGTATGATAAGTTATAATTTTTCATTGTTTATATCGGTTAAGAACCTCCTACTGTCCATGCCAGCCCGTTAGTGTCTTTGATTTACAGGGTATCAGCTTGCATGAAATCTCATAATGCATGAGTAATGAATGTTTCATAGTATATATATACATATGCTAACTGATTCGATTTGGGTAAACGTATTTATGGAATATTTGGTATATATGGTATATATTTGATATGGATAGATTTGGACTTATGTATTCAAAGGGTATCAGTTGAGCTGTTTATTTTGAAGCAAACGTAGCTGTTTGCAACCAATGGGAAACTTACTTTGATGCAGGTGTTTGGGTTTTTCGTTGTTGTCATCATAGATTTCATCTAGTGATATATCTCTTTCTTCTGCAAGGTCAAATTGTGAGAGAGAAACGTGATGAGATAAATAAACATGTATGTGTCACTATGACTAAGAGATTGATGAGCTAACCATTTAATGAGTTGAGAGATCGTGTAGGAAGCATTTCGTAATTCTCACTGCCGGAGCCATCGGTGCCCAGCGTATTGGATAGCATATAGCTTTCATGGCGCGGCGGCGGACGCGGCATTTGATTAACCGAATTCTCAAGCGTGCCCTCGCCCGAATCTAAAGTAATTGACTCCTCCACATGCAGATTCTCCACCTCGTACTTATTATCCCAGGCGGTCTTCAGGAATGGATTATAAAAAGCAACTGTAAAGTTAACAAAAATCGAATAGAAGATTTAAAATATTGGACAGAATTTTAAGGGTCGACTGTCCACGTACACTTGACATATTGATCCGACGAGAAGGTCATGAAGCTGCCCTTGTAGCGATCGGCTAATGCATTGCCCTCAGTAATGAGAAACTGACAGATTTCGTTATTGAAGAACGCATTAACACCGCCGCTCTCCGTCACAGCGACTAACTGCAATGGAATGTTGGCATTTTGTGCGGCCAGAATGCTTTTAAATAAAATAAAACAAACAACAAAAATTAGAAACAAATATATATATATACATAAGGTAAAAGCAATCCTACTTGAGATTGGCTAATGAAGAGCGTCGTTTGGCTGAGTAAATGTATATATAGCCATGGATTAGCTCGTCCCGATACTGGTTAGTGCCATGATACGAGGACAAGATGAACTCGACACGTCGCTTCGCATCGCCAATGAAGACATCGACAATAATGCAGTGCTCGTTAGCCTTGACAACCGTCGATTCGGCAATGAGGGGCTGGACAATATTCTCAATATCATATTGATCGCCGCAATAAATGCAGACAAGAATGCGCAGATCTGTATGATTGGACGATGGATATGGCTCGTAGCTCTTCATTTCGCTCAGTTTTAGGGAGAGTATAACTATGTTGAGTATATCGTAAACATATTTCTGATGATTCTGCGTATGATCTATGAAATCGCAGTGAAGCATCTCCGATAGACGCATGCCTTCATTTCGCAAATATTCAACCTCATTCTCTTTGAGATCCTGCGGCTGATAGACCAGCACAATGGGCAAATTCTCAAATTTATCTTCCAGCTCTAGATTGCACAGAAGCGTGCGCTCTAAATTATCTTTGAGTGTCTCAAACGATTGCTGATTGGAGTAGACACAAATGAGACCTGGCGATATACAAATACAATTATAATATGTATTAAAATTGCTTTATCGTTCAGTTGACTTACCGCTCGAGTAGACATCGATAGCCTTGAAAGCCTCCATATCGCCATTGGCAATGCGATAGTTAAGATAATATGTCTGCTTCTCGTATATATACTCGCCCTTGCTGCCCGTACAAATGCGTATATCGTTGAGCAGATCGCTGGCCAAATGCTCGGAGCCAACAATTAACAGATTTAGGGTGCGTTCGCTACCGTTGCCGCTTGTCTTCCAGCCGCCAACGTTGGGAGCACCGCCGACCGTTTTATGATTGGCCGCCGTTTTATCGGAGAGTACCTCCTCAATCAGATTGTCCACGCAATTGTTGAAGAACGGACAATGATCACGTATCGGACAATGTATGAAGCGCAAATGCTGCACGAGCATCACGCGGCGCTCCTGATCGAGACGATCGAGCATTTTATAACGCGAATCCTCCTGTATAACATCAGTTATCTGTCGAACATCCTCCTGGGTGATGATGTCAACATTCTTGAATTGCAGAAAGTATTGTGCATGCTCAAGCAGCAGCTCAACAAAATTCTGTTTGCTCTTTTCAATAATCTCATCTTGATGTATATCATAGATCTGCTGGCAATCGTGCTCAGAGAGCGCCTCAAAGCATTCCCGCCCCATGAACAGAACACGCACTTCCGACAATTGTTTGCCGGGCGTCACAAAACCTGATTCCTCGAGCAGCATCTTGAACTGCTGCTTCCAGCTGTGGGTTGTGCAAAAACAATAATATATATATTTAATACAATATATGGTAAAGGGCAGAACGATCAGTTTGGGTTTATTTCATAAAAGTATTTATCTATTATATTGGAACAAAGCTTCTGGGGTGGATAGGTGGATATATAAATCAACATATATCGTACATTTTCCTTGCATTTAATGTTTAGTCTTAAACTTGTTAAGCTTTAAGGCTGAATAGGCCTTAATATATATAATTATAATATAATTTCATTTATGACTTCTATCGTGTTTAACTTCAAGTACTTGGCAAATGAAATAAACTTACCCAATTTTCTTTTTGTCCTGCTGGACCGAATTTAAGTAGTTACGAAAAACGGTCTCCGCTTCATTGGTCTCAAGCACATCGAACGGAATACGGGCCTCATCCTCGGTCGCGTCCATGTCGAGCAGATCCGTCCAAGTAGCCTGCGGGAACTCAAAGAAATACTGCTCGAACTCGATGTGATTTTGTAGATAGTTGCGAGCGCATTCCCACGCATCGTCGTCGCTAATGTTAAGCGCACTGATGTCGGGCAGCAGATACTCGAGGGCGAGGGCAAATTTGTCCAAATACTGATGGAGCTTCTTGTTGTGATGGTCGTCGCGCAGTTTCTTCATATGGCGACGGAATAGCTTCTGGCCGGCCTCGTGTCCGAATATGTTAAGGAACTCGTTCCATTCGCGATACTGCGATAGCATCTTGGAGCCCTGCAACCACAATATGTGATAATCTGTGATCTGATTACGGATGAGCCGCGTAACAGCCTCTGAGCGTATATCGAGCAGTTCCTTGCGCGACTTTGCCGATTCCTGATACGAAATGATCTTCACCCGATTCTTAACTTTGTCAATCATCTGGGCGAGCATCAGGAAGGCCAAATCAATGTTAATACTCTCGTGTGCGGATGTCTCAATTAGCTGCACAGTGCTCTTGTAATCCTTGCGTTGGCTTATCTTCTCCGCCTCGCGCACATACAGCTCGTAGGCATCGTCGTTCTTGGTGGTCACCAGGACCAAGGGCTTTTTGTTCTTCAATATGTTGGCAATGGCATTCTGAACAAACTCCACCTGCTTCTCAACGCTACGATTTGGCACCGGACTCACATCAAAGACCACGACAAAGCCATCGATACTTAGCCGGCCATCGGGCATGACCTTTTGTTCGTACTCTTTTTCGATGCCCAACTGATTCTTGCATATGTACATTAGCTTCTCCGCTGAGAAGACTTTCGTGGCGCTGCAGCGTTTCAGATACGGATCCATTTTGCCCACTTTAAAGGCCTGGAATGTGGAATCGTCCATAAATTCCGTTTGCTCGATTATATTAAAATTATATTCAACGCCCTCGTCCGTTGTCTTTCGCACCTCGCCCCAGTACAGAAAGTGATCATTGTTCACAATGCGACCGCTAAAATCGCTCTGACTGAGAACTGATATGTGATCTATAAAATAATCATCGGCCATTGGCCGCATAAATCTGTTGCACAGGCATGACTTGCCAACGCCAACCTGGCCGCGATCCTTTTCGGTCCCGGATAGTCCAATGACCGAAATATTGAATTGACGCATCTTGTTGTACCTAAAGAAGATAAGAGTATACAATACAATACAGTATGCCACAATTTTAATGAATAATCGGATGTTAACTTTTGACACGATATTTTAATTAGTTTTTAAATCCATCCTGTTTGTAAAAATTTGTTCATTTTTGCTGTGTTCCTTTTTTTATTTCTTAGTTTTTCTGTTTTTTTATATTCAGTTGCTATAAGTTGTTTACACGGTATACCAACAATTAATATACTATAAGTTCCCAAGTTTCTTTAAGTTTATGATACACAAAAAATGGAAATGCACATATAGAAAAGTACACATTCAAATGCTGCTGGGCTCCTTTGGTTCCACTGAGATAAGCCAGGAGCAGGAGAAACCGATGAAATGGTTGTATGTGAAACTTGAATACCAAATTCGCTTTTAACTTTCGGCTTCTATTAATTATAGAGCGCATAAACAGTTGAATATGGCTGCTGACTTTTCACATATCAAATTTTCTATCTTTATCACGCATAATTTCCGAGTTCCTTGGATTACGACACTAACACCAAAACGGACGTCTGTTCATGCTAAACCGGAATTGTGGGCACAAATAACTTGCATGTTTGCTCACCCAATGATTACAGGGTATAAAATAAGATGAAAAATTTTTAAGAACAGGCAGAAGAAGCAGAGGAACGACAACAACAACAACAATGAGAGCGTCGCAGTTGTGACTTGGGCCGCACTGGGATACATCCACGGCCGGACACATCTCGCAAGCTGAGAGCAGAGAGCCTGCGCTGAGCGTACACACACAGCCGGCGCAGCCAAATGCAAATTACCACCTGCCGCCCCGCCCCGTCCCGCACCGACCGCTTCGCAGCACCAAAGCCCACTTATAACATTTACACACTTTCCAATTGGGCGATTTTTCTTCGGCTTTGCTTTTTGTTTCGCAATGTTTTGGAATTATGTTTGCACACAAACACACACACGCGCACCTTTTAATTTATCAACATTTTTTGCTTTAATTTGTTTGTCGTTGCTATTTCTTTTGTTTTAAACTCGCAAAATGTCTGCAACAAATTATAAATCCTTCTGTGCCTGCTGCCGTTGCTGTTGCTGCGCTGCTGCTGCGACAAACGCAACTAAGCTGGAAACAGAGAGCACAACTGACCACTGAGTGTTCGAATGAGCGAGAGCCAGCGCGTGTGTGCGTGCAGGTGCGAGGGAGAGAGCGCGCACGTTTGTGAAAGAGCAAAAGCGCAGAGGGCAGCAAAAAGCGTCAGAGAGCGAGTCACTTTTCTGTTATGTCAAAATGTGGGTGGCGTTTTGTTGTTGTGGTTGCTGCTGCTACTGCTACTGCTGTTTGTTGTTGTTGTGATACTCGTGTGTCCCGTGCATTTCTGTAGCCTGTTATCCTTCTCTTTTTCACCTAGCTCTGGCAACAACACATTTGCAGCAGTGAGCACACTCTCCGAGTCTGTGAATGAACCCAAAAATCCTACAATCCAATTGCAGTTGTGTGTTCGTTTGTGTATATGCATGTGTGTGTGGGTGTGTACTTCAATAAAAGCAACAACACTCAAACTTTAATTGAGTTTTTCCGGCTATACAAGAATTACACAAATATGCGACACAGTTGTTTTTGTTGTTGCTGCCGCAGCGGCTGCTGCGTTCCAGCTATAGAGTTGCCACCTTTTATCGAACCCATCTGCAAATTGCCAGGCAAATGCAACGGCAAGTGCAGCGCCATGCAGAGATGTGCGTGAAGGTTCCCAGCAACAGATTTCCTGTACAATGTGTCGACATTCCCGGGCTGCACAACAACAACAGCAATAATCACAAAAGCAACAACTACGATAACGACAACGACGACGACCCTTGTACAAAACTCTCTCTTCCTCACTCGCGCTTTCTAGTTTGTTGTTGTTGTTGTTGATTTGTCTCAATTGTCTTGGGCAAAGACGATTTGGAAAAGAGCGTCAAGCAGCGAGGGCGGTGACGGTGTTGTGTGGGCATGGGGGGTGTATGCATGTGTGAGTGTGTGGAGGGGTCTATGTTTTAACTGCATGTGCAGCGAATGTTTAATGTCTCCCAACCGCGGGGCAATTTTACAAAACTTCATTGAGTTTTAGCCAAGTTGTAGGACCCAATGAAAGGAAGGGGCGACGCTGTGATTACCTGCAGTTGCGCACAAAGCAGCGACCGAGTGGGCAGCAAAAGAAACGAGCAAAATAGCTCTCGCACCGATTCCGCTTTCGAATCCCGTTGTGTTCGTTTATCTTTGACTTTGTTTCGTTCGTGCATGTGCATGTGGATGCTGCGAATGGCAAAATTCAGCTTCTAATGCTCCTTTTTGGCAGCAACAGCATCCACCGAACACATACAAACTTACGCACGCACACACACGCAGAAATAATGATGCAGACAGAGAGAGAGAGAGGCACAGATTTTCCGTTCAGTTTATATGCACTGCAATTAGGCACTAACAACAACAGCAACAAATTGAAGTTGTTCACTTATTTGCTTTAATTATTTTTCAACCAGCCACAGCCAACAGCAGCTAAACACAACACACACAGGCATGCACGCGCGCAGCTAAGAGAGAGAGAGAGAGAGAGAGCGTGTATACAAGACAATTACGAATCAGCATCGTAAAATACAACAAAAAGAAAAAAAAGTAAAGCGCACAGAGAGAAAGAAAACTTCCGACGCAAGTGAAAAATGTCGAGTCCAATTATGTTCACATTCTGTATTAAACCATTTATCAATTTACTCACAATTATTGCACTTGCACAGCTCCAATGCGTTTATGAAACTTTATAAAAATTACGAAAATACTATATTTTTTATATATTCCTCATCCGAGCTTCAATCTGCAAAACAATCTGAGCTACAAATACAATCGATGGCAACTAAACGATACTATCGCTATAAGGTTGTCTTCATCCATTTGCACTGACCATCGATGACTTCAAAAATAGCTATCGATATCTCCAGTTGGATTTGTGCTTTAACGATACTATCGTAAAGCAGTTGCATGTTTGGTGGGGTGGAGTTTAACAATAATGTTTTTGTTTATTAAATAAATGTAAATTAAAGGTGCCGATAAATCACTGGCTGTACAATTCTCAAAGGGTGTTACGCATTGATACCAATTGACCATGCATATTTGATGGGTATGGACTATTGCCAACGGCTGCAAAGTAAGCGAATGGGTGATGTACATTATCGATAAGAGTCATTAATATGATCGGAGTTGGCGCAAATGTTATGACTCACCCTGTACTTAAAAGTCAATTAAAACGACATTTATTTGTGTTTAATTAAACAAACTCTACAAAGTATTTTTGCATATTTAATGAATAATAAAATGATTTGAAAATAATTTAAAATTAATTTTTGTTTTATTTTCTAAATTTTGTTAAATATGAAGCAACTATATTGATAAATATTTTTCGTTAAGATATACAGCAGCTTATTCATTAAAAAACATTCACTTGGGACTGCAAATTCTCCTAAATTGAAATTGTCTTATATTGCTAAGTATTCCCCCTACATAAAAAATGTAGCAACTCTTCTTGGAATTATTGAAAATATTGTGTTTTAATTATTAGCGCAAAAGAAAAAAACGCAAAAAGCTGTATATATTCTGGGCAATTTTGCATTATAGCCAAAAAAAAAAAGATTTGGGACAAAGTGGCAGCACTAAATCATATAAAGTCAAAAAACGGTTGCTGTTCATATATCGATTGACATATTTAAAAAACTGCAGACTTTATTGCTATATCGATGTGTTTTACTTCTTATATTGAACCGTCACGTGTGTTATTTTAGTTTTTCAATAACTTAATACTACAAAATTCAACTGTTATGTGAAGTAAATGATTTTTTGAAACAACTAAGAAACATACGGTTGATTTTACATTTATCGATTACTTCGATTATGCTTAATACAGTCCTATAAATGCATGTGTTGTCGCTCAGCCCGATAAACTGTATTCACACGCGTTTTAGCAATTTGTGCAAACATTTGTAGTGCAATACCATATGGAATTAAATTATACAGTGTTTCGTTTGTAAAGTAATACGTTTTATTAAATAATATATTGGTGATCGATTGTGTTATTAAACTGATCGGCTTGTGTGCGCAATGATGGCAACACTGTATACGCCGGCCATGTTATGATATGTAAAAGGTAGACGTAGACACGTGTTTAATTCGTGCTGCTTTTGTGCGCTCAACATTTTGTGTCAACTAAGTCAAATAAATAGAAGTGAAAATTATCAAAAATAATATAATTCAACGTCGCTAATTCAAAAGCAATTCAAAACATATTAATTACCCCACTGGTAGCAAAAGGTAAGCGCAAATTGGGCCATGCGGAACATAACCTACTCCAAAAACATTTGCCAAAACACTTGAACTGAGCGCAGCGAACGCAAAGCTAGGAAAATGGTGTCATGTTGCTTTTGTTCTGCAAGCAAACGTAAATTGTTGTAAAGTGATGCGTAATAACAAAGAAAAAATAAAAAATCGTAACGATTTGCTGTAATTTCTTTAAACATTTTCTTTTTTTTTAATTGTGATTTTTAATGTGATTGTTGTGTGTGTGAGAGAAATTGCAAATGCGCAACATAATCAATAGGTGGCAGCACCCTGTTGTTGTTGTTGTTATTATTTTTGCAGTCGCCAAGACATGCGGCATACAATTTGTGCCGCCTGTCATTGCATCGGTGTGTGTTTGTGGCTCTGTATGCGTGTGTGCAATATTAGGATCAATGTGCTTAGACATACATATGTTTTGGTCCTTTTTTCTTTTCATGGTTTTCTTATTGCGATTACACAATGAAAATGTGCTGCTGTTAATGCGTGCCGCCGCATGCTTTTGCTAATACACACACACAGACATAGGTATCTTTTACTATACATAATATTTATATATATATATTTATATGTAAATTTTGTGCGTCTTTTGGCTGAGTCATTTTGGCCGAATTGGTTTTGTTATTGTGCCTGCTGGTAGAATTTTCTTCAAATTTTAATTGAGTGCGTATTATTTTGGTTTGTTGTTTGACGGCTTTCACTACGCCATTCAATCAATTTTTTAATATTGCAACTGATAAGCAAAAAGAAAAATACCACAATAACAACAAAACAAGCCGAGTGCGCCCCATGCTTGCCATGCCAAAGCGAGAGAGCATGCTAAAAAAAAAACAAAAAATCACACATTTACTCGATTATACAATACTTGAAAGAAAAAAACCTAAAACGCTTTCGTTGTCGTCTCTGTGGCTGAGCATATGATCGCCAACCACGTTGCCAAGATTATGGCGAATGTGTTAGTTGACTGCGGCGGGAGGTGAAGTGCAGTCAAAGGAGTGAGCGAGAGGTTAAGGCAAAGTAAAGCACATCGTTTTTAAATGTGTGTTGCACCTGGTTTGCGGCTTGTTGTTGTCTTTTTGCTGCGTGCGTGCGTTTGTGTATTAATAGACAAACTCTTTCGTGCTCTCTCTCTCCCTCTCTCTCTCTATTTAACACAGTTGCCTTGCTTTGCTCACGCACGCTGGCGCCCTTTGTGTTTTTTGTTTTGATAACGAGTTAAATTCAAATCGTGTAGGCCTTGGTTTTAAGCTATGCCTGTTTTATTTTATGAGCTAAAGGCAAGCACATGTACATACATTTGATGTTATGGAAATTTTGCTTAAACATATGTATGTATGTTGTATTTAGCTGCCAGACCTAGCCAAACTATGCAAGTTCAAAGTCAAGCATCAAACATGTTTGTTTGCATATACAAACGCACACATACACACGCGCTCACTGACACACATACATACGTGTATAAATGTCTGTTTATTGCTTTTACGCGGAATTCGTGCTTAACATAGGTGTTGAAAGCATTTGGCGTTTATTTTTTTTGTATTTTTTACTTTTGGCTATGTGGCAACTCTGAATAAAGTAACTGTCTTGCCAAATGCTGTAGCGCCATCTGTTGGCGGTCAACTGTGTTGTGATCTCTGCAACACATTATCGCACTATTAGGCCTAATGTGACGACCTTTGTGCCACAATTTGTGATTAGGGCTTATCAACACCACAAACGGAGCTGAATTGTGGGTGACGAAACAGACTAGGCGTTAAATTCGTGTGTATATGTATGTATAGTCTAGCCCTCTACGCCTGGCAATAAACAACAGTCAAATAGACAAATAGAGACACACATACACACTATTCAACAATCACTTAAATATGTAGCAACAGGTTTGCCCAAAAAAAAAATAAAACAGAGACCTCTAGAGAGAGAAAGAGATACGGAGAGAGAGCTCGATTGACGTTTTTATTGGATCATTGAAATGTTTTGATGAAGGGCGCTCTCTTTGCTGCCGTCTGTGTTGTGTACTCTAGTTTTTGATCAACTCTTTTAATACCCTGAACG
Source organism: Drosophila lacertosa (assembly GCA_004143845.1). Taxonomy (NCBI): domain Eukaryota; kingdom Metazoa; phylum Arthropoda; class Insecta; order Diptera; family Drosophilidae; genus Drosophila; species Drosophila lacertosa. The sequence continues at coordinate 260,167 of SCDZ01000116.1, forward strand.
CATTGAAAATTGTAAAAAAGGGTATAAGTGTTGTAACACGCTAAACTACTAGCTATATTGACACCTACAATTGTTCGAGACGTAAGCTTTTCGGATAAAGGTTTTAACTATCTATGAGCACATATAATTTATCATGTTTTTTTTTACATATTCAATTATCGTTAAAAATCGTTAAAAGCAAGAGCCACCAAACTTGTTTAAGTATATATATTCTGGCTTTATTTGTGCTAGGCGGTTTAAATGTTTGTAACAACCGAATGGCTAAGGGTATTCCCTAGTCGTGCACTTCCAATAAGAGCCAGTTGCTTGATTTTTTTGTTTTTTTTTTTAGAGGCTGTTGACACTGCGTTTGCGCCTGGGTGGGTGGCTGGTTGGGTGTTTTCGGCGTTGGGTTGCATTGGCAATACTTGATAAACGCCAAATGTCCGCCTTAAGAAATAATAAATAGAAAAACGAAGCAATCGCCTCACACACGATCTCACACTCTGTCGCTTTGTCTGTGCTTGGGTTGTTGGGAGGGGGGGAGGAGCGAGCCACACACGAACACACACTCACACAGACACACACACACAACGCACAGCACAGAGCATACGGCAAAAAAAAAATTAACCGCTGCTGGGTAGTTTCCCTTTGTATATCGAGGCGCTATCATCGTACGGCGCAGATACGCATAGACACAACAACAAGCTCGAATCGCTCGAATCGAACGGCCGGCGCGTGCATTTTTGCCGCGTCAATTAAACGAATCTAAAGTATCTTAACTAACTAATGTCTAAATAAAAAACAAAATAAATATATAAGTTAACGAAGATCACTGTTTGAAAAAGCAAACAAGTTCTTAAAACATACGAATAAATTATAAAACCAAAAATATTATATATTCCTAACGAAACTAACGAAAAAGAAGTAAACTTTGTGTGTGGTTTTTTTCCAATATTTTTTTTCTCCGAAATATTTTACAACCACTGTGCACAGTGGTCCAGTTTTAAAGGTGAATCCAGACAGTGATTTCTAAAAATTTCGTTTTGTTTTTGTTTAACAATGTTAAAGACGCTTTAATATTCTTTTTCTAAAATTTAGCAACGTTTGTTTTGTAATGATTTCATAACAATTGCCGTAAGCGTAATGCTTGTTGCTGTTGTTTTTGTTCCTATTCTTGTTCTTCCTTCCTCTTGTGCTTGACGAAAGCTGCTTGCGTTTGCTCTTGTTGTTGTTGTGCTTGCGGCCTTTTCTTCACACTTGACACTCAGCGCACGCGCAAGTGAGACGCACTCTCGCTCTCTCTCTCTCGCTCTCTCACTCGCTCCTTTGCTTGTTCGATCTAAACGCCGAATATGTTTGCTTTTCTCCTCCCTCTTTCTCTCTCTGACTCTTGCTCTCTTTGTCTCTCACTTGCTCACAGTCTTCCGCGTGGCATTCGGCTTCTGCTTTGCACCTTATTTGCTCTGCGCGTCGCCGTTGTTCAAATGATTTTTCTATAATTATGTATTGTTGCTATAAATACGCAGTCACACACACACACACATCCACTAACTCACACACATACGGAGGCGAATGTGGATGCCAAATGGGTCTCGTGATGGTCGCGACCCAAACAAACGGTGACTTTCCGCAGCATTTCTAGAAAGCAAAGCATTGCGTAGTATTTACATTTATGTGTATATGTATATTCCCATGTGTAACATTATTTTAGCTTTTAACTTTATTTGTTCTTAACATATACGAATGTTTCATATGTAAATAAAGCTTGCAACATTTCTCTTAGCTAGTTTTTTGTACATCCCTTGCTCTCTTTTTCCTTTGAGTGATTATTTTTTTCTCAGTTCTTCTTTGTGTTGCATACTTAAACGTTTGGACCCTCTTTTATTGATACGTTAACTCTCTGTGATGATACTTAACGGCTGCTTTTAGCTTTTCCACTCTTGAAAGAAAATTTCTTCTTTGTGTCGCATCCTTAAACGTTATTTGCCACTACAGCAAAAACAAAAATAAGAGGCATATTATCAATTAAAATATTTTCAAATATTTTAAATAAATTAATAATGAATATTTTGTGTTTACTTTTTCAGATTATCCAATATTCAGCGAAAATGGTATCTGGTCGTCCTCTACTCTATCTGTCATTGCCCGGTGTAGCATTTATACTCGGCGTCTTTTGGTTTCGGCGTAGAAATAAAAATCGTGTAGATAAAAACGATGACGATGCGACCGCCGTAGCCAATGGAAAGCCAGTTAAAGAGGTCGCCGAGCCTGCAATTTTGCAGCGCAAAGCCAACGGAGTTCAGTCACAAAATGGCAAGTTACCCACTGGCCATAGCAACGGTGTCGCAGTGGCCACCAAATCGATGAACATAAGTGTTGGCGGTGGCAGCGGCGGCGGCGGTTCGTTGAACAATGTTGAAGACAAGGAAAGCCCAAATACGATGCTATATGGTAAATCGGCACCGATCACAATACAAAGCAATGGACGCGCATCGCCGGGCAAGCATCAACAGCAAATTGATTCGGAAATGTTAAAATCCAAAATACAGGATGCCGAGCACAAGAAACTCTGCTCTATTGATGAGGACTTTGAGAATCTGTCGTCGCCCAGAGATTTGCCCGATTCAATCAATAATCGCGTCTCGTTCTACAACCGCAAGACAAATCAAAAGACCGAGGAACCGGTTGTCATTAAGGCAACGCGTACGCCAAAAATTTCGCCCGAGAATTCGTTTCTCGAGAGCAAATACACCAAACAGGAGTGCGAGCAGAACAACAACTGTGAGCCCAGCAATACGGCCAAAAAGGAGGAGAACGCAACAGATGCAGCTTCAACTCCGACGTCCGCCGCTGTGGATCAGCCAAAGTTAGCAGCATCTCCAGCAGCAGCACAGATACAAGCCACAGCTGCTGTGGCGCAGATCAAACAGACTGAGGAGGATAATTCAGTTGTAGAGCAGACGATTGTGTCGAAGGATGCGGATGCGGCTGACGTCGGCACTGCAGCCGCTGATGCGGCCAATGGCAATCAGAAGCGCAACGTGGATGCGGCCAGTCCATCGTTGAGCATTTGCAGTGTGCAATCCGGTGATTCCGGCAAAGGTTCCAGCCTGCCGCGTTCGGAGGCAACGACGCGCGTGAAGACCTCATATCGTTTCTTCTTCCCCAATAGTCTGATTGGCCAGCTGTACGGACGCAAGCGTACGTTCATCAATCAAATTAAGGCCAAGACCTTGGCGAATGTGGGCCTTAGCAAGAATCGCTATTCATCGGGCAAATTGCGCATCTGCACCATCGAGGGCACCGAGAATGAAATTGATGCCGCACTGGCAATGATACGCCAACGTTTGCCAGCCAGACGCTATCCCAATTTTACAATGCAGCGTATCCACTATGCGCTTCCACAAACCGTAGTTCCTCTTTCGACTGAAAGCCTCTATAACTTACAAGTGAGTGCCAGCTGCTTGTCCAGTCAAATTGTTGATCATTGTATCTGTCCTCTGTACATCTTGCAGAGAGAACATTTTATGTTGTATGTATAGCTGTAATCCTAGAATCTACATAAATGTTGTAAATGATGTTGTTAGTTCGCCAATTTATCGATAACATGTCCGATATTCAACGTCGAGCAAAGTTTGCAAAGCCAAAATGGAATGATCAGAAAAACGTTCCCATTATTTATCGTATTTGTTTGGTCTAACGTGGCGTTAAAATGTCACAAGTTCTTAAATCGATTTATTGATAACGTAAATTTATCTGTAGAACTAATATTGAACGATAAATCAAAAAACAGTTCATTCGCATGATATATTGTACTTATTTTGCCTAATGTATTATTACAAGCTTACTTCTAAAACCAATTTATTAATAACGCAAACGCTATAGATCTTTTGAGCTAATACAAAACGATAAAAAGATAAATGGTTTAAAATTTGTGATAAATTGTAAATAGAAATGCTTTTGTATATAAAATATGTACAAATGTCAAATTATCGCCCTTTTAGTTCACAGAATCGCTTTGTTAATTCATAATATAGGTCGATATCATAAAATATAACAATCCATAAAGCGATACTTGACACTAATGCTCATATAGAATAATGAAAAACATTCCGAAATATCAAAGCGAATCAGCATCCCCCGTATGTAGTCAAAAACAAGACAATATCGCTAAAAGTATCGAAAAAACCATAACATTTGGTTTCCATTTGAAATAATGGTTTATTACAATTGTTGAAACTCATAATCTTGCAGCTAAATCTGATCGAGGGCATCAACAATGATGTGCTTATCAGCGCTGTGCTCTCTGGAAATCATGTGTTCGTCCAGCATCCGCTGCATCCGTCGCACCCATCGCTGCATGCGCTGCAGAAGGGCATGTTTGATAGCTACTCGGGAATGGACGCGCCCATGTTGCCTAGCATCGAGATCAGTGCCGTCTGTGTGATGCCCATCAATGGGGTGTGGTATCGTGTGCAGATTGTCGACAGTGATGCCGACGATGAGGAGCGTTGTCTGGTCAGATTTTTGGACTTTGGAGGCTACATGAATGTCAGCTTTAGCGCCTTGCGTCAAATACGTACAGACTTTATGACACTGCCATTCCAGGCAACTGAATGCATATTGTCAAACATCGAGCCAATCGGTAAGCAAAATAACAAACTTTTCTCTTTTGAATTAGTACTAATTTGTTTCCTTTTGTAGATGATACCTGGTCGGCCGATGCGGCTGATATCCTCAACAAGTTAACCAAAGGCATTGTCTTGCAAGCACAAGTCGCCGGCTATAACAGCCATAACATACCAGAAATCTATTTATTTGCTTCTCTAGGCCCAAATGTAAGTATTGTCACATGGCAAAGACAGAGATGCTAGAGACTGCAAGAGGGTGTGCGAAAGAGAGGTCGTCTCTTTCGGTTGCATAAATTTTAGTGTGATATTTAAACTAAGTTATGCGTAATGTCTAAAATTGTAAAACAAATAGTAATTTATAAATTTAAACAAACTAGGTATTGTATTAACTTCAACTGTAATCTAAAGTATTCAATAATATTATTATTTAAATGAGATATAGTAGTTTTATCTTGTTTTGAAGTTAATACAATGCTTAATTTCTTTATTTTTTTAAAAGAATTTTTACTAATCAATTTTTCCTTTGCAGAATGTAATTTTTATCAATAAGGAACTTGTCGCCAGAAATCTCGCTAAATGGGTCGAGATGCGTGACTAACAGCCTTCATGAACAACAGCAAACAATGTTAAATTAATTAATAGAAACTACAACAACAATAGCAGCAGCATCAACAAGAACAGCAAGTGCAACTTTAACTAGCCGCTAAAAAGCTTAAGTCCCAAAATGCAGAAATGCCCCCAAAACAAATGGAAAGAAAAACAACACAAAATATAACAAAAGTTGTAGAACGCGACTGAGCCTAGAGCCCGTATTTATAAATAAATACAAGACACACACATGCATATACATGTAACGCATTAACAACCACACACACATACACTTGAACACCTTCACACTCATCCATGAAACATGTATGCATATATATGTAAAATCACTTAAAAACAGATAAAAATAATAAGTAATTTTATCTAGGAATTGCAATGCCTCTTCGATTTGTTTGTTGAGCTCTGATCCATAGCTGATCTCCGCTTATAGGCAACTAACTAACTAAACTAAATTAACTAACTAAATTAGTTAAACTGTGTATAGTCCTAAGGGGGGATTCGACGGCTGAGTTTGTGGGCTGTGTATGTTAAGGATTTTTGCACTAGAAAAAAAAACAAAATTCTCGGCAGTTGCGTTGGGGCACACACATATACACACACTTACACACGACACTAACACATACACACACACACACAAAATCGCAACCAACAAAACGCTTAAGATATTACCATACTCAGATAATAAGTAATTATACCTAGTGTAAATAGTTTTTTTTGTTTTTTTTTTAAATATGTATAAAACAAAAAAGTCAAGGCAAGTTTCATCAAAATCACTATATTTATATTTATATATACATATTATTGAAAGTAACTCTCAAAATAGTATAAAGCACAGAAAATTGATATATTTTACAAAATCTTCACTTGAGATATGTTAAATGTACATAAACTATTATTAAAGGTAAATACAAATTTATATTTTTGGCTCACTTATATTTAAAACGTACATTTAAATTATATTATTTTGATTTTCTGTGCTCATCATTTTACTCAATCCGTGAATAGTACAAGCAACTTCAAGAATGTGTATTATTTTTTAAACAAAAGAAAAAAAATACAAAAAAAAATGTTTAAATAAAAGACGAAACGAGGCCAACAAAAATAATAAAAAAAAATAAAAAACACTAACACAACAGACAAATCGATAGAAATTTGTGAAATAAAAAATAAAAAGAAAATACATATGTATGCAGTTATGTAAACAGTTAACTACGCCCACTTCCCACAACACTTCCTTCGCCCGAATATGCGTGTGTGCCATTGTTAAGAGCCGCCCTCTTCCTTCCCCCCGAGAAGTATAAGAAAGTTGCGTTATATTACAAACATTAGGCAGTCATGTAAATAGAAACCGCAGAAGACAAGAGCAACAGCAACTAAAGCAATTTGATACAAGCAACAACAATAATTGTTAACAAAATAGCAATTTAAAATATACATACATGCAAACATGCATATATATATATATATATATGTATATATATATGTACATATATATGTATATATATATATATATATATATATATATGTATATATATATACATATACATATATATTAAAAGAGTATATATATATATATAAATATATATTAAATAAAAGCAATAGTTATTGCTATTGCTATTTTAAACTCGGTTCTCTACGCAGCGCCAAGGAGTTTATTGACATACAAACCAACAAAACAAAAACAAAAATGTTAGTTAAATATCATGCCTTTTGTATATGTATTTCAATGCAAAACCTTTCTCTCAGCTAAAAACAACAAAAACACCCATTGTATATGTATAGATCACAAGAATGAAGTGCTATAAATTCAATATGTGTCTTTATCGCAGAAAAAAAAATCAAACAAACCAACAAACCAACAAAAAAATACACAAATTGTAGTCGTTTTGTTAGCATAAGCGTTGCATATGTATATGTATATCGTATCATACATAACCACAACCACAACTATACACACACAACAACAACAACAAATTGCTATATTTATTAACTAATTTCGTATATATATTTTAATAACTAAAAAAATTCGTTTGCCAAAAGGCTAATTAATTTTAAATATTTCATAAACACAAAAAAAAAAAACGTACAAGTGATGATAATTAGACATACATATATGCATATATCTTTATATATATATACATATATATAAATATATATGTACATTTATTTGCGTGTAATTTGTTTTTATTTTCTACTATTATTTTTCTATTTAAAAATATTTGTTTTTGCCCTTTCATGATTTGCCTTACTTTGTTCGTTTAGTTACATTTCGGTATTGGAGTTTTTTTCCAGCTCCAAAAACTGAAAAACAAATTAAAAAAGAACATTAAACAAGATACAAAAGAGAAAAAAATGCAAACACAAATTGTAGTGCAAATTTTGTGGAATTGTAAAGAGTGCGGCGCCTTTTGATTATTGTTTTCATTGTCTGATTTTCAATTAAAAAAATAAAACTATCAAAATAATACTTATCATCTAGCATATATATAAATACATACTTATATGTAGCATATAAATTTACAGATTACTTATTATTATTATGATTATTATTATTATGATTATGATTATGATTATGATTATGATTATTATTATAATTATACGCATGTTGGTTTTTAGTGTTTTAATTTCTCGATGTAAACGTTTTCACTTGTACAATTGCTGATAACTAACTAACTGACATACATACACACATGCAAGCATAACTAACACACATACACTCTTACACACACACGGACATGCATAATAACATGATGTAGAGCACACATATTAAAACTAAATTAAACGTCTAGTTATCGTGTTATTCTATTTCTATTCTATATTATTTTTTTTCGTTCTTTAATTTAGTAATGCTGAGACGATAAATACAGAATAAGAATTAATTTATAGACACATTCAAGTGAAGATAATTTACAAAAACCTTAGCTATTAACTAAATATTAAATTAAAGCAACTATATTAAAAATAAAAACTATTGAAAATCTATAAATATATCTTTTAATTGATTGAGGTACATTTCTCTAAAATATTTCTTTAATGTTAGTTGACAGCTGTTCATTTGTTTGACTTGTTTGCCAAGTTCAGGTGTGAACGGAATGAATGTGAAGGGTATGTTAAAGTCGTGTGTGCTTCGTTCGCTTTTAAACCAATTGTACAAATTGTTTGTATTTTAAATTCCCAACTGTCAACATAAACTTATAAAAGTTGAATGCTTAACAATTTCTATGTCAAATTGTCAATTTTAGCTAACTTCATGATTCATAAATGTAATGAATCAACTCATCAGATATTTAAATAAGTGTATATATAAATTGTATTTTTGTGAATTCATACATAAGGCAATTTACTTTGGAAAACTTTTAGTTACTTCCACTAATGCAAAGCTTATTTATATATTCGCACTTAAACTGAGGTCAGCTTTATAACGGCCATTAAACCTGATATCAAGTTCTTGCGTAAATTAATTGCTCTTGTCTGCACTTGCGCGGTACTTTTCTATGGATATTACTGCTTAAGGAGAACTCAATTATGGCCGTCGTCTGTGGGGAAGTAACTAATCAATTGCGTCTGTGTGTGTATGTATATGTGTGTGTGTGTGTGCATATTATATTTCTGGGTATTTACAACTGCCAAATGACACTAGGGTTTTCGTTGTGTGTTTTTGTTTGCGTTTGACGTCCGCTGGCGCTCTGGCACGTGGTACAGTGATCAGCGATTACAGTGAACCCACGAATTGCGCATATGATTAAATGATTTGCAAGCCGTCAGCTTTGCAGCTCGCATGGCGTTTCCCCATCAGGTGCGGATGAGTAATCTACAAGAATACTTAATTCGAGCTATGGAGATCATTTGGCTTTAATATCCTGTAAGTATTCTAATAGGTGTATATTGGTTTAAAGTCAACAAGTAAACTTGCAAGCGTGTTGACTTCTGGTATACATGGTTACAGGGTATACTTAGTCGATCGTATATCATACATATGTATATGTATATACAGCATACATATTATAAGATAACATCTAGTCGAGCATTTCCTTTCTATGCTTTGTCTGGATAAAAATGGTCATAAGGTATATTTAGGTCGGGCACTCTTCAGTTCCAGGCAGGGTAGCTCCAGCTATAAGTTTAAGGTGAATTTATGTTTATATGGGAAACCAATGAGTATGTTGATACTTAAGAATCTTTACGGGATAGCTACTTGTTGATCAGCACATTGCTTAAAAATGAAAGGGTATCCTTTGGCTTTAAAACTTTTACATTATTAATGCATATGCATTAAAACGTTTGTACAGGGTATTTTACAGTCGAGCATGCCGCGCGCGTTGTTCGCAGTCGGGTATGACGCGTAAATGCGTCAGTTCGCGCGCCCCACTTTGAAGTGTTGAGTGCCTCCAATAATCCTAATCATTGCAATTTGCAGAAAGCCCGCCATATTTTGGCGCCCGATTGTTCGCTCTCTCTTTCTAACTTCCACACGATCGCTCGTTCCCTTTCTCTCTCTCCGTCTCAGACACGAAGAACACACGAAGTGCAGCCTCGTGTGGGTGATGAGAATGAGAATGATGAGATGATGTTGATGATGATGATGATTGAGGCATGATTAAACATTTGTTTATAACTAAAAACTTTAGCTCACCTCCACCTGTTGCTGTTGCTGCTGCTGCTGTTCTCAATGCAGCTGTACCTGTACCTTTATCTGTAGTTGTACACTGCAAGAAAACAAGCAGGCACTTCACGTTTATTATGTACGAGGTGGTTTTTATTTGGAGATAAATTTGATGAATTGAACTAAGAACAAGCTTATTTCACTTTACTAAGTTATATTTATTTAATATATTTAAATATATTTAATTTAAAAAGTAATGTTATTTTTATTTTGCTTATAAGGATTATTTTACTTAACAAATGTCTTGCAATAAGAAAACTTTATTTAAAAAGTGACTCATTTAGAAAATAAATATTTTTTTTATTTAATAATAATAATAATAATATTCGAATAATATTCAAATACAAATAGTTTTAAAAATGTTTAAAATTCAACAGCACGCGAACTTCCAATTGAAGCGCCTGTATAATTTCGCTGAGTGTAGCTGTACCTGTACCTTTTGGCTGTACCAGCGCGAGTACCTGTTGATTTACCTGTGCGCTGAGTTCTGTTAGCGGTTTGCTAGTTGTGATGGTTCTTAAAGCGCTCAAAGCTCGCCGCTGCCTCAGTTCCAGCCGTGGCATTCGCGGCATCACAACTCGAACACACTAAACACTAAAAAACACAAATACTTAATTTGTATTAGTTTAATATTAATTAAATTAATAAGCGCGACTTGTCGGCCTTTGGTTGTGGGCACATTTTTTTTTAATTTTATTATTTCATATGCAGTCGACTTATTAAAACAAAAAAAAAAACCTTATTAACTTCAACGCGGCTATTCGTGTTTTTTTTTTTGTTATTTGTTTGTTTTCGCTTTATTGAATGTGCGGCAGTGCATAAAAATTAAAAAAAAGAAAATAAAAAAAAAAAACAGAAAAAAAAACATCGAACAACAAAAACAAGTCGAAGTGACTTTGGTTGGAAATCAGGAAAAACCTATCACCTTGCAACATGGAATTAAAGACAATGCCACAGAACGGGGCCAGCAACGGCACGCCACAACAGCAAGGCAACAAGACAGATGTGAGTATTAGCTACAGTTACAGTTACAGTTCCGCATTTAAAAATAAGTAAAAAAAATAAAAAAAAAACTCCCCCTTGCGATCCCCTACCCCTTTTACGTTGCATGGCAATTTTCCAATCTCAAGTGCCAGTTTTGAGTGGTTAAGTGATTGAATATTGCCGGGTAGAATAAAAAAAAATATATATATATATATGTATATATAGAGTTTTAATAGAGGTCCGTGTTTTCTCACACTGTCGAGATTGTTCAAATTAAATTCTTTATGAATACGATCGTATGACAAGAGTCAGGTCCGCATGCGAGTTTCTGGCACGCAATCCATAAAGCACATGTCGTCCATGGGGTTTATGGGCGGCGATATAATGCTGACAAAACCAAGGCGACTTGACTTATCTAATGCCAATGCAAAAACAAAAGAAGTCGAATAAAAAAAAAACACAAAGACCTCAACAAGAAATACAGAATAACAACCAGTTACAGTACCAGATCTGGGCAATTATAAGCTCTATTGACAGCAACAATAATAATAATAGTAAAAAATACTAAATAAAGAAACCAGCTCGAGGAGCATTATGTAAATATATATAGGGAGAGAAAGAGAGAGAGCGCAAGAGTGAACGAGCCAGAGAGCGAGGGGGGGGGGGGGCGAAACGGAACGGGGTTTGGAAAAGCATTTATTTTTCTTCTCAGTTTAACGCTTCGACACACGACTTACGAAGGTGTTTCCCCAAGTTATTACCCGATCATAAAACAACTGTAAATTACAAAGTATCGCATATATGCAAATCAAACAGATCACTTTATCTTCAAATATCATTAATATCGTATATTCAGAAAAGCTTTGGCTCTGGGAATTAACAAATATGTTGTTAATCAGCCTGATTTTGTACGTGATCTGTTTATAGATAGTTTGATCAATTGATATCTTATGAAGCGATCTTGTTAAACTAAAAAACTACATTTGTAATTTAAAAAAAAACCTTTTCCAATTCAACGAACCGATCAAAAATGTTGACACAAAAAATCTACGTTTAAATAGAAATTTTAATTACCCCAAACTGTCCATTTATATTTCTGTTTTTGAGGATCGTAAAGTTTCATAAACATTTTCAGAACTTCCTTGGCGAGTATTCATAAAGACTAACGATGTAGATCTTTCAGATAATTTGTTATCTATTATAACGATTTATCTGTTCCCGGAAACAAATCAAACTGAACTCGTTATCTATGTGGATCCTTAATATTTTTTTGTTTACAATAATAAGCACTTATTTGAGGTACAATTAAACTGCTTTTAATGGACATTAATTGATCGTGTTAATCTGTAGATCGTTGAGATATTTATACAGATTTCGCTTTATTTTGATTGAGCTTCTTTGTGCGTTAAAAAATTGAATTTAAATTTGATTTCTGAGTTTGTTTAGATCATTGAGTTTGAACGGCATCTTTATAAGCTTAAACTGATCGTTTTTGTGAAACGTTTTTGAATTTATGTATAATTTTATTTACGGCAAACAGATTCAATTTAAAGTGATTAATTAATTGATCTACAAATTGTTTGGGATGTTGAGATCTGCATATTATAATAAAATAAGCCAGATGATGAAATAAACCTCTTAATATTGAATTAGGGATACTCTAATGGAGATATGTATATTGAAACAGTTAAAATAAGATCTTTTATCCTTTTTTATTTGATTTTTTAATTTATTTTTATAAATTATTTAATATCTGTCCGGCAGTATACAAAATAAAAAAACACAACTTGTTTACAAGCAAAACATAAGCTTGTAATCTTTGTGGAACGTTGTGATCTATAAATACCATATAAAGACATGCCTGAAGTATGTGCGTAGGTAGAAGAGATTGGAATACTTCCTTGGGCACGTGCTGTGTCATTGTGTGATAAAGCAAACAAGTCGAAAGTCATTTCCCTCTGTACATTCAACTGCAATAAAAAAAAAAGAAGTCCATAAAGTTTATTCGTTTATTTCATATTTCGACATCTTGTGCCCTTTACCTTTCAGATATGCGTTCTACACTCTCAACAGAGCGAGATAGCATGGTATTGAGCGAAAGAAAGAGAGAGAGAGAGTGTGTGCAAAAGTCAGACAGGTTGATCTATACATAGTTGCTATTTGTCTGGGGAAATGTGCAAAAAAGCTGTTTAAACAATATTTAAACATAATCATGCATTATTAATAAGACCTACTAAATGAATACTAAACACTCGAGACAAATGCATGCAGCCTTTTGTTTAGTCACACTTTGAACAATTATGAGTGCATTTCCTGAGTTTTCAGTTTGATTCATCAACTGGTTTTCGCAATGCAAATGGCAAATATTATCAATGGGCCTCGCAATGTGTTAGGGCAAATCCAACTGTATTTTAATGGGGGTTTTTTTTAGACACACTTATTTCTTTTTTTAAATGCATATATTTATACCCTGTATCTGAATAATGGCTATGAGTTGGTCGTTTATTTGCACTTGATTAGGATAATCAAATTGGATTGTAATCGTTTTTGATCAGCACTATTTATCAACATGATCTGCATGAATTCCTTAATCTCCAGACTTGATATCGTTCAGGTTTATGGCGATTACTGAACGTTTAGTTATCAATAGAAATATGATAAAGATGTTGAAGAAAAAATAAAATAGTAGAAATAAAAAAATAGGTTTCTCTCGTTGCAGGGTATCTCTAAGTCGGGCACTCCTTTGCAATTGGCTAGTTTTAGTTGTTTTAAATAGTTATAATGCATCGTCATAAAAGCGTGCATTAGTCAAATCCCGTTTTTTCCTAACGATAAGCTGTCATTGTTGTTGCTGTTAGTTTCAATATGAATGTGAATACGAATTGTGAGTGTGAGTGTGAATGTGAATGTGAATAAGTGCCGTGCATTATTCAAATGTGTATTTACCTGCTGTAATTATCCCAACTTTGGGCAAACTTTTGCCAGTTTTTTTGTTGTTTTTTTTTTGTTTTAAATCTGGTTTTGTTTTTATGTTTTTGTTTTGTTTCTGGTTCTATTTTATTTTTATTTCTTGGTTTTATCGATTAATTGTCACGCGGTTTCCCATTTAATTCTTTTATTGCCATTTAATATTGGGTCTCTCTTTAGTTTTTTTTAGTAATCTTATCGAATTTATAAATCAAAAATGTCAATAATTTGACTGCGATTTACTTTCGCGGCGGTCCGACTTCAAACCTGTAAAAAATAAAACTTATATATGGCCAATAATATGGCGTTAAGTTCCCCCAATGGACTTTGTTTACTTTTTGTTGACTTTTATGTTTTGTATTCGCTGAAAAACTAAGCTGTAAAAATACTCGTTCTGGTTGTCCAATAAATATATCAGTCTATGACAATTTTCAATATATGACCAATTTATTATTGAACGAACTTTTTGTGTGCTATTCGTCAAATGCACTTCAACTTTTTATTTTTTAACATCTACTAAGATAATAAATGGTTTGCAAATTACAATTTGTAAAACTTAACACTTTTAAATGCAAATTAAAGCCCACACAGATTGTTTACTACAGTGAGAGAAATTAATTTAAAAAACTTAAATTCATTTAAAAAAATAATCAAACAAACTTTTAAAAGTAGCTGCTTATAAATTGGAGTATATATTTATAAATATTTTGTTATTTTTTTAAGCTTCTTAAATATAATAATTTTAATTGTTATTTAATAGCTGTTAAAATAATACTTCGTATGAAGCATTTTTGACTAGCTCTTTTTATTTGTAATTATTTAAAACCCACATACATATTTTTTATATTTTTTACTAAAATAAAATATTATTGTCTAATATTATAATTGATATTATTGTTAATATTATTATTATATTATTTTAAGCAATCACATCTTTAACATCATTTGAATAGAGTATTTAAATTTTGCATATACAAATTTTTTGAATATAAGAAAGTTAAAAAAAATAAGTTCGTCTAACGGTAATGGAACAACTCTATTATGTGTTGTACTAAAATACTGAGTATGTATGAAAAAAAGCTTTTAATATAACTTATAAAAAAACAGTCTTTCAGTCTGCTTCTTAAGATTTGAACAATTTAAAAGATATTTCAATAAAATTCAAACAGTGTTAGCTTAATTTAACTACAAGGGTATGACATCTTCGAGCATGCCCGTCTAAACGTTTGCTTGTCATTCTCTATTTTGTTTAAGCCTGCTCCGATTTTGGGACATTCCCAAGCATCTTGTCACTGTCGGATAATAAACTATGCGCTAAATGTGACTATCTATATATATATATATGTATATGTATGTATATGTATGTGTGTGTGTGTGTGTGTGTGTAGGGGTTATCTGTCGTATTCCCAGTAGAGTCAACTAAACTGAGTCGGGCATCAAATATTTATTCTCGAGTCTGGGAATTATGTGCAAACATCAACAGGCCACTAAATAAATCATGCATCAGGTTTAGTTGCGATAACATTGACTGATATCTTTGGGGCTTATGCAAAGCGCAAACAAAACAAGTTCAAAAGTTGTTAAGTTAGCTTAGATGGCCTATGAATTGATATGAGTGAAATTGATAACAAATCTTGTACCTAAATGAGGTCAAGGTTGACTTCTTTGACTTAACCGTTCATCCTTATGCTTATTTGTTATTCTGTCTGTCCTTTAGGCCAATGAGAAGGAGGAGGCGGGGCCAAGCAAGGAGCCCGAGCGCACCAATTGGTCGAATGGTCTGGAATTCCTGATGTCCTGCATATCGGTGTCCGTGGGCTTGGGCAATGTCTGGCGGTTTCCCTTCACCGCCTATGAGAATGGCGGCGGCGCCTTTCTGATACCCTACATTATTGTGCTCTTTCTGATCGGTAAGTTAGCTGACCCAGAGAATATCGCTTAATTGAACTTTGTTTTGGTTTGGCACGCAGGCAAGCCCATGTACTATCTGGAGATGATTATCGGGCAGTTCACCAGCCAGGGCACCGTGAAGATCTGGTCCATCTGCCCGTCGTTTCTCGGCGTGGGCTATGGCCAGGCATTCGCCACCATCTGCATTATCACCTACTATTCCTCCCTGCTGGCCCTGACCCTCTACTATCTGTTCGTGTCCTTTCAATCGGAGTTGCCCTGGTCCACGTGTCGGGACGATTGGGCCAACTGCGTTAACTCCCGGCCGGCGGAATATGTGGAGACTCTGGAGACTCTGCTCACGAATGCCAGCTCCGTGATGAGCCGTGCCACGGAGGATTCAACGAATTCGACCAAGCTGCAGAGCAGCTCGGAGCTGTATTTTCTGTGAGTATGTTTAACTTATAAGTAAATATAAGTGATAAACATATAATATTTAAAACTAAAATAAAAAGTTTAACTTTAATTTAAACTAACTTAAAATACTTTATAGGAATGTGGTCATCAAGGAGAAGTCGGACATTACGGACGGCATTGGAGCGCCCGACTGGAAGTTGACCATTGCTTTGTTTGTGTCCTGGGTTGTCATATTCCTGGTGATAATGCGCGGCGTTAAGAGTTCCGGCAAGGCGGCCTATTTCCTGGCCCTGTTCCCCTACGTGGTGCTCTTTGTGCTCCTGGGCCGCGCTGTCACCCTGGAGGGCGCCGTCGACGGCATCATCTTCTTCCTGCAGCCGCAGTGGGGCGAGCTGCTCAATCCCACCGTCTGGAAGGAGGCTGTTGTCCAGTGCTTCTTCTCGCTGGCCGTGGGCTGTGGCCCGATCATTATGTTCGCCTCGTACAATCGATTCGATCATAAGATTTACAGGTGAGTTTGCAAACTCTCATTTGCTGGGCATACTTTGTGCTACAGCCTGATACTTATAGGGACGCCATGATTGTGACCACTTTGGACACGCTGACGAGTCTGCTGGGCGGCATCACCATATTTGCCATACTGGGCAATCTGGCGCACAACCTCAAGGTGGACAACATCCGGGACGTGGTGCGCAGCGGAACGGGCCTGGCGTTCATCTCGTATCCGGATGCCATATCGAAGTTTCAGGCTGTGCCGCAGCTGTTCTCGGCCCTCTTCTTCTTCATGCTGTTCGTGCTGGGCATCGGATCGATCGTGGCCCTGCAGAGCACCATTGTGACCATCATTTGTGATCAGTTCAAGTCGTGGAAGTACTGGAAGGTCGCCCTGGCCACATCCATGTGTGGTTTTCTTATGGGTCTGGTCTACGTAACGCCGGTAAGTTTGGATTGTCGACTGTAATTTGTTACAGGATTAAATGTCCTTTGTTTGCTTAGGGTGGCCAATGGATTTTGACACTTGTAGATTTCTACGGAGGCACCTATGTGGTCTTTATATTGGCCATTTTCGAGTTGGCTGGCATTGTCTGGATATACGGTAAATTAACAAAAACAAAACACAAAAAAAAAAATAGTTAAAATTAAGCTTAATCTTCTTGTTTAAGGTCTGGAAAACTTCTGCGATGACATCGAGTTTATGTCCAATAAGAAAGTTTCCCTGTACTGGCGCCTGTGCTGGGCATTCTTCACACCCGTGATGATGATTGTGATATTCATTTACTCGATGGTCACCATAACGCCCATCAAGTACAGTGATACCTACTTCCCGGTGGCCGGCGACGGTAAGCTCACCAACACTAATTCAACTCATTTATGTTTCAAATCGAATTTATTTTGTGCGCTATTTAAAGTTGCCGGTTGGATTCTGTTTGCCGTGGGCGCTGCACAATTCCCACTCTGGGGCTGGTGGTACATTCACACCCACAGGCGAGGCAGCTGCACCGAGGTAATAAGTTAACTGGGAGAAAGGTCTAAAAAGCGCTTTATTAACCGTTTGTCTTGCAGTCATTTGTGGCCTCGCTGCGGCCCAGCGATAAGTGGGGACCAGCAAATCCGCAAACTAGACGCGATTGGATCGTTTTCAAGGGCGATTTGGCGGCGAAACGAGCCGCGAACGCGAAGTCGGACAAGATGGGCTTCTTCCGGCAGAAGCTGTACAATATGTGCGGCAGGAGCACCTAGATAGAGATTATTCATATTGTGTTATGTATATGTGTATATATATATATATGTATTATATGCCTAGTTGTACGTCACTTCAGCCTTTAAGAAGCCAAAGGTCCTGCCCTCCTTACAAACACCAATTATATTACGCGATCCTTCACATGGGCAAGTTGATCCTGTCACGTCCGTTTTATTGCCCAACAAAAGAGAAAACAAAAAAAAAACTTTAAACGAATATTCTCCTGATCCATGTTGATTGCAGGTCGTCGATTGTTGAGCATTCTCGACTTTAAGCTTTAATGATTATTTTTAAATTAAGAAGTTTCGTAAACGTCGATATTCGAAAAAACTTTCGCATAAATAAATTATTTTTATTTACTCTAAAAAATGTGGTTATTTTCTTTTTGTAATTTTCAGTTTTAATTCGAGAGATCTATTTTTATGTTATTTTTTTATTTGCAAGCAGCAATAATAATTTATAAATGAAGTGACGAAAAATTTGTACCATTGTTTATAATAATAAAATTCTGATATTAAAAAACAGTTGGTATATTTATAAATATAACATTTAACAAGACCACAAAAATAAAACACATTTTTATTTAAAGCTGTTATAAAAAGTACAATAAATAATTATTTACAAAATAATCAATGAAAAAAATTCATCAATTTCTTCTGTAAAAAAGTTTTGTGATTTTCTTAAAAATTCCAGCTGGAGTAACAGGCGAACAGAAATGTGAGAAGAGCGACAAATATCGAATGAAAAGTACAAAAATCTGTTGCATACTTACAAGGCAAGATTTTTTATTGATGTGTATTTAAAATGTAGCATACTTTTAGGCAGCTGATATGGCAGATTCATAATGCAATTGGCAGCTAAAGCACCAGACCAACAAAATAATTAAAGAAAATAAATAAAATAAATAAACAAATTTTTCTGTATTTTTTCATACAAAGCCCTTTATTATGTTAAAATTTTTCAATTTTTCTTCATTAATTAATAATTTACAATTTACTTAATTTGTTTTTCCCATTTATTTGTTTTGTTTTTGTCTGTAATTTGTATTTAATTTTATATTTGGTTTCTTATTGTGTTTTAATTTTATATATTTTTATGTTCATTTTCATTTTAATTGTTATTATTATTCATTTGTTCATTTGTTTGCTTTCGGTGTGTACATTATAACAGTACATCAATTGATTTATGTAATGGTAAATTTGCTATAAATAGTGGGAATTCTTATGAGGTAAATGCTTAATGAGCAAAAAAAAAATCAGATCAGTTTATACTACATACATATATGTATACAAAATAACAAATCGTAAATCTAATAAACATTCTTAAAATTCATATCCCAAATACAATATTTTTTAATAATTGTTTTCATTTTTTTTTAGTTTTTTTTTTCATTTTTTTTTTGTGTTTAGTTTATTTTTGTTTTTGGTTTGTGTACACTTGAAATAATCGCAAATGGATTTGTTTCAATCGGTTATTTTTGTAACTTCAATTTTGCTGCATTTTTAGGACTACATTTTTAGATTTGATTTTATTTTCTTTAAACTGTTTTCTTGCAGAGGGAGAAGGAAGTTCCCAGGGGGTGGGGATAGGGGAGGAGGGTAGGGTGTGAGTGTATGTGTGTGTGTGTGTGTTTGTGACGTATTTTTGTGTTGTTGGTATTTTTTAAATCGTAAAATACTAATTTAGCAAATGTAGGCACCCTAAATATTAAAGCTTTTGCAAAACACGGTTCCTCGATAAGATATATAACAATATTAATTTAAATATACAATACCGTTAATTCAAAATAAACTATTTGTTTTTTAGCCACTGAATTGTATGTAAATTACATCGTTTTTTTTTTGTTTTTTTTTTTTTTTTGGATTTTTATCTTTCATTTCTTAAAGAAATTCTTGTGTTTTTTTTCTTCTTTTCTTTTACCTTATTTAAATTTTTTATGTTTTAATTTTAACATTTAACTTAGTTGTTTTTAAATTGTAGTTTTGGTTTAAGGTTTGGATTAGTTAAAGTTTCCATCATTTAATTACGTTACTTGCTCGTGTTTTTACTTTAGTTTATTTAAAAAATTGTTTCACTTTTTTAAAATG
Organism: Drosophila lacertosa; assembly: GCA_004143845.1. Lineage (NCBI taxonomy): Eukaryota > Metazoa > Arthropoda > Insecta > Diptera > Drosophilidae > Drosophila > Drosophila lacertosa. Next base: position 280,135 of record SCDZ01000116.1, read on the forward strand.
TTTTGTTTTTAGGTTTTTTTAAATATTTTGTTTTTATTGTTTAGTTTAACATAATTGTTTATGCTTAATAAATTGGTCTTTGCATCGGCTTTCATTCAACTACAGAATACATTTACTATAATACATGTAAAGTCAAATATGATCTTCATTTAGTGTTGTTTTCTTTTTGGTTTTGGTTTTGGTTTTTTTTGTATTCTTGGTATATATAGTATATGGTATATAGTATATAGTATTTTGTTGTTGTTGTTGTTTGACCGCCTGTACATGTATATATATATATATATATGTATATATATATTGTATATATATGTTTAGCCCATTTCTTGTTTATTTATGTATGTTCTTGAAGTTTTACTCTACTTTGCCGTTGTCCGTTTAGGCCGGATTTCTATTAAGTTTTAAACACCATTTTTAGTTTTAGCTGTTTCACCATGAACTTTGAAGTACAGTGTAAATATACCAAAATTTTGTTCTAGTTGCTTATTTTGGTTGTTCTCTTTCGGGTATATTTTGTTCAATATATGTATTTTTACTTTTATTTCATTTATTCTGTATTTAGTTTCGTTTGACTATTTGTTTAACTCAATTAGCTGGAAATGGTAACTAAAGCTGTGCAACAATTTGTGATTCTGTTGTGAAGAACACACACACACATACAATACAAAGTTGTTTTTGTTTTTATACAAATGGAACACATCCTCGAAGCGTGCACAGTGGGAAGGCCGCCATGAAAATTCAAATCAAAAATAAATAAGAAATATAAAATATATATGACAGTGCCCGAAAACAACGGCTCTATAAATGTTTAGTTTTGTAAAAATTGTTTTTGTTTGCTATTGAAGATTTTGAATATTCGTTTTGATTTGAGTTCGGCTCAACTTTTGCGCCAATGCAGTCGCCCACTGTGCACAGTGGGCCAACATTAAAAAGGTTGTGCGATCCTGTTCAGTTATATCTGATATCTGATATCATATAGCAGCCATGGCATATACATAGTATGTATGTAAATATTGTTAAATATATATATGTATATGGTTATCGTTTAGGCTTCAGTTAAAGGATTTTCATTTTCATTTTCATTTTTTTTTTTAGTTGTGTATAATTAAGACCTGTCTTTTTTTTTCGGTCCCTCATATCAAAGTTTTTGGTTTACATTTAGTTTGTTTTTTTTTTTTGTTTTTGTGGTTTTTTTGTCTCAGTTTTTTTATTTTTAAAATTTTATATTTTGTATCAAGGTATTGTGTTAAGGAAACCAGTTCAAACGGGAAATTTATTTTCTTGGTATCGTATATATATATTAGTTTTGTTCTGTTTGTTGTAGTTGTAGTTGAAAGAGTGTTGAAACCCAAATAGGCATTAAAAGCTGGGCGTAGTTCAAATCTTTTCTGGTTCATTTTAATTATCGTGTTCCTTTTGGTATTTTTTTTTGTCTTTTTTTTATTTGTGACTTAATTTGTGTTTATCTTGTCCACAGTGTTCGTTTGATGTATGTATGTGTGTGTGTTTTGTTGTTGTTGTTGTGATAAAGCTATTTTGACAGCAGTCTTGAACGTTCATTTCAATTTAAATATTCAATATTATATAAATAGGTATACATTTTTTTAAGGGTTCATTTTTTTCTCTCTTCACTTTCGAGTCATTAAACGTAGATTCATTTCATTTGTTCATAGTTTCTATCCTTCCGAATTATCAATGGATAAAGTTATCTTTAGACTGACTGCAATTCAGAATATACATATATGTCGATCAAAACGGGCTTTATATGTCTGCTTAGCTTGTAAATATATTAGACAATATTAGTTATTCTGGGGTTTGTTATTGTTTAGCTTTAACAAAAAGTCTAGAATTATTTAATAAAAGAGATGAGCTTTAAGTGAAATAATTCTGTCATAGAACTGAAACTAAATGGCATTTTCAGCTACGGCCTGCAACTAATGGGAAATTGGCTTGAATACTAATCGAACGTCTATTGAAAAGCGACAATTGCTACCAAAATTTCTATTGCTGCGCTCTGAACATGGCTTAAATTGGAAATGAAGTTAGTTGGTTGCTTTGTTGATCCTGTTGCTCTGTTCCCTGGTTGTGCGGCGGCAACTTGGCATGTTCGATTGGGGAATTCAGTTGTATAACTTGATGAACTTCTTTCATTTTTTTTTGTTTTTTTTTTTTGTGTTTCTTTTGCGACTTGCCTAAAAGCTTTTGTAGCTATGCGATTTTTTTTTCATTTTTTTTTTACATTTTTCTCTTCATTATATTTTATTTACCTATTAAAAAAAAATTAACTTCGATGCTCTCAGTTAATACTTTATAGTATGTCTATGCATTTCCTTTTAGAATCTTTAGAAATCTTACGTAGCTCGGCCACTCTGCTAAAACTACATTTTTGTCTCTTACATTTAAGTGTTGTTTTTTTTTTTTTTACTTTTTTTTACTTTTTGGGTAATTTTTTTTTCTTCTTAATCTTCTTGTTACATTACAACTAGCTTGTATATGAAATTGTAATATTTGTTTTCTTTTGTTAAATATATTACAAAATTCAGTTAAAATTGTTCTTTAAGGGTTTTCACTTGTTCTTCATATTTGTTTTTATCTTTTCTTTCATTCTTTTACTTGACTACTTTTTATCTCGTACCTCTCTCGAAAGCTAGTCAGGTTCTTAATTGAGTTCTTAATTCCTGGTTTTGCATATTTAAATTACATTTTGGTTTCTATAAAATGTTGTTCGTTTAAGCCAGGGCTAGTATTTAGTATGCATGTATATGTGGTATAGTTTTTTTTCCTTTTGTTTTTGTTTTTGTTTTTGCCTTTAAACAATAACATTTTAGTTGATCTTAGATGTTTAGATATACTTTTATGTTTTCTTTGTTTGTTTGTTTTACATACAACAATTTGAATACTTGTCTTAACATCTGCGTTTTATTTTTTTGTTGCCTATATGCACCAGAATACAACCAAGCACACACACCTATACACACACACACACACACATACACACTCTAGGGTTTATTTCGGGCCGAAGAACCAAGTCTGCAAATTTAAATTCTATTGTTTATTGAAATATCATTTGAAAAATGTGGCTTTCATTTGTTTTTGGGTAAACGTCCAGTTCGATCCTGTCGGACGAGGAACGTTAATGGACTTGGACTTGGCGTATACTATTGAAGAAACAAATAGTATGCTGCCGTCGGATATGCCTGTTTCTGAACTATTACTTATATAGAGTAGATTTGTAGACTTGGTATATGTATGCGATTTGGGTTACTTTGGGGGACATCTATTATTTTTTGTCTCTTTAACTCTATATCTGAACTTAGCGGTAACTGTATTATTGTAACATTTTGAGCTTTGGTTTCAGCTCTCTCTCTATGTGAATAACTTGCATGAAAAGGGATATTATATATATATATATATTTAGTATAGTATATATATAAGTATTTTATTTTTTTTTTATTTGTTTATCTTTTGGGTTGTTTTGGGAGAGCGGGGGGAGGGGCGGGGCGGGGCGGGGGTGGGTTCTATTGATTTAATCATTCATGAGGTTGCAAGTCACACTTTTAATTTACCTTTTTATGCTATGTAATTCAATTCAATTACTATATAGTATTTTGAAAATTACAATTAATATCCTAGGCTTAGACAAAAAAAAATTACACCCTTTTTGTATGTATATACACATACATATACAGATATATATATAGTGTAGATATATATATATGTATATATAGGTATATATATGTGTGTATATGCTAACGTTTGACTTTTGTTTTTCTCATTTCGAAGAGGCTTATTTACAAAAGGCCGATTTCGAAATTAGACTTGTAGAATTACTAATATTACTATTACTAGTGTTATTATTATTATTATTATTATTATTATTATTTCTATTACTACTATTATTGCATACACGTTCTCTTTTTCTAGTAAACTTATTCTCAGTGATCTTTGAGGCAATCGTTGTGACATTCGCCGTTCCCGTTGTTGTTGTCGCAGGGTTCGTTTGAGCATCGCTATCGATATCGGTTGTTATCGATAAGGGCCTGCTGCCAGCGGCGCTGCTGCTGCTTGGCACAGCGTCCATGGGATAGAGCCTCGGATCGTTTGAACTGCTGCTAATCGCATTTACCAAGGACTCACCATCCTCGGGTATGGCCGCAATGCTGATGCTCTCGACGACACGATGCGGATGCGGATGCGAATGCGGATGCGAATGCGGATGCGAATGCGAATGCGAATACGGCTGATAGGTTCTCAGTTCGAAGAGCTGCTCGGTTTCCACGGACAACGATGGCGAATGAAGACGCTGCCTCAGCGCGGTTTCCATCAGAGTTGGTGACATGGACTTCGACATTGGTATTGGTATTGACGTAAATGTGGATGCTGATGCGGATGCGAATGCTGATGCGGATGCTGATGTGGATGCTGATGCGAATGCTGTTGCTGATGCTGATGCTGTTGTAGACGTTGTTCCTGTTGGTGGCCTTATTGTCAGCATCTCGATGTTAATCACGGAGTTGGAGCGCTCTCTTTCTGATATTCAGCTGCCGTATTTGTTGGAAGATGCGTAGCTATTAACTGCAGATCCATTTGATGGCATGTGAGTATCAGGCACTAAATGTGGTGTTCTACTAGATATAGGTGGCAAAATAGGGCTTGTTGGCCAATGGTAAGTAGCAGCGGCGTTATTGGATGAGGGTACACTTCTATGCAAAAAGCAGTATGTTAATTCTCAATTAGATCCTTTTGCGACCAACAACTCATCACAGTTAAGCAATTCAATTGTTTATTCATTATCATAATTATGTATCGTTTATGTATGTGTGTGAGCTCGATCAATATGCAATAAAACAAATATCTATAGATAAAATACTTATGATATGTGATAAAAGCCATGGAACGCACTTTAAACCAATCAAATCAAACGCTCGATTCCACTTTATTGATACCCTTGCAAACTTTATAACCCAATTTTTTAATACTCTTTCTTTCCATTTCAGTATATTTTTCATTATCGTTTTTAAAGCTATTCTGACCAAAATTACAAACAACTATTACTATCTTCCTATCATATCAGCAACATATTTTAAAATATATATTCATATAGCTCCAATTTGTTTGATTTGTTTTTTTTTGTAGAAAATCTCTTTTGTTTTTTATGGTATTTAAAACAAATTTAATATAAATAAAATAAAAATAAAAATATACTTTTAATATACTGACCAATTCTTTAAGACAAAGGATCATTTAAATATATAGCTCCCATAACAAGACATAAAAAATAAACTTTTTTTATTTCTCAATTTATTTGAAACTTTCTTGACACTTAAAAAAAATTCTTTGCTTTTAATATATCAACGAAATATTGTTGTTATCGGATATAGGTAAAAAAATGTTTTGTTATTTAAAAAATTTTTTTTGATATAAATAGTTTTTTGTTTTTTAAGTTATTCTAAACAAACTAATCAAATTAAAAGATTGCTTTGATTTGAACATATTTGCTAAGTCTTTTTAAAATTGCTTATAACTATCATAGGAAAAATCGCTTTGAAAATTGTTTCTATACAAAAATCTTTTTTATTTTCTTAGTTTACCTAAACAAACTTTTTTTTGAATAACTTTTATTACGATTACTAAATTATTTAAAAGCTATTGTCGGACTAGTTAACTTTATTTGTTTAGCTCATTCTAATTGTCTGCAAGGGTATTTAATCTTCGGCAGTCCGAGGACTTTTTTGTTTGTTTTTTTCTCGTTTTATTTTAGTTTTTCTTTTCGTTTTTTTTTGTAATTCTTTTTTTTTTTTGCCATTGAAAGACAAAATGCAAATTGATAGCACTCACAGACACCCTTCATCAAAATAATTACATGAATCTTGCATAGAAGCAAATGCCACAAATTGTAATAACGGGTCTTTTGCAATTTGGTATTTGGGGTCGTGACTGGTGGATTGTTTTTTGTTTATTTGTTTGTTACAACGTCGTACAATGAATGTGGCCCACAAAAAACATACACACACAAATGATTTGATAGCTAAATTCCATTGAACTGAACAAAATTCGGAATTGTGCAAAGATTAAAGTTGAAAATATTTATAAATAATATAATTTAGAATGTTGGATTATGTTCAATGGAATTCAACTAAAAATTGCAGCCAATGGTAATGGGAAAGTGTAGAGTGACAATGATCAAATGATCGAATGATTGACAGATTGATTGAATGATTGCCGACACCTACCTCGAGTGGGGAAACAGCATGGGAGCATTATTAAACATGGACTGGGGCGTGGGCTGTTGGATGGGCTGAATGGCAGCAGCGGCTGTGTCCGGATGAAGAAAGTTGCGTCGCTGCTCGATCCGTTCCTGATGCTGGGTCAGGCAGCGTGACAATAGATCGGGCAGACTTTCCATGTGCTCCTGTTCGTGGCAAGTGTTAGGCTTATCGAATGCAGCGAATTCTATGAGATAGATAGACAGTTTGCCGTTACTCACTTGTAGACTCTGCATTTTGTCCTCTAGATTGGTTAGGCGCTCCTCGATGGCGTCCTGGCGACTCGACATATCCGATATTATCTCATAGACTGTATTTTGCGTCTGCGAATAGTGTGAATAATTGATAGCCTTTTGAGATGTTGTTGCATTTTGCGTGCTCTATTAAAATTATGGATTGTTAGCTACCTTGGCCATATCGGTTATTGTGTTGGCATTATCCATTAGTTTGCGCTGATCCATTTTGACCTTTCGCAACCTATTGGCAGGTGGAAGAATCATCAAGTTCATAAACATAATTATTAAAAAAAAACGTGTAGCACGTGCTAAACACAAAAATAATCATTTTATTTCTTTTCTGTTTTTATTTTTTATTTATTTTTTTTTCATTTTTTTTTTGTTTTCATTTATCATTGAAAAATATATTTTTTTTTATAGCGCTGCGGCTCACATTTACAACTGGCAAGTACCAAGTTTTATGGGCTCAATGTAAGACGCAGCAGCCTTAAATAGTTGATAGATAACATTAAATCGGACCACGAACCCAATATGGGTCAATATATATATATATATATATATATATATATATATATA